>JAZKJV010008034.1:0-382193 GCA_037367405.1 Ottelia alismoides | reverse complement strand
TAACTGACCTCTTGATGCAGGTCCTGTGCATAGGAAAAGACATTCAAAGGTGTTAGATAAGTTAGGTCAAAAAGTTGACTTAATGAGATCGGGATAACTAAGACCTATGTCGTACAGTGTCATGATATAGGCACGCATCCTCTGACCGGAGACAAATTTGTTATTATATGTTTAAGTATGTACACTTGGCAGACCAATAGGTTGATGATCAAATCATGGTTTATAAACTGACGAGATAGTGTATACAAGTGCATATGAGTAATACGATATCTCAAAGGGATCATACGGGTTCATTACTGAATCGGAAGACATGAGCTCACTCATGAGAGATTAGGATCAAATTCCGTGCACGGTCGTCTCACTTTGGAAGCATGACTGAATTTGTAGAGTTTGATATATGCTTTTGTAAAGTATATGATCAATATCTATATATGATATATGCTTTTGTAAAGTATATGATAAAAATCAACTTCCAATGATCAAATGAGAAACTTAATGATGAAACTCTAAAGAAGACAACGTAAAATTGATCTAAAACTTCGAGTTTATTCTTGGTCTTCCAGTATTCAGGATGTACAGGTATTAGGAATACCCGAGCATGATGTGATCAATAAATAATTATATAACCATGATACTTCTATTCTGAGGGAGTGATGAAACAGCTTTGGATTTTAGTGACTCCTCTCAGTAGAGAAGTAATCTAATCTTAGTCCAAATATTGCACATTGATCTGAATATGATTCAGATGCAATAAGAAGATTAGATATACAACCTTGATTTAATCAAGCATCTATGAGAGGTCCCTGATGAAGCGCGAGTCAGAATATATAATAATCACTAATTTTAGTATGATTGATTCACATTCATAAAGAACCGAGTCAAGTATCTTTGAGAATGGGACTTGATGTTAATTTATATCATGGACAAGTCGAGGGCCGAACACAAGGGCATAAGAAATTATTTAGCTAAATTTAATACTAATTAATTAAGTGATTTCTAGAACCTCGGTTAAGCTCAATGAAAGTACACTCAAAATTCAATGCCAATTTTTTTCAAACCATTTTAATGCATTTATTTAATGTGATGAACAATTATGCAATGAACAAACAAATACATATAACACAAAAAATATGCTCCTGATTATGTAATAAAATACTTGTGATTTTAGTGGAATAGATTAATAATTAATCAGTGTCAATTATATTTAATTCAGTAGATGAGTAATTCAGATTAAATCACTCTTAAAGCTGAATAGTTAAAAAAAAGATCCTCCAAATTAAATCCATGAGAGATAAATAAAAAATATGAATTAAATACAATAAAATAAAGAGATGAGACGAGCTTTCCAATGACACCAATTTTATTGAAAAAAGAATTATGATTCACAAGATATTGTCAATACAAGGCTGGGGCATAACCATAAGAAAACATAATTATTTATATTACAAATAAGTCCAAAAAGGACTAAAAGCAAATATAAAAAGTCACTAGGTATGTAAGAATTTCGCACAGCGGGGACTTATCTTCTAATATTAAAAATTAGTAGGGTACGCCTGCAATAATCCCTCGAGCACGTATAGAGGGCACATGACAGGGTAGACTTGGAACCTTAGGTTCGGTCCAGGTGTTTCCTTTTAGAGTTTTGGTTGTGGCTCGGGTACTCCATAGAGGAGGGTCGAAGTGTTTCTTCGGTCAATAATGTGGACAAAAGTGAACCATCATATCTCGCCCAAAATGGAGATCCAACGGTATCTACTTCTAAGGAGATCCTCCTCTTTCCTCCATGTGCGATGGAGGAGCTCGTGCTCCGATGGCTCTACAATTCCTTCTCCTCGCTCTCTCAATCTGCCTGAAAGTTGCAATCCTTTTCTAAGAATGCAGCGAAGATGTTGATGCTCGTGAGAAGAACTGAAGAGGCTTCAATCTCTGGTTCAATGTTAAGGATCTTCCCATATCCTTCAAGTTGTATCAAAACCTCCAACCAGGATTTGATACCACTTCAAAGATATGGGAAGATGCTTAAGTGTGTCACAAAAGCGTGAGGATCGCATCTATGCGATCGGGAGCGATTAGTCGCTCGAGGCAACAGAATTTAAAAATTTTTAAACAATGAAACCATGTGATCCAAAAAAAACTTCTCAGATCATTTCATCCAAATCACAAACAAGTATTAGATTTACCTCTTGAAGCATGATTGTAATCGAGTCTCTAAACGAAGAGACCTCCTGTCTCAAGTCCGATTCGATGAAGGAGATGCTTGCTAGCGCGTTGATGAGACATGTATTCCTTGCAATCTATGTTGATGATCCAAGCGGTGAATCTCCTGAACTCGTCATACAAGATCTTACGTCTTCTTCACAAGCGAGGTGCACCGAAGGCAGCGAAGATCCATGAGCAAATGATCCGGCAGCATAACAGCGATGCTGCAGCAATGGCGACTCTCTCTAGGGCTCCATGGTGGACGGCCACAATGAGAGAGAGAGAGAGAGAGACTTGGCGTGTAGAGAGAGATAGAGAGAGTTTAATTCCTCTTGTAATTATGTATGTCATCAAAGGCAAGGGCTACCCTTCCTTTTATACTAGCTGGATGCATATGGATCTCAATTCATGTGCTCTCTTAATCTACGGTGTAGATTAAAACTTTATTAATCAATGGCTATGATTTGGTGCTCCAAAAATGCATTAACAATTAGTTTAAAATAAATTAACTATATCTTTTGCAAGATAATAATTAATTCATTCTAAAATTAATATAAATAGGGTGGCTTTCCCCCCTCCCCCATTTGAACAAGCCAAGGTAGACAACCACCATTAAAGAGATAATGTCCTTCATTTATCTATATGTATTAATTAATATGCAGTAACAATTATTACATTTATCTTCACAAAAATAATTCCAAATTAAATTTGTGAAAACTTCAATCATGTCATTGACAAATATGAATCATATTCATATATCCAACATAATATGTAAATTAGATTTACAATTAGTTATTTATTGTGAACCTCATTCACAATAACATATAATTTGTAAATTCTATTTACAATTAAATCTCTCCATCATATTATAAATCATATTTATAATATCCATGATTATTGTAGATAGTTGTATCCACATTAATCATATCATTGATAAGTAATTCATATTTAAATATCTAAGATCTCAAATCTCATGTGCTCAAATAACATGAATCACATTCGCATTATTCATATCTTTGATAATTAAATCACATTTAATCATCTTAGATAACTCTCCTTATATGGCCAAATAATATGAATCAAATTAATATTATTCATGATAATTAAATCATATTTAATTATCCATTTCTCAATGCTCGGATTCATATATCAATAATGATATTATCCATGAACTCTTTCAAGGATAATGTGCTTTCTCCGCGGATACTTGGATATAAGGACATGGCGATTATAGTGTTCCACGTATAGTGACTTGGATATTGAGATCACGTCTCAAATCCAGATCTCAGGGACCTCCCATAGATGTTTGATAAAATCTCAGGCGCCTTGTGAGTCGATACAACCCAATGACTCACATAATTTTCTGATTTTTATAATTTTATATTTTATATTTTTCTTTTTCTTTTTCAATATTGGAATTTAAAGACAATGGAATAAAAGACAAGGTAAAATATTTATAAAAATTACCAAAAATTCAGAAATGAATTGTTTTTGATATTTTTATGATTTTCTACTGTTTTTGTGATTTTTGAGGATTTTTCAAGGTGTTTTTGGTATTTTTAATGACTGAAATAAAGCAAAACAGTGCAAATAGTGCTGGCTGTTAATGAAATGCAAATTAAAAATAGCAACCAGTACTCAAAATTTTTCACACTATTTTTCAAATAAAAAGAACAAAATAAGGAACAAACAGAACCTGAGTTTGTATTTTTTAGAGTTTTCTTTGATTTTATATATTTTTTTGAAGTTTTAGAGTGTTTTTAAATTTTTAGTGTTTTTCTTTTGAGATTTTTAGTGATTTTTGGACTGACACTAAAATAGGATATAATAAACACTAGGTAATTTTTTTGGGATTTTTAGAAGTGTTTTAATATGGTTTTGGGCATTTTCTAAGCTAGACAGTAGGCAAATAGGCTATTTTTGATTTTTAATAAATATGAAAATAAAATAAAATCAAAAACTAAAATTAGGCCGTCAAAATACAAGTATCCAGTAGCTTAAGTTCAAAATTTGAGAATTTTTGGAAGCCAAATGAAGGTTTAAATAATTAGAACATGCATCCAATCCATAAACAAGCCTGGCAAGGGTATATATGCAATATATCAAACATCCAGGGGCATACATACAAATTTCCACAAAATATTGAACTGAATATTCGATTTTTAGCTCCAAAATCTAATTACAAAAACCGCCTGGGTTGTTTCGCAAAATTCCAACCTTCGCGCGTGCAATGCACGCGCTTGGGGAGGATCTACTTGCAATAGTACAAAGTTCGAGGGGGCTGAATGCAAGTTACCCTAAAAATATAAAACGTAATAAAACAGTTACTGGACTAAACGCTAAAACCCAAGACTCTAAGGACCTTGTCCGCAAAATGTCCACGCGCACGTGCCACGCACGTGCGCTGGGCTGGCAAGGGCTAAGATGTAAATAGGAAAACTACAGGGGGTTTTTAGCAAATTTTACATAAGTTATAAACGGCAAATGAAAGTTTGCGTAGCTAGTAAATAATACAAAAAAGTCGGCGGGGGTTACTTGCAAAATTCCCCGCCAAAGGCGCAATCGAACGGGGGAGCGCGGTCCACTAGTCCACGTGTCAGCACCGCACGCTCTGATACCCCTTCAGCCTTGAACGGTGTAGATTAGATCTCCTCCTCAAGATCGAACGGTGGCAGTCGGAGGGGATCCAACGGATGCTGCTTGCCTGGGCTGGCGCTCCAAATCCGACGGTGGGGAAGTGACGTCGATGAACGGGGAAGAAGCTCCGTCGGAGCGAACTTCTCCCCGCTGTAACGCTCCTCTCTGACGTCCTTTGCCGCTCAAGAATGGCGCAATCTCCTCCTGCAGGCCTTCTCTATTCGCCTGGGGCTTCAGAAGGTGGCGACGACCACCAGGGCTCGCCGGCGAGGGAAGAAGAGCAACGTCCTCCAAACACCTCCGGCGACCCCTCAAAAAAGCTCCAGGTGCACTGTAGGCTCTGTGACCTGCACAAAAAGGGTGATATGGTCGGGGGTAAATTGCCCCGACCACGTAGCAAGGTGGAATGAAGGTGTAACGAGGCGGAGCGCGTGAAGACTGAAGGTGGCCGGAGTTGCTCCGGCGATGATCGATTAAGCGAATCGATGGCTAAAGAGGAGACTAAAAGGGTCGGAATGAAGCTTCGGATGTACAGGAATGAAATGCAACTAACGTTAAAGTGATTAGATGGCCCTCAAGCTCAGTTAGAGCGAGGAAGAGGGGTACCTCGACGGGGACACCACCGGAGGTAGGAGGGGCGCCCGGACCTTGCCGAGATCGTCTCCGAGGACGCGAGCGAGGCGCTGTCACCACCAGCTCGTCGAAGGTTCAGAGAGAAGGAGGGTTTAGGTCAAAAATGGGGTCCAAGTTTTCAAATCAAGTCAAGGGCTGGTTTTAAGGGGTTGACGAACACGACCCCTTGATCGAGGAAGAACAGGCGAATCGAACGCTCTCGGTTCGAGATAATCAATAGGCGTGATAGCTGGATCATGGGGGAGCAACATTGCAGAAGGGTGCGTGCCCAAACGATGAAAGACTCGCCCGTGAAAAATCCAAGAACAAGGGCGCTCGCGACAGCCCATCAGACAAAGGCCTGGGGTCAAGGAGTTGACCCCCGGTCAACGGATGGCGTGGCCTGATTGGGCCACGTCATCCGCAAAAAGACAAAAGTTAAATAAATATATTGTAAATTAAATTAAAAATAGTAAATGATTTAATTAATTTTAGGTTATTTAATAAAAAATGTTTATTATTTTATATAGTATTTTATTCCGATTTTTAATTATTTTTATGAGTTATATTTTTACAAGTTGCATTTATACCCCTATATAGTATATATATCTATATATTTGAGTATTCTATTTTTATTTAGGTATTTTTTATATTATTATTTTTATTTATGATTTTATAAAATTATAAAATACTTTTATCTACACAAATATATTTTTATTTTATTTTTATGAAAAGTTTTGTATATTAAAATAAAATAGAAAGGTATGGATATAGGTATGGATATAGGTAGTATACCTATGTATTCTCTGTATGTTCATTTTTAATTTTTTTTTATTTTTCTTTGCATTTTCATTATGATTCTAATACACATAATTATTATAAGTAATATTTACAACATTATAAAAATATAAAATTAATAAAATAATAAATAAATAATAAATTGAATATTTTAATCTGTACAAGTATACAATGTGGATCCAAAACTCAACTTTCAAACCGTAGCTCCGCCAAATGCGAAACCACCGCCATTGGATAGATTATTTTATTCTATATATAATTAAAGGTGAGTGGTTGATTTGGAGTTGTCAGTTGTGAGATACGGGTCTGGGAAGTTGGGATTCTGGATTCTTATTCAGACCATAACTTTTTATCTGTATATTATTTTCAGGTGAAATCAATTTTGTATTTTTATTTATTAAATTATCTACAATTTTCATGTACAAAGTTTCTTTATTTGATGGATAAAAAGTGGAACCAAAAATAGGTCCCAAAATGAATAAAGAATGAACAAAATATATAGGTATTTTATCTGTATTTCTGACCTTATCTCCCCTACTTTATTCCTTGTCGACCTATTCATCAAGATGCCTAGGTCTCGGGGGTTTTGAGTCATAAAATATTTACAATATTTTATTCTTTTTCTTTTCTTTATTTATTCTATAATTTTGGCCTTAATTACAGTATTTTATACACTATTGTGATGCACATGCATGGATGCTAAGATGGTGATTTTAATGGTATTTACAGGCATTTGCTAGGTTTTTAGTGCCAAAATGATAGAATAAAGATGATGAAATGTGGATTCATCATGGACCCATGAAATCAATGCTCCGTACGTCAAAAATCTCACAGAAGTGCATGGGATGCATCGGCATTATATCACGTTGTCCACAGGTGTCCAACCTCTGACAGTCAGTGCACCTCTTCACGAATTCATCAGAATCCTTGAAGAGGGTAGGCCACCATAGGCTGGATTGGAGAACTTTCTATGTTGTCCTCCTCCCATAATGATGTCCTCCTACCTCAAGCTTATGGTAGTAAGTGAGAACGTTGTGGCGCTCCTCCCGAGGAATGCACCAACGCCATACACTACTCTTCCCCCCCTTTTCATGATAAAGGGTGGGATCTTCTCAATGGTACGACTTGGACTTCGCCAGTAAGGTCTCAAGTCGCTGCATGGACCAACCTTGTGGAAATTTCTTGAAAACAAGATAGTTCACAATGTCAGTTACCACGGAAGCGAGGTTATAGCAAGAATCGCCTCGTCTAGGAAGGCCTCTGTGATAGGTGCGATCTGATCAGAATCCTCAAGGTTCTCTAAACGGCTGAGGTGATCCGCCACCACATTCTTGACTCCATGCTTATCCTTAATCTCTATGTCAAACTCCTGGAGTATAAGGATCCATCTGGTTAATCTGGCTTTGGCATCCTTCTTGCCATATGGTATCGGATGGCGGTGTGATCTGTAAATATGGTCACCCTAGATCTAAGAATGTATGATCTGAACTTATCCAAAACAAAGACAACGGCTAGCATCTCTTTCTCAGTCACAGTATAGTTCCGTTGAACGGCATCTAAAGTCCGGCTAGCATAGTGCATGGTGAAAGGTAATCCATCCCTCCTCTGTCCTAGCACAACCCCTATGGCAAAATCAGAAGCATCCGTCATGATCTCGAATGGGAGAGACCAATTGAGTGGTTGAAGGATAGGAGCCTCGACAACTAATCCCTTGAGAGTCTCAAATGACGCAAGACACTTATCATCTACAATGAACTCGGTGTCTTTTGTTAACAGATCAGTAAGCGGTTGGGCAATACTACTGAAATCCTAAATGAATCGTCGGTTGAAATCGATAAGCCCCAGAAAAAATCGTAACTGAAACAAATTGGACGGTGGATTGAGTTTCTTGATGATATCTACCTTAGTCAGATCAATGATGAATCCACATTTCATCATCTTTATTCTATCATTTTGGCCTCAAAAACCCTAGTAAATGCGTGTAAATACCCTTAATTAGAGCATCTTAGCATTCATGCATGTGCATGTAAATAATGTATAAAATATTGTATTTAAAGCCAAAATTATAGAATAAATAAAAGAAAAGAAAAAGAATAAAATATTGTAAATATTTTATGACCCGAAACCCCGAGACCTAGGTATCTCGATGACTAGGTCGACAAGGAATAAAGTAGGGGGAGATAAGGGTCGAAATACAATAAAATCCCCTTTGTTTTTGTTCATTCTTTATTCATTTTGGGACCTATTTTTGGTTCCACTTTTTATACCCCAAATAAAGAAGCTTTGAACATAAAACTTGTAGGTAATTAAATAAATAAAAATACAAATATGATTTCACTCAAAAATAATATACAGATAAAAAGTTATGGTCTGAATAAAAATACAGAATCCCAACTTCCCATACTTGTATCTCCCAAATAAAAACTCCAAATGCATCAAACTCACCTTTAATTGTATATAATTTAAAATAAGATATTTAATGGCGGTGGTTTCGCATTTGGCAGAGCTACGGTTTGAAAGTTGAGTTTTGGACCCCACTTGTATACTTGTACAGATTAAATAATTCATTTTATTATTTATTGATTATTTTTATAATTTTATATTTTTATAATTTTCTAAATATTATTTATAATGTACTTGTATATTAAAATCAGAATAAAAATACAAAAGAAATGTAAAAATTAAAATGTTTGTATATTATACACAGGTATAGGACCTATACGCATAACTATATTATTACTACTTTTATTTTATTAAGTGTATAAAACATATCAGAAAAATAAAATAAAAATACATTTCAGTGTATAAAAATATTTTACAAATTTATAAATTAAGAAACAAAAATAAATAAATTAAAAACACAAAATAAAAATAAAAGAATAAAATATATAGATAATATACCTATATAGCCTATAAAAGATAACTCTTATTTTTACACCTCATAAACATAACTAAAAATCATAATAAAATACCTGATAAAATAATAAACATTTTTTATTTAATAATCAAAAATTAAATAATTCATTTTCTATTTTTAAATGATTTTACAAATTATTTTTCCTAGGGTTTTTCATGGTTGGTCCACGTGGACCAACCAGGAGGGTCCGAGGGTTGACCGGCGGGTCAACCCTCTGACCCGCCCCTTGTGGTTTGTCTGAATGTGATTTCGACTAGATTTTCAACCTTTTTTCGAGGACAACTATTTCATCAAACCGTCAAGTTGTCTTCATGACTTTTGTTGCTCATATACCCATGATACATGCCCTAAGCTTATCTTGGGCTTTGGATCAACACGACGCCCGTTGCGCCTCGATCTTTGGTGCACTTTGGCCATCTTTCAAAACCGCACCTGCCACCTTCCTTCTTCCCTCTAACTGCATTTGGGTACCTCTGACCTCCGGGAGCGTGAGGGTACAGACTCCTGTGACAGGGGAGGCTCCCCTTACCCCCGTCGAGGTGCGGCGAGGATCGAGGTGCGGATTCCAACCACCTCCGGTCACTTGGCCGTCGAGGTTTCACCTCACCATTTCTGGCTTGAGGTATTGTTTTTACTATCTTTTTCTTGCTTGTTTTTATCCCCAGTAGCATTAGGAACGCTTCGCCATCTTCCATTTCGCCTGCAATCTTTTCATCCATTCCCGTAATCACCTCGTCGGAGTTGCTCCGGTGAGCTTCTCTCTCGCTGCTTCCACCTTCTTCCACACCCAGGAGGGGCGAGGCATTTTGCCCTCTCCCTTCTTGACATTTCTTGCAGGTCCAGGAGTTGAAGCAGCACCTGGGTGCAAATTTTGGGAGCTCGCTAGGGTATCTTGAGGTGCTTCGCTCCTCTTCCTCCTCCAGCGTGCTCCGGTGGTGCCTGCGCCTTTTTGAAGCCCCAAGAGAAAAGAGAACACCTGCAGGGAGCATCCGGACCAATTTTGAGGCTGAATAGCATGCCAGAGAGGGGCGCTATCGACGGAGGAAGGTCGCCACGGCGTGCCTTCTTCCCTGATCATTCATCGCTAGTCCCCTCCGTCGGATCAAGAACCAGCGTCCAGGTGCACAGGAGCCGTCCGATCCGTTGCGCTCAAAGCCGTTGGATCGATCAGATGTCTTCTAATCTCAGCCGCACAACGCGAAGGGGTACGGGCCACCAGATCTTGGACACGTGGCATAAGTGACAGATCCTCAGACGTCCGATCGTGCGTTGGATTGGGTATTTTGCAACCGCACCCGATCAATTTTTCTATTTAATAAAAAGTACTTAAACATTCATCTGCCTTTTATCTATTTTTGGATTATTTGCAAGTGAACCCCCGCAAGTTTTGTTATTTGTGTTGGTGCCCCTGTCAGGTGCGCGTGCGACGCACGTGGGTCTGGTGTTTTTGCAAGGATACCCCCGCGGGTTTTGACATTGGTATTTAGTCATGTAATTGCAATATTCAGTATTATATTTTGTGTAAAAATTACACTTAGGCCCTTGTCTTTCTGGATAATTACATTAAAGCCCCTGCCAGTGTGATTTTTCTTTTTGTTTCTTTTAATTATTTCATGCATCTATAAAACCCTAAAAAATCCACAAAAATTAGTTGAAGCTCCTGTTGTCTTGCTCATTCACGCCATATTTTTGTATTGCATTTTTATTGCATTTTAATATTTATTAAAAATAAAAAACAGGCATTTTCAGCACTGTTTGCATTAGAAAATCCACAAAAATTATCAGAACTCTTTGAAAAATTCCAAAAAATTACCTTAGATCTATTTTAGTGTCTTTTAATTACTTTCCAAAAATCATTAAAAATTGCAAAATAAAAACCTTAAAAATTAGAAAACCCCTAAAAACTTCATAAAAATCTAAAAAAATCCTAGAAAAATCCTAAAAATGCAAATTCAGGTTCTGTAGTTTCCTTATTTTGTTCTCTTTTATTTAAAATTAATTTGAGGATTTTTAGACTCTGATTTCTATTTTTAATCCTCATTTTAATTTCGGCCAGCAAGTTAGTTCACTGTTTTCTTATATTTTAATTTTTAAAAATACCAAAAACATTTAGAAAAATTCCCAAAAATCACAAAAACATTACAAAATTCTAAAAAGATCAAAAACATTACATTTTCTTATTTCTGAGCATTTTTCCTTAATTTTATAAATATGTTATCCCTTCTTTTCTTATATTATTTGCATATTCTATTATAAAAAATATAAAATATAAAAAATATAAAAAGAAAATATAAAATCAAAAAATTAAAAATCAAAATACAAAAAAATACAAAATTAAACAAAAAAATTAAAAATTAAAAACCCACAAAAAATTGGCATACTTGTAGACACTTAATCACACATCACAATTTTGTGCACTATTGCTTGATCTATCCTGCTTGCTCCCTGAGTTCGACACTCTACATACTTATACTATACACCTATTTGTAGAGTTAAAATAAATTTAACTCCACAGTTGTTTCTCATTGTTTGATTTATATTGTATGTTCATTGTTGATTAAATCTGGATTTCTGAGCGGTCACCGCAGCAACTTCTATGTTCCCGCCTTGTGTGGAATACACGACCGCTAGATTTCTGGGTAAATCAATCAACCTCCATGTCCTTGTTGGAGATGATATGTCCAAACACTGTCCACTGAGTCACCATGAAATATCTCTTCTCCCAATATAATACAAGATGGACCTCTATGCAACGCTGAAGTACACGGTCTAGGAAGTCAAGACAAGCATCAAACTCATCGCCTTAGACCGAAAAGTCATCCATGAAGACCTCTAAACAGTCAGCCACCATGTCCGAAAAGATAGAAACCATGCACCTTTAGAATGTAGCCGGGGCATTACATAAATCAAAGGGCATCTGTCTAAAGGCATATGTCCCAAATGGATAGGTGAATGTCATTTTCTCCTGGTCTTTTGGCGCTATGGCAACCTAATTGTACCCTTAGTATCCGATAAGGAAACAATAATGACTCTTTCCAGCTAGCCTCTTGATAATCTGATCAATAAATGGCAGTGGGAAATGATTCTTCTTGGTGGCTTGATTCAATCGTCTATAGTCGACATAAACCCTCCAAGAAGTGGGTACCCGGGTAGCTATCTCCTCTCCAGACTCGCTCAAAACTATAGTGATACCCATCTTCTTGGGTACCACATGCAATAGACTAACCTACTTGGAGTCGGAGATGGGGTAGATAAAATCAGCGCTCCACCACTTCGATACTTCCTTCATGACCACATCTTGAAGATTCGTGTTCAGCCATCGCTGGAACTCACGTGATGGCTTGGCATCCTCTTCAAGATAAATGTGGTGGGAGCACAATGCCAGACTTATCCCTGGAGATCAGCTACACTCCATCCACTCACCTTGCAGTTTCTTTCAAGAACCTCCATCAAATGAGATTCTTTGTCTTCAGTCAAATATGCTGAGATAATGATTGGGAACATATCTGGCTCACCCACAAGGAATTTGTACTTCATCGATTGCAGCAAGATCTTCAGTTCTGGACATGTGGGAGCTGGCAAATCTTGCTTCTGAAATGTCTGAGTGAAGGCTACCAGATCTGCGTGAGAGATCTCTCGTTGAAACTATGCATCTGATGAAGACGACCCTGATGGTGTATCTATAAACTGTGCTGGCTCACTTTCCACCCTAGATATCGGCTCTGAAGGAATCAAGCATGGTAAATAGTCGTCAAAATCCTCCCAATCAATGTCCGAATCCAAGGAATTTGCATCCGAATCACATGAGATGAAATCTGCCTCGCTATCCTGACCACAATCATCGGCCTCAAATGTGTCACGTGCCATGAGTGCGCTCTCTGAACTCTCATCAATTATCGTCTGAAACTCTCTAGTGTCTGAAGTGGTAATAAGAGATTGTGCTGTTGGGTCTGCCCATACTGCTTCATCATCTATGATCACAAAGTCACACTCCTGGTGGATGTCTCGCTCTGCATCTGCCATCTGCTTTGAGTCACTCATCTGCTCTGAGCAAGCTGAATCTCTGGCTCAGGTCTCCTCGATCGTCTCTATTTGTACACTCTCACCCTCGATGCGAAACTCTACCTTCCCACTATCATGATCGAACACTGCCTTGGCTGTGGCCAAGAAAGGGTGTCCTAAGATAATGGGGGTATCGTTCACAGACTCAGGGATCTCCATGTCCAATACAACAAAGTCCACGGGGAATTTCAGGCCATGAATTGTGACGACCACATCCTTGAGTAACCCCTTCGGCCTCTTGACAAATCTATCAGCAAACTGAAAGACTGTCATGTTCTGTCTAAGAGGGTCGAACTCAAATCGATCGAGTAAGGCAGTCGGAAGGAGGTTAATCAAAGAGCTGGTGTCTAATAGATTACGATCAAACCGCTGCTCGTGAATGTGGCATTTGACATATGGAGCTTCTGCATCTAGTCTCTTAGCTGGCAACTGGTTTTGAATGGCGAAGCAAGTGGCACGAGTAAGCACATTGATCTCTGCATTGTGTTTCCTCCTCTTCTTGCAGATGGTCGACTTCTCTCTCAAGTACTTCTGGAAGAGGGGGATGTGATCTAGTACCTCCTGTAGAGTTAATTGTGTCTGGAATCGATCTATCATCTGCTCGCTGAACTCTAACTGATGTTTTTTTTGGGATTTTCATTTTTGGTCCCCTTTCCTAAGCGGAGTGCTTGAGGGAAGGGGATAGAGGGACCCTCTCCAGAGAGATGAGGGCAAGGAACAGGCTCATGTGCATGTCGAAGACTAGAATCCATACCAAGATCATCATGCAAAATAGATGGACTTACAGGAGATATAGAAACCTTTCCTTTATTCATATTTTTATTCTTTTCTATTTTTCCATTTTTTTGTATTTTTCTATAACTGTCCTGAGATACAGAATGAGGCAACACAACTAAAGGAAATTTGGTGGAATTAGTGTCGCCCACAACATCCGGGTATGCGGCATTAGTACTGTACTCTGGCCGAGCATCTAGTATCATAGTGGTATCAACACCACCGTCTACATCTGGAATCATGATGGCCTCAGTATCGTTGGCTGTATCAACATCCTTGTGGCTTCAGCACCACCGTCATCATCATCACAAGCGGCATCAGCACCGCTACCATCCTCATCTAGCGCTCCGGAATCTGCATGGGTCATCGCTCAGATGAGGCGCCACCAGCTGGCATCCTACCACTCCTAAGTGTCACAAAATCAGAATCAAATACATAGGGAGAAATATCACCCAAAATATCACTAGGAGTGGTGGTCTTTGTAAACTGTACCTGATCAGATTTTCTCTTCAGATTATTCAGGTTTGGTTCGATCTGAGCGGGTATGGCGGCCTTGCCCTTGATAATCTCCCTCATTTCTTGTCAGAATTTGTCCATCTTACGTCGGAAGGATGCCTATTACTCAGTGAATAAGTGGGCGAGGTCATCAAGGGCTAGAATCTCATAGACAGGTCCATGAGAACTAGATGGGTTGCCTCGTTGGAAATGAGGCTGAGACTGCTGATGTTGCTGGTAGTGAGGAGGAGGAGACTAAGAATACCGATGAGGTTGTTGTGGCTGCCTCCACTGTTCTCAGTGATGGTAGGGACGAGGATCCTGTTGTTGATGGTATTGTTGGGAGTAATGGGGCTGCTGCTGCTGGCTCTCTGCCCTGTTTGAGCTGGAGGTTGTTGCTAGGAAGAGGTGCCTCCAATAAACCATCGAAAGCTAGGATGGTCACGACGAATCCCAGTCTGAGGTTGGTACTGGGAATATCAAATCCCGTTGACTTCCATCAATGGCTCCTGCTTAAGGTGTGGAAGGGGAAGAGCTGCCAAAGGTTGATCCGACTGGTAAACCACCATCTGAGTGTCTGGAGATGGTGGTGGCTGCTGGTAGTGCTGGGGCTGCTGGGTCGCCTCTGCCTAGATACTTAGGATAAAGTACATCCTAAGCATAGTTACAAAGATTCTAAGGGAGACTTGGGGTGTAAAACAATAAACGAAAGAATAAGAGGGTGAATAGATGAAACACGTATGTACAAGAGGTAGATAATGTTGAGGTGCCTCTCAACAAGTGCTAGAGTTTATGCCCCTAGATGGGTGCAAATTCTAGGATAATATTGTATCTAGGTTCAGGATGGCGTAAGTAAGGTGAATGTCGTACTCTTGTTGTGGTCTCGATGTGAGAACCACAAGGAACTCAACAAATAATAAAACACATGAATATTCAATCATGTGGGTGTCTATTATCAGCAAAATAGAATAGATAATTGTCCTCGAAATCGGTAGCATAAAAGAAAGCATCGAGCCCGTGGTCAGAATGGAGCAAGTGGATGAAACCGATACAAGCAAATGTGTAGAAAGAATGATCAATGATGGAATCCTCCACGTCAATCATCGTCTCAAAAAGATATATAGGATCAAGATCAGGAAACTTATACTCAGAGTGGATATCTGATGCACGTGATAGGGATAGGTCAGAGAGATCATTGAATACCATGAAGTAGGGATCATCCTTTTGAGGGTCGTCAAGGAGAGAAAACTGAGATGACCTGGTCTCGTGATCCAATAAATCCGACACACAATCATGGAGTGAAATCAACTGCCTAGAAGATGTTTCATCCTCCCATAGATAATTCTCAGGGAGTAATGCAAACTCAATAGTGAAAATGGAGGCAATGTTATCATCTATGTGGTCCTCATAAAATCCATCAATATCATCAATCGGAGGACACAAGGCTCATATCAGGGTCTATCAAAATCATACCCATCACCATTGTATAGCCCTTGTTGGAATGGTTCGAGATAATCATCAAGATCTAAGAGGTGTCTCAGGGTACTAGGATCAAGAAGATCATGACACGGGAAGTGGATCAGCTCATAAGACAGCTGAAATAATAATGGTAACTGGATGGGTATGTAAAATCAGAAGCTCTCCACGGTTGTATCATCATCCATAGTCATAATTATTACATCGATCATTTCCCAAGACCGATACTCATTCACTAATTTATAAAGAAGCTCATCATAGTGATCTTGTACTGCATGTCCCAAAAATCACACTCTCATTCCAGCCTGACAATTGCTCGATTCAATATAAGCAGTATTATAATCATAGGCTCCAACTAATAACATAGCGTGCCCCAAAGGAAGAAAATGTTATACGGGTGGGAACGAAGAGATTGGGAATGAGGATGGGATACAACACAAGAGATCAGATAAAATGATGAGTTTACGGTCACCGATCTCAAAAACGAGCATCATACAAAATTGCCTCAGAAGAGAGTCATCTTGAACCAGCCACGGGGAATGGGATTGATGTTGGTCAAACGAGAAGGAAACCACAAAATTCTGTTGACCCATCATCATGACACAAGAGAAGATGAAAGAAAAGAAAAAACACCTAAAAAACTTGAAGACTGCTAGACTCAAGGAAAGGTAAAACCCAATAGATTGGCACACAATCAAACACAAAGCAGATTCTTAAATTTACATACTCGTATAGTGACGACCGTAAAAGTTCGATCTTTTATCTTTGAGATTTTTACCGGCAGACCCTATAATCTTTGTCAATTACCTCTACGACCTTTGAAACATCATAATTCCTCCCTAGATCTCGTAAGCTTGCTAACTCTTACCCCACATACCTCGTGGTTAACCCACATCCATTTATCCATTAAAACTGGCCTGATTCTGTTACATTCTTTTATATCATGGATTTTTACACCCATACCCCTGGCCGCAGCGCCGTCCCGAGCAGTGCTCCTCTTGGAAGGACCCCCCCCCTCCACTGAGCCCGACCGCGAGGAGCCCCACACCCAGCTGCTCCCCCACCCTCGTCGTTGGAGGCCCCCCCTACTCGATGCCCCGTCGGTCCTCCCCTGACGTGAAGTTTCCCCCGCCGCGGAACTCCCCTCGAAGCCCCCCCACCCTGACCTGCCCGTTGCTCGAATCCCTCGCCCACCGCCTCCCCCCTCCCCCCCTGCACTCGCTCGAAGCCCCCCCCCCCCTCCCGGCTTGCCGCCCGCGATCGAAGCACCAGGCCGCCTCCCCTGTGCGGGCCTCCCCTATTTGAAGCCACCCCCCCTCCGCCGCCTCCCCTGCTCCAATCCCGCCACCCCGGTCACCTCTCCTGCTCGAAGGCTCTCCCCTCCCGCTTCAGCGCCTCCGTCGATCCCCATCAACCTCCTCCAGTCCACCATCCTATCCAAGTTCGCCCCCGGTAGCGACCCACCCGCCGCCTGGAAGCCTCACCTCCTCCATGTCGAGTGTCCCCCCTCCTCCAGCCCAGGTCGAGCAACCTCCCCTTTGATTCCACCGTTTTTTTCTTTTGTTTAATTCTAATCGTCTGATCGCGGATTGGTTAGATTAACTTGTTTTTGATCGAATGAAGTTAACTCTAGATATGTCAATTTAACGGTAGGGTTTGTATGGTAAGACGGAGCAAGTTTACGGGGTCGAGGGAGGAATTATGATGTTTCAAAGGTCGTAGAGGTAATTGACAAAGATTATAGGATCTGTCGGGTAAAAATCCCTTTATCTTTTTAGTTTTAGAGTTAGGTGTTCAAACATTTATTCTTATCAGACTCTCAGTTGTAGTTTCCTAGAGTGGCTTATGTCCGAGCGATAGCGCACACCAACTTTAACACAAGACCACTTAATTAAGGTATAGGGAAAGTGCTTACAGTAATAACATGACCCAAAAGTTAGTCCAAGTGTTTAGGGCACAAGTCTAGGACTTTGGGCTCTAATCATTGATGTACGTGCCTCACTCAGTCAAGAGAGTACATGCGTCCAATGTGGGAGTTTCTCTTCATAAAATAATGAATCCATTACGTTTAATTTTAGGGTCAAATGGAGTTAGCAGTCTCGATTGTAAATTTTTTATTTTCAATTTTTTGAGTGTTTTTCAAATAATTTACCGAGTTCTCAATTTCCTTTATTTATCTTAAGTAATCAACAATGGAGGGAGAAGTCAGCAATGCAATGCAAGTCGGAAAACGATGATCGATGCGAAGTCAGAAGTGCGCACCTTGCTTCCCAATGCTCTCCATGTAGGATGCTAGACATAAATTGAAATTATACTGAATGCAAGTTCAAGAAAATCATCCTAAGCATAAACTCCTACTAGCGGGCAAGAACTTGATATAATTTGTCTAGGTCCAATCATATGCTATAGGTACATGAAGTGTATTACGGATTTGGATCGAATTACTTCATGTTTAACCAAAAAGAGTAAACCTAGGGGCTCTAATCACTAACAAAAAACAAAAGAAAATAAAGATCGAAAAATTCAAAACATATGGATCAAGAAAATAATCTAGAAAACAAATGAAAATAAAATCGATAAAAACCACAAAAATCATGAAAATATGAAAAATGATAGGGAACTTATACTCCTAAATGTACAAGTGTCTGAGATCAGCTACACACACGCAAGATTTTGATAGAGATCCACTGAAAATAATAAATCGTACAGATAATAATACACAAATGAAGATGCAAAAATAAATCCTAAGTGATCTACTTGATCCCAAAACACTCGAGTTTGTGGCTCCCCTGCTCTCGATGCTCCAATAGCCATTTTTCCCTCAAAGCAAACCTTCGATCTCCTACAAATGCTCGGGTTCCAAAGATCCTTCTCCACTCCACTGGGCCCCCTGCATAATGCACAAAGGATTTAGCAATACCATAGTTCTAACAAGTAGGTTGAAATGCAAATAATTAGATGCTAAAAATGAAATAAACACACAAAAAGTGAAATCAACATAAGGTCTAAAATTGACTAAAAAGGCGCGTTCCTCGGTAGTGACGTGATAACCGGCCAAATGACCAAGGTAAAGGTATCAATTGGTCGTCGCGACCTCAATCACTTGGCTAGGTCAATCAAGAAAAATAGACCACCACGAGAGATAAAATCGATCAAAAATAAGCTAGCGGTCTTGCTATTATATTAAACTGGTATAGCGACCAGGGTCAAACACAAGGAGCACGGGTTGGCCTCTCGGCCTACGAAGTAGTCAAAAAGAGATAAAAGAAAATAAAAGAAATATTTTTGGTGGTTTTTGAATATTTAATATTTTTATGAAATTTTAATTTGTTAAGAAAATAAGAAAAGCAAATAAACACACACTTCAACAATTTATTAAAAGCATTAAAAATCAACCAAAAATTCAAACAAAAATATTTTTATGTGTTTTATAATTTTTAGTGTTTATGGTGAATTCTTGAGAATTTTCTGATGTTTATTTAATTTTCTAAAAATCAAAAAGTAGCTAAAACAGTAGGTACTGTCCAGCCGAGCTAAAAGAGCCTAGATAAAATATCTAAAGGCCCCAAATTAGCTGGGAGATAATTTTCCTGTAAAGAGAATAAAACAAGGAAAATTTAGGCACCTATTTTATTGTTTTTGGATTTTTAATTGATTTACTAGAATTTTTATACGATTTTGAGTGTTTTTTAATTTTTAGTGGTTTTCAGTAATGAAAAATAGCCAAAATTGGCTAGAAAATCAAGCTAGATAAACCAAAAAGTAGATAATTTTTTTTAGAATTTTTAGATGAGTTTTAATATTTTTTTGTGATTTTTAAAGTTAGACAGTGAAGAAAATAGAGGTTTTTGAATTTTTAAAAATAACAAAACAACTCAGAAATGTCTCCAAAAATCCTCGAAAATTTTACACTATGGCAGGAGCCATGTGTCCAATTTTCGTTGGATTTGGAGTATATTTGCTATTTTATTCAAAAATAAAGAGGGGGGCACAGTGCACAGGGACCTATCTGCAATTATAACAAAGTTCTGGGTCCCTGGAGTAACAAGCTTGGAAAGTATAAGGGTAGGAACGCAAATTACCCCCCGGGCCACGCACGATACACGTGACTCAGGCCTGGGGGGACCTAATTGCAATTCATATTTCTATAAATGCAAAACGTAACAAGCCAAAAACACAGGGCCAAAAATGCAAATGTACCAAAATACCACGTGTCGATGCACGTGTTCACCATTGGCAGGGGTATAAATGCAATTCACATAAAAGATAAGGTCCTCAGTGCAAAATTTACAAAAATAAAAGAGCTACACTACGTATTTACAAGACTAAAAACAAAATGCAGAAAATAAAGGGGCCTAAGGACAATTTACCCCTTTTATTAATGTCGACGGCCGGATGTGTGACGCGTGGCAGATCCGACGAATGAGAACGAAGGCGCCTTGACCTTGAAACCCCTGGCCTGATCGAACGTCTGAGGGCGCTCCACGTGGAGATCGGACGGTGCTGGTGCTCTGGAGTCTAAGCCCTCGGTGGATCGACGGAGGAGAAGAGGGCACGTGCCAGATCTGACGGTGGAGGCTTGCTGGTGCCTCTTCCTCCGAGCGGGTGGTCCAGATCTGTCCTCGGAATGATCGAACGGTGACGCAACGCCTAAGATGGATGGATCAGATGGAAACTGGGGCGCTGAGGATGATCTGACGGTCGACGAGGTTGCTGGAAGAACTGGCAGCCGGCGAGCTTTGCCG
Organism: Ottelia alismoides; assembly: GCA_037367405.1. NCBI lineage: Eukaryota > Viridiplantae > Streptophyta > Magnoliopsida > Alismatales > Hydrocharitaceae > Ottelia > Ottelia alismoides. The sequence goes on along the minus strand of JAZKJV010008034.1, from coordinate 361,478 downwards.
GCCCTCTGCGTGCATGGTGGACCTCGCCTGATGCTCCTGAGGTGCGAGGAAGCTTCGCCGTGAAGCTCCGCACCTGATGCGCTGCTCCGATGAAAGCGAGGAGCTCCAGAGAGCTCCGGCGACGTGGACGAACGGGAGCCCCTGTGCTCTGAAGACTCGCCCTCCAGATGAGGTCGAATGGCCTAGATACCTGCACAGGGAAAAAGCTGGGTCGAGGGCAAACTGCCTCGACCCGTCAGAGCGGGCGGAAGGTGAAGGATGAGGCGGTGTGACGACTCTCCGGCGAGCGGCGGAGGGTGAGAGCCGATACCCTGCTCTGGGGCGAGCCAGGGGGGTGATGGGACGGAGAAGGTGGAGAGGGGTCAGGCGAAGGTGGTGGTGTGGTCGGACTGGAGAATGGATGGTCAGAGACAACTGGCGGAGGTGGCGGAGCTAAACTACCTGAAACCTAAAAATCAAAATCTACACTACCCTATGGCCTAAAGAAGCTACCTGGTGGGTGCTGCCGACTGTGCTGGAGCTCAGGGAACTCCTGGTCGTTGCCTGCAAGGGGTCGTCGACTCCCCGAGGCTCGGCGCGCTCGCGGCGGCGCACGGCGGCTGAAGACCACCGGATCATTGGCTCCCGGCTTCCCGGGCCTCGCTGCAACTCCCGGGACCACGACTGTCACTCAGGGACTCCGGAGGAGGGCACAGGCACCGAGGGGAAGATCCAAAGATACGTGAAAACCTCGCCGGAGCTGGGACTTTATATGCTCAGGGATCCGAGAAGATCAGGATCGGGCGAGTCACTCGAGCCTCGGATCCCTAAGATCCACACCGGACGTGGGTTACGGATGTTCAATGATCAATCGGAGCCCGGGGTTAAGGTGACTGGTGATCGGGTCGACCGTGAAGAAAATGGTGAAATCGGGTTGGTCAGGTCTAACCCGGCTCTGGTGGTCCTGGGGGGAGAGTTGACCGGGGGTCAACAATCCCCCGTGGACCAATCAGAGCCCGCCAAGCACGATTTTTGTATTTATTTATTTTAAGCTAGAAAATGATCGAATTAATAAAAACTTAAAACATGAAATATTTTTATTTTATTTTTTTTCTATTTTTTAGTGATTTTTAATAAATTTTTCAAAATAAAAATAAGGTATGTACATAATGGGTTATATATATAGGTATATATACAATATGGGATTTTTAGTTTTTGATTTTTTAATTATTATTTTTATACAATTTCATTCCCATTTTATGTTTTATTTATTTTCATTATAAAATAAGGAATAAAAGGATATTTTTATTTTATTTTTATTATTTATATACATATGTGAAATAAATACATACATCTATATACATGGTATATTTGCCATATATTTTTGTGTTTTTAATTTTGTTATTTTTATTTTGTTTTTGTTTTAATTGTTTTTATTTTATTTATTTACATTATATAATATAGAATATTTACAAAAATTTTAGAAATTAATTTTATTTATTTATAAGGCTAAATAAATATAAAGGTGGTTCTATGTACATGATGACTATACAAGAGGTGTTTTTCTTTTTAATTTTTAAATTTTTATTTTGATTTTATATTTATAAATATATACAAATATTTACAAGCCTATTTCTGTGAGGAAAATACTTTTATTTTATTTACATAAATATTTACACACTTGAGCCCCTATCTCCCTCTACTTTGGCTTTTATGCAGTCAGGCCCATGCTGAGCCCTCCCTTGGGTTAGGTTGCTCAATATTTATTCTAAATATTTCCCTCTTTTTCTTTTTAATCTTTATTCTTTTATTTTTGCACAAAAACATGCTACTTATAGGTTTTTACACAATGCATGCTTTTGGTAACTATTTGTATTTACACATATCTACATGTATTTGCAAAGGTTTTTGTAGCTAAAATATAAGAATAAAGAGTGATGAATGAGTATTCATCACCCCCCTATACTTAATTTGCTAGTCCCTTAGCAAACACTTATTTGAAAAAGAAGTGAAAAAGAAATAAAGAAAAAGAAAAAGAGAATGTACATGGATCAAGGCTGATTATTAAACTTGCCTTCATTAAATTAAGGTATGGAGCTCGATCAGATCTTTCGGTTATTAATGTGTCGGAACCTTATTTGGACTTAAGTCTAAAACTCAACAGCCTCTAAGTTCCACCAATCTATAACCAGACTCCTCAATGCTCCAGATCAGAACAAGTCATCAACCACAAACCCTGAAGACCATGAATCTTTTCTTGTCCTGTGAATGTGAGGTCTAAGCTCTCCACCTCAGAAATGGCAACTTGACAACCCTCCTCAAACAAGGTAACTCTATGACCTCAATCTGGACACTCTTTCCTTGAGGAGCGGGGTATTCCCTTCTAAGTTCAAGTTCAACCGGCTCAAGAAGAGGAGGAAGAAGAGAATGGATCAAGGCCAGTGTAGCCAAGTACCCTTGGGAGCTTGACCAGTGTAGCCAAGTCTCCCTGCTGCAAGCTACATCAGGTGGATCATGAAACCAAGCTTTGCTTATTGCACTCTATATACATACTCCGGTGGGATTATCATTTTCTCTCAGACCCACCACTTTTTTGGAGTTATTTTCTTTTTGCACACATTTTTTTTTCAAGTGCATCTGTACAACATATACATGTGCAGCATATATACAAGGAGTTTTTCCTCTTGAGCCAGTAGACTATCCCTCTTTTGAAGCTTTATCGCAACCCACAACTCCCGTCGTTAGACCTCATGGCAACCAGACCAAGTTGAGACGCACTTCCTTCACTAAAAGAAGAAGAGAGGTTCCGCCTAGAAGTACTACCCTCATATGCTACCCCAAGTCAAGGAAGACTGCCTCCTCACCATCTCATCCGTAAAGAGCTCGGTGCATAGTGCTGGTGTCCAAGTAAAGCCATAATCTATATGAGTCATGTGTTGTTGTTAAGTGCTCTACTTAGGCTCATTAAGATGACATGTGATCATAGCCTAGCGGACTCAAAGAATTAAGCCACCATGGACCTGAAAAGCCTTAAACCTAAGCCCTATAAGGTTCCTCTTAGAAGTTAGGTGGATTAAGATCTTAATCAAGCTCCATTTCTCAATTTGATTCCAGGCTAGTTTAAATGTCAACTATCATCCAGAAAACTATATACATATGTACAAAAGATGCTATTTACACAAATTTTACAAACATGCAAAATTTTTGAAAAATGTTTTGAAATCATGTATGGATGATGCATGAAGTGCAAGTTTTGCAAAAAGATTATTACACAAATTTACACAAGATTTTTGCAAACTTTTGATTTTCAAAACATTTTGGAAAAATTTTGTACTATATACATAATTTTGTTAAGAAAATATTTACACGAGCTTTACACAAAAGATTTTTGAAATCATTTTTACAAAAATAATTTGTACACTAGCTATTTATGTGCAAATAAAAGAAGTTTATGAACATGAAAAATTTTTAATTTTTGTGAATTTTAGCCATTTTATTTATTAACACACTTACACAAAGTACGAGTTATGGCTAAAGTATATATGAAATATATACACACCCCCCTATACTTAGCTCGAACGATGTCCTTAAAGTCAAGAGCGATGAAGAAGACATAACTCGTGCTAGGTATAGGGTAGTGAAAAGAAAGGCTATATACAAAGATGAAATGAAATAGAAAAGTCAAGAGGGTCTCGGGTCTTCCCCCTAAAATTAGGATCAAGTAATCCTAAGTATAGCAGGCTGTATACTAAGGGAAAAACCGAGTGGAGAATGTACAGGGTCTACCCCCCCCCCTATACTTAGGGTGAAATATCCCTAAGTATAAGAAGCAAAACAGGGGTAGCAAAATACGAAGAAACTGAACGAATATATACAAGAAGGAGGGGCATCACTCCCCCTATACTTAAGGTGGAGAGCCTTAAGTATAGGCAACACAACAGAAGTGATGAAACAAAACGAAGAATAACCCGGTGTCTTTACCCCCCTATACTTAGGATGAGCAATATCCTAAGTATAGCAAAGATAATCCTAAGCGAGACCTGGGGTGAAAACAAGAACGGAAGAAAGAAAGATCAAAATAAGACGAAACACGTATATACAAAAGAGCACAATGTTGAGGTGCCTCTCAACAAGCGCTAGTTTTTACGCCCCTAGCTGGGCGCAAAGGCTAGGACAATGCAGTATCAAGGTTCAGGACGGCATCGGTAAGTCGAATGCCGTATTGTCGCCGCAGTCTCGGTGTGAGAACAGCAACGAACTCAACAGTGTAAACAAAGACACCCAGGTATGCAATCAATCGGGTGTCTGCTACCGGCCAGTGATATGGAAAGAAGAGATCGGGATCCGGTAGCACAAAAGAAATCAGCGGCTCTGGGTTAGACCGGAGTGAGAGTATAGAGCCGAAGAAATCAAATGTGGAGAAGGATGGATCAGTAATAGAATCCTCCACGTCAATCAGTGTCTCAAGCAGGTGTGGACAATCAAGATCAGGAGACTCTCTAAGCAGACTGATATTCGATGAATAGAATAGAAGAAGATCAGGCAAATCATCGAACATCTCCAGAATGGGCTCATCCTCGCGAGGGTCGTCGAGGTGAGAAGACTCAGAATCAGAATGATCTAAAGACTCGGTTCAGTGTTCCGCCAGATCGGAAACACTCTCAGTAGGTGAAACCGAGTACTCATCGAGTGCGGCATCCTCCCGCAGATAACCCTCGGGGAGAGATGCATGATCAAAAATGAGAATAAGAGGATCAGGATCTAGATGGGCATCTGCATTGCTATCAAGTATCCACTCAGTGCACCAGGCTGCATCATCATCGGAAGTGTGAGTCTCGGCAATCTGGAAACAGGAGAAGGTACTAGTCAACACCACGGAAGCTGGCAAAGTGTCTGCAGCTGATCCTCGCTCTGCGACTATGGTGGTTGTCAGCTGGTCCTCAGGAAGTGTATCTGTCTCAACAAAGTGGAGGACAAAAGGCTCGAAGACAGGACTCTCGGTGTCCGTACTCTCAAAGTGTTGTCCCTCCTCAAGCTGTGGTTGCTGGGCTGATTCTTGGTAGTTGTCTGCATCCAAGAAGTGTCTCTGCAGGAAGGAGACTGACTCCTCCAGGACTGGAAACTGAAGTAGCTGAGTCAATGGCTGTAAAAGCTGGGGCTCCTCCGGCTCTTGAAGATCTGATATCCAAGACTCGTCGACTGGGAACTCTGGGGCTGACTCGAACTCCAACTGGAAGGCCAACGGGAACTCAAGTAGGCTCTGGGTCCGAACCTCTGCTATCACAGTCCTCTCCTCTGTCAATGGTGTTGCATCATCCAAATCCTCGGGCTGGTGTGTAGAAGCTAGCTCATCATGTAAAGTGACACACCGCACTGGTACTGCATCGTCTGCATGTGTTGTCCCGACCATGGTATCTCGCGAAGAGGATCTCTGTGAAAGTAGCCTCGAGATGGTGTCCAGGAAGTGAATGTCGGAACTGCGGTGTGAACCGCCACATGTGGTAATCACCAGTGCAAGCTGCTCTGCGGTCATCCCCCGCATGGAGATCTCAATCAAGTCTGTAAGTGGAAGTCCGTGCTCAGGAAATCTCCTCAAGAGGTCAAGAAACCTCGGCCATGCCTCGTGCAATGGCTCCTGAGGGTCAACTGAAAAGTCCATGATCAAAGACCGCATAAACTCTGCTCTACGCGGAGGGAAGTATCTCTGTAAAAACTCTCGGCGTAGCTCTCCCCACGTCTCGAATGTCCTCCCCAATCGTCGGTGCCATCTCATGGCTCTGTCGTGAAGCGTGAATGGGAAGGTCCTGCTCATCAGCTCCTCTGCAGTGACGTCTGAATATCTCTGTGCTCTACAAAACTCCTCGAAAGCGGACAGGTGAAGATAAGGCTCCTCGTGCGCCTCTCCTGAAAACGTCGGCAGTCGCTGAATGTAATCCAACTCCAAGACGAATGGACCTAGTGTAGAAGCTGACTGAGCTCCCTGTGCTATCTGCTCCTCCATCCTTCTGGAATAGGATATGTATGCTGATCTCCACTGCTCTCTTTGGTCACTAATGGAGTGCGCTCTCCACTCAGCAACAACATCGTCTGGGTCTCGCATCTGCTCTATCTGATATCCTCGGACGTCTCGCACAGCATTCCCAGAATAGTGAGATGAAAGGGAGGGAGGGAGCGGGAGGTTGGTCGGAGATCCGACCTCCCTAGAAGGTGGACTGGAGTGATGGTCAGAAGACGGAGAAGAAGCCGTAAGAGTCGGCTCGTAGTGAGGGGGATCCATCATCCAGGGGAAAAGGAGAAGAGAAGAGGAAGACTGAAGGGAGATGGGGGTGGGAGAAGCAGATGGATAGAGGATGGGGAAGATCGAAGGGATCTGGCAATCACACAAGATGAACAAGCAAACCCCCAATTCTCCTACGCACACAAAGCTGAAGACCGAAGGGATCGGTCAATTATCTTGTCGATTTTATTTTAGGTGATCATTCAGTCTATCAGAGCGATTACGTGAGGTAAATAGGTATCCAGATCTTTCTCAACCGACTGTCCCGTACTGAAAGCCAGTAATCAGTCAAGAAGAGATCGGAGGCTCTATCCTAATGTTCGGATCACTCTCTCGCTCATCCAAACCAGACAAGGAGGGGGTTACTCTCCCCAAGACAGATTTTCAGTGAAGTGTCTTTTAGGTCAAGTATGATTAGCAGTCCCGATTTTATTGTTTTTGTTTTTAGGTATTTTTCAACTAAAAACAAGCGTCTAACGAATTTTTCGGTTCTCCTGGTTATTAAGTCAAAAATAGGGGGGAGAAGACGAAAAGCCGATGCACGATAAATCAATGATGCATGCAAAGTCAGAAAGGCGTACCTGTCTCCAGCACTCTACATGCAATATGATCCGCGCATAAATGTAAAGACAGAAAATAAACTACCTAAATGATGCAGCGATGAAAACCGAGTCCTAGATCAGCAATTCTACTCACAGATCCGTCTAACTGGTCACCGTCCTACAAGCCAAAGGTCCGGTCTTGGTCTACCCCTCCTCTGCCCGACAAATCGGGGGTAGGAGAAAGCGCTTTGTGGGGTAGACTACGGCACGTAAGCCACGAAGGAAAATGAGTCAGTTATTTTTATTAATTGATTATTAGTAGGTCCAATTAAGCGTACTATAGGAGCAAGCAGATAATTAAGTGTGGGGACCCTACTAATTACAGCACAAGCAAGTATAAAATCCTAAATCTAGGGGCTCGATCAAAAACCGCGTAAATACCGGAAAAGGCAGCTAAAAAGATAAGAAAACAAAGCCGCGAGAAAAGCCGCGAAAAACTCCTAAGGGTCCCCCGAGCACACCGGTGCTCGGCGAAACAGACCCGCTAAGCAGATAAAGTCCTCAAGTCCAGTCTCTAAGTCCCTGTATTATTACAATAATAATCAGAATAAAAATAAACTAAAAAAAATCTAACTAAACCTCTCCCACTCAACTCTCTCTCTCGCTCTCTCCTGCGGCTCCGTAAAGAAGGGGGCCGCCTCCAAGTCCTGCGGTTGCGTTGGCTCCTCGAAAGTCGCCTCCGCGGTCCTCGGGCCCTCGCAAGAAACAGAGGCAAGTGGTCAGGCCAAAATAATCAAATAATAATAATAAGGAAAATAAATACAAATGAAAATGAGGGTATAAATGCAAAAATGCAAAATAAAGCAAACACTCAAAATAAAATAAAAATAAACTATAAACAAAAGCCGCGAAAAAGCCGCGAGCTCTGAAAGAGCCGCGAAAAGCCGTGAAAACAAAAACGAAAATAAAATAAAAACTACTAAGCTGTGCTCCCCGGCAACGGCGCCATTCTGATAACCGGCCAAATGACCAAGGTAAAGGTATCAATTGGTCGTCGCGACCTCAATCACTTGGCTAGGTCAATCAAGAAAAATAGACCACCACGAGAGATAAAATCGATCAAAAATAAGCTAGCGGTCTTGCTATTATATTAACCTGGTATAGCGACCAGGGTCGAACACAAGGAGCACGGGTTGGCCTCTCGGCCTACGAAGTAGTCAAAAAGAGATAAAAGAAAATAAAAGAAATATTTTTGGTGGTTTTTGAATATTTAATATTTTTATGGAATTTTAATTTGTTAAGAAAATAAGAAAAGCAAATAAACACACACTTCAACAATTTATTAAAAGCATTAAAAATCAACCAAAAATTCAAACAAAAATATTTTTATGTGTTTTATAATTTTTAGTGTTTTTGGTGAATTTTTGAGAATTTTCTGATGTTTATTTAATTTTCTAAAAATCAAAAAGTAGCTAAAACAGTAGGTACTGTCCAGCTGAGCTAAAAGAGCCTAGATAAAATATCTAAAGGCCCCAAATTAGTTGGGAGGTAATTTTCCTGTAAAGAGAATAAAACAAGGAAAATTTAGGCACCTATTTTATTGTTTTTGGATTTTTAATTGATTTACTAGAATTTTTATAAGATTTTGAGTGTTTTTAAATTTTTAGTGGTTTTCAGTAATGAAAAATAGCCAACATTGGCTAGAAAATCAAGCTAGATAAAACAAACAGTAGACAATTTTTTTAGAATTTTTAGATGAGTTTTAATATTTTTTTGTGATTTTTTAAGTTAGACAGTGAAGAAAATAGAGGTTTTTGAATTTTTAAAAATAACAAAACAACTCAGAAATGTCTCCAAAAATCCTCGAAAATTTTACACTATGGCAGGAGCCACGTGTCCAATTTTCGTTGGATTTAGAGTATATTTGCTATTTTATTCAAAAATAAAGAGGGGGCATAGTGCATAGGGACCTATCTACAATTATAACAAAGTTCTGGGTCCCTGGAGTAACAAGCTTGGAAAGTATAAGGGTAGGAACGCAAATTACCCCCCCGGGCCACGCACGATACACGTGACTCAGACCTGGGGGGACCTAATTGCAATTCCTATTTCTATAAATGCAAAACGTAACAAGCCAAAAACACAGGGCCAAAAATGCAAATGTACCAAAATACTAAGGTCCTCAGTGCAAAATTTACAAAAATAAAAGAGCTACACTACGTATTTACAAGACTAAAAACAAAATGCAGAAAGTAAAGGGGCTTAAGGACAATTTACCCCTTTTATTAATGTCGACGGCCGGATGTGTGACGCGTGGCAGATCCGACGAATGAGAACGAAGGCGCCTTGACCTTGAAACCCCTGGCCTGATCGAACGTCTGAGGGCGCTCCACGTGGAGATCGGACGGTGCTGGTGCTCTGGATCTAAGCCCTCCGTGGATCGACGGAGGAGAAGAGGGCACGTGGCAGATCTGACGGTGGAGGCTTGCTGGTGCCTCTTCCTCCGAGCGGGTGGTCCAGATCTGTCCTCGGAATGATCGAACGGTGACGCAACGCCTAAGATGGATGGATCAGATGGAAACTGGGGTGCTGAGGATGATCTGACGGTCGACGAGGTTGCTGGAAGAACTGGCAGCCGGCGAGCTTCGCCGGCCCTCTGCGTGCACGGTGGACCTCGCCTGATGCTCCTGAGGTGCGAGGAAGCTTCGCCGTGAAGCTCCGCACCTGATGCGCTGCTCCGATGAAAGCGAGGAGCTCCAGAGAGCTCCGGCGACGTGGACGAACGGGAGCCCCTGTGCTCTGAAGACTCGCCCTCCAGATGAGGTCGAATGGCCTAGATACCTGCACAGGGAAAAAGCTGGGTCGAGGGCAAACTGCCTCGACCCGTCAGAGCGGGCGGAAGGTGAAGGATGAGGCGGTGTGACGACTCTCCGGCGAGCGGCGGAGGGTGAGAGCCGATACCCTGCTCCGGGGCGAGCCAGGGGGGTGATGGGACGGAGAAGGTGGAGAGGGGTCAGGCGAAGGTGGTGGCGTGGTCGGACTGGCGAATGGATGGTCGGAGACAACTGGCGGAGGTGGCGGAGCTAAACTACCTGAAACCTAAAAATCAAAATCTACACTACCCTATGGCCTAAAGAAGCTACCTGGTGGGTGCTGCCGACTGTGCTGGAGCTCAGGGAACTCCTGGTCGTTGCCTGCAAGGGGCCGTCGACTCCCCGAGGCTCGGCGCGCTCGCGGCGGCGCATGGCGGCTGAAGACCACCGGATCAGTGGCTCCCGGCTTCCCGGGCCTCTCTGCAACTCCCGAGACCACGGCTGTCACTCAGAGACTCTGGAGGTGGTCACAGGCACCGAGGGGAAGATCCAAAGATACGTGAAAACCTCGCCGGAGCTGGGACTTTATATGCTCAGGGATCCGAGAAGATCAGGATCGGGCGAGTCACTCTAGCCTCGGATCCCTAAGATCCACCCCGGGCGTGGGTTACGGATGTTCAATGATCAATCGGAGCCCGGGGTTAAGGTGACTGGTGATCGGGTCGACCATGAAGAAAATGGTGAAATCGGGTCGGTCAGGTCTAACCCGGCTCTGGTGGTCCTGGGGGGAGAGTTGACCGGGGGTCAACGATCCCCCGTGGACCAATCAGAGCCCGCCAAGCACGATTTTTGTATTTATTTATTTTAAGCTAGAAAATGATCGAATTAATAAAAACTTAAAACATGAAATATTTTTATTTTATTTTTTCTATTTTTTAGTGATTTTTAATAAATTTTTCAAAATAAAAATAAGGTATGTACATAATAGGTTATATATAGGTATATATACAATATGGGATTTTTAGTTTTTGATTTTTTAATTATTATTTTTATACAATTTCATTCCCATTTTATGTTTTATTTATTTTCATTATAAAACAAGGAATAAAGGATATTTTTATTTTATTTTATTATTTATATACTTATGTGAAATAAATACATACATACATCTATATACATGGTATATTTGCCATATATTTTTGTGTTTTTAATTTTGTTATTTTTTATTTTGTTTTTGTTTTAATTGTTTTTATTTTATTTATTTACATTATATAATATAGAATATTTACAAAAATTTTAGAAATTAATTTTATTTATTTATAAGGCTAAATAAATATAAAGGTGGTTCTATGTACATGATGACTATACAAGAGGTGTTTTTCTTTTTAATTTTTAAATTTTTTATTTTGATTTTATATTTTATAAATATATACAAATATTTACAAGCCTATTTCTGTGAGGAAAATACTTTTATTTTATTTACATAAATATTTACACACTTGAGCCCCTATCTCCCTCTACTTTGGCTTTTATGCGGTCAGGCCCATGCTGAGCCCTCCCTTGGGTTAGGTTGCTCAATATTTATTCTAAATATTTCCCTCTTTTCCTTTTTAATCTTTATTCTTTTATTTTTGCACAAAAACATGCTACTTATAGGTTTTTACACAATGCATGCTTTTGGTAATTATTTGTATTTACACATATCTACATGTATTTGCAAAGGTTTTTTGTAGCTAAAATATAAGAATAAAGAGTGATGAATGAGTATTCATCATGACGCCATTTGATGGAAAGGTTCGATCAACTAATCAAACACGATTAGCAATCGGTGCAGTGACCAAGTGTCTCTCAATCAACAACTAACCCACAATTAATGTCAAACTATATGAATATGTGAGCCGAAATTTATTATAACTCAGATACGTATGTGTATAGGTATAAGTAATATGATTGTCAAATACAAGGAAGTCAAATGGGGATAGATGAAAATAATATTAATTAATAAAATAATTAAAATTTTTGGATTTTTGTTTTGCTTGTTTTATTTCTTTTTTTATTTTCATATTTTTGTGGGTTTTTAATAATATTCAAGCTTTTATGCTTTTAATGTTTATTTGTTTTTATGTTTTAAATTTATAAAATTTTAATTTCTTTTTAATTTTAAAAAATTAAGAGATACTATATAAATATATGTACTATATATTCTATAGATAATATACTAAAGAGAAGTTTTTATATGTTTCAATAACTCAAATAAAGTCAAGATAAAATAAATAAAATATTTTTGGATTATATATTTTCTCTATTTTTTGGTGAGTTTGGAGATTTTAAAAGTATTAAGTTTGCAAAAAAAAGTGCATAAACACAATTCAGAACCTTGTTTAGGTTTTTAAAAATAGATATCAGTGCAAAGTAGGCCTTAAACTAATTTTAATATAAATTATTTACATTAAAGAAAAAACAGAGATAGAAAAAACATTTTATATTTTTCTATAAAATTAGCAAATATTTATATGTTTTTATGTGTTTTTGTGATTTTCAAGGTTTTAATTTTGAAATTTTTAGTGATTTTTGGTCATATGATAAATATGAAAAGAATAGACCTATTATTATTTTTTAACATTTTTGAAAATATTTTATATTTTTTATGGATTTTAAATAGCAAACATGAGAAAAATGCAATTGTTTTATTTTTATAAGTAGGAGAATAATTTCAAATGCCTTAATAAAATTGTATGTAATAAATAAAGGTTTCAAACACTTAATAAAATATTTCTACAATTTTTGGATAAATAAATACAATAAATAAAAATAAAGAAACAAAATACAACAAATCTGCAAGAACATTGACCTAAACATAATTAAAATGAAATTTTTATCCACTTCAAAACGTAACATTTAAGTCCATGATAAAAAGGTACAAAGTTTCCAAATGCACGCGCCTGGCAAAGACTAATATGCAACTAAAATAAAAGTTCTGATCAGTTCAGAACCTGCCTAGAAATAAAAGGTGCAAAGTATAAAAATTCTATATGCCTCACCTGGAGAACTACGTGAGGTGACCTGTCAAAGGACTAAAGTGCAAAATAAAATAAATACGAGCGTCGGGATGCAAATATTACAACAATATTACAACTATAGATGAAAGTTTGAATACTAGAAATAAATACAAAAGGTAGAGGGGTGCATTGCAAAACACCCCTACTGTGTGGTCCAATAGTTCAGGCGCTTTCACTTAAGCAGATCATGTGGTCCAAAAGCATTGATACCGCTTCACCGATGGACGTATCTGATTAGATCTCAAGGCAGATCTGACGGTGGATGTTGAGCTTGATCCAATGGTACTGATTAGAACTGGCCTAAGTCTTGATCGGACGGCCTAGAGACTGCTTGGAAGAACATGGAAGAAGATTTTCCTTGTTTGAGCTTTGATCATGACTTCCTCCATTGTTTGGCAAATTTTCAGAGTTATTGCAAGTCTCAAAATGGTCCTGGGGACCTCGCGCATCGATGGGATGCCCTTGGGAGAATCTAGACCTCATCGAAGGAGGTCTGGAGGCTCGATGGGGCTCGTGCACCTGGAAGTGCTTCACATACCCAGATTCCAATTTAGAAGGGATCTTTCAGCTCGTTGACCTGCACCAAAAACCTCCTGGGCTCGAGAGGATCTCTCTCGACCATTGAATGGCATAAAATGATGGGGAATGAAGCGAGGCATTGATCTTCAGTGAAGGGTGATGAGATGAGATCTAATTACATGATACTTGCAAGATCATGGAGGTTGGATGGATCGAGGAAGTGAAGAACGTGAAAGGGAAGACTATGGCGGTGTTAATGAGTCGGAATGAGGTCAGGAGCAAGCAAAACAATGGCCAGAGCCTAGATCTCCAGCAAAGAAATTTTTTGGTATTTTAAGCTAATGTAAATGAAATTACACGAAATAAAATGCAGATTTAAGATATTAACTACACTATGAATCGAAAGGACAAGAAATAAATGGCTCACTAGATCAAAAAGACCTGATATCAAGACCATCAAGAGAAGCTCTCTAGGGATGGTTGAATCACGCTCCAATGACCTCCTCCTCACCTCGAATCACTAGGAACTCCTTCTTGTCACAAAGGCTTCCTCCACAACTTGATTCTAGGGGTTATGATGCAATGGTGGTGGATTTAAAATCAAAAATGGCTGGAGACAATACGATATACATGATGAAGAACGAGGAGCTTTAACCTAGGGTTTGCACCTCATCTAAAGAAAAATCAATCTGAAGCGAGGATTTGGCACAAATCCTGGATGTCAGAGAAGCAACTTCCGTTTGAGAGCACGAGGTCAAACATAGTGTAGATAAGCGGGAAGAAATCGGAGAGCTAGGTTAGGATTGGATAAGAGGGGTATTTACATGAGGAAGGGAACCCTATATGATCTATGATGGGTCCCTGGGGTCAAAAGATAAAGTAAGGTTAAAATGGAGATAATAGAAAATAAAATAACAACTAATTTTATTAATTAAAATTTAAAATATGAAAGTTGATTCTTATTTTATGTACTCTTTTTAGGTGATTTTTACTTATTTTTACTGACTTATTTATTATATTTTAATTTTTACATGTATTACATGTACCTATATTTTGTATCTTCTCAAAAAAAATGTACATATATTTTGTATATTTTATTTTTATTTTGTATTGTATGTGAAAATTATTATATATACATATTTTATATTTACCATATAATTTATTATGTATTTACATATTTTAGTTTTATTTTTATTGTTTTTATAGGTATTTAAATAATTACATTTATACATATTATAGGTATTGTATACATATGTATTACACTTTATTAGTTATTTTGGATGTATTTTAGATGTTTAATTCATGTTAATAGTTATAATATATTTTATATAATATACACAATTATTTAAAAATACAAAGGGATTAAAAATGTAAAGAATTAAATAATATTATATAATATATAGATGCCTCATTACAATAGTGCCCCAAAAGGACGGCTTTTGTGTCTTAACTCCATTTTAAATGAAACCATTTTCATTTGATAGAAATTAAATTTGAAGTACTATGGAGTTGTGTTTGATGAATTTTGAGTTCATGTGAAGGAGATACTGCTCAGTGAAGTTTTGTTTGCATATTTTCATCAGTATGCACCATTTGTACTGTGCATTATTTTTATTGACTATTATTTTTGTAATTTTATATACATTACTATAATATATTTTTATTTTTGTATATTATGTAGGAGAAGGTGAACAAGGATTAATTCGAAGCGAGGGATGAGGGAGCCAGAGCGAGGGAGAACGAGGGAGCGTGAGCATGAGAGGGAGCCAGATCGAGGGAGGGAGGGGAAGAGAGGTTGAAGGAGTGGAAGGGAGGCATCTGAGGTTGGCGGAGGAAGTGTTGCGGAAGGCGCTGAGGTGGATAGGGATGTGGAGATGGCCGAGGCTGACGTTGAGGCGGGTTGGTCTTCGATCGTGGCGAAGGGTGGCTAGGGCCGCTAATTGAATTGAATCATTCGAATTCGATTATGATTCGTTCGATAAAAATTCGAAAATAATTCGATTCGATTTCAAATGAACTGAACTTGAATTTAACATTTGGATTCGATTCCTAAATGAATCGAATATAAATTCACTTGGATTCGTTCAATAATAATTTGATTCGATTCGATACACATACATATATGATATGGTATGAAGCATTAGATATATATAAATAAATATAGTATATATTTTTTGAAATCCCCACACAAGATACACGACTTAATATAATAAATAATTTTTTCATCATCTTATTCTAAACATGTCAATTTTGGGATGCTCATTGCATATACCATACCCCCTCTTTACTCCCTCAAATTCTCTCTCTCCTCTCGTCACTCATGAGAAAAAATCCTAACATTTGCTTAGCTCTCCAATACCGCCAGCTCCAACCTCTCGCTCCCGCCTGCTCTCTCCAACGTTGCTGGCTCCAGCCTCCAGCTCATGCTCGCTCTCTCCAATATCGCCGGATCCAGCCTCTCGCTCCTGCTCGCTCTCTCCAACGTCGTTGGCTCCAGTCTCCCGCTCCTGCTTGCTCCCACAACTGACAACACCACCCTCCCAGTAGCCAACCCAACTACTAGCTCACACTCTCCTCCGTCATCGACAACAACACCGGTTCTAGACTCACCAACGTCGCGAACATCTCTCCATCACCCCTGCAGGTGCTGGTATTACCATACACCCCCCCCCCCCTTTACCCTAAAATCTTAAGATTTAGATTCTATCCAAATAATTTATGTGATTCTAAAATACATCATCTGCAAACAAACCCATCCTAAATTTTTAAAAACCATCTCAGGGTCATAGATTTCAAATTTATAATAATATTTCCCTTAATCACACTCTTAGTCCTCCCACCCATCATAACATCCAGATCTTATGATAAGGACAACCAAGCTTTTGAATACAAATAATATCTTAGAGACAATTAAGGTATGAATAGATTTCAAGGATTTCGAGCTTTGCCTAAATGGCTAAATATGTAAAAGATCATAACTGCAACAAAATTCTATTTCTCATCAAGATTACATGGGGACTAGGTTATCAAGAAGGAAATATCATCATTAACTTTAATAAGACCAACTATGCCCCATAAGAGTGCATTGAAATGAGGTAAGAATGAACTGTTCATGCTTGATGTAGAAAAAATGTTAAATATTAGAAAATTGAAGATCAGAGCCATACCAACTGAGTCCTTAATTTGGTCTGCCGGTTTTTATACACCTCAGATGCTGGATTCAGCTCCATAAGTCAGTTCACATCGACCTTTTATGGTTCTGATGGAATTTAGTGATTTTTTCTCAGATATCATGGAGATATGTCACAATGGGGGAGAAGATATGGAGGATTCTTCAGAGAAATGTGGAACACAATCTTTTGGTTATTATTTTAGACATATATATCTATTAATCTATATATTGTATTTCTATATTGGTATGGAAATTAAAATATAGTTTTGAGTATGTATTTTCATTTTATTTTTAGAAGTCTAATTCAAACATACCATCTTCTCAAGATAGTATCCATGAGAGAGTCATTGGGCATGATGATGATATTAATGAAAAAGTAGAAGAAGAGAGTGAAGAAATAGAAAATCAATTCCTAAAATAATTAATTAGATTCAATGGTTTATCATCATAGGTACAACAAGAAAAGATCGATGGTTTATCAAGATGTCAATAATTATTTTTTCTTTATATATTCAATTCACCATAGGTACAAAAAGAGCAAATGGGGATGGCAAGAGATATACAAGAACGACAAAAGTTAGGTACTTTAATGCAATTTATATAATCTATTTAATTTTACCATTTATGTTAAAAGTTTTTTACTTATCTCAATTATTTTTTCACAAATTAGTATCACAAAGTCTATTCAATTCTTTGAAACTTAAAATGTTATTAATATAAATATTTTATTATTAGTTACGTTATTAAATAAAATTCTAATTCGATATAAAATGAATCGAATTTGAATATTCGAAACTCCAAACGAATTGAATTTGAATTTAGATTAGAAATTTGTTTAATATTCAATTCGAATTCGGATTGAAAATTTTATAATGAATTGAATCTCACTTTAGGTGGATTCGAATGTATTCGATTCGATTAGCACCCCTAAGGGTGGCCGAAGGAAGAAGCGTTTAGGTTCTGGCTGGTGCTTTAGGTGTGGTGATTTCGGACACTTTGTCAGGTCGTGTTCCAAGGATATCGTGTGCTTCAAGTGTAATAGAGTGGGGCATCGAAGTAATGTCTGTCGTCGTCGGGGAACGTGGCGACCAAAGTTTCGGGCTTCGGAACAGGCTTTGACGATCAGAAATCGCCTTCTGGTCTCGGATGCTTATGCCGGTAACTCGCTATGGGTGGTGGAAGACCTTTTATCAGTGCTAGGTTCGAATTTCGAAGGTGACGTCGTGGCTTTCAGTGGCGGGGTCGTGTGCACCCTTGGTCTCTCTGAGCAAGAGGAGGGAGTCTCCTGAAGGGGGGCACCAGCTCCGTGGTGGTTCATCAATGGCGTAGGGCTCGATTCCGCGATGGAGCTGCGGCGGTAGCAGGGCCGCTGTCGAGATGGGTTCTGCTTTATGGAGTTCCATTGAGGTGTAGGACTCTTAGCGCTATCCGGGATTTCTTGTTGTCATTTGGAAAGGTGGTTGCGATGCTCTCGGTCGGTCTCAAGGCTGGAGGTGGTACTAAGGTTTTGGTGGAGTTGTCTAGGACGTCTTGTCCTCTGCCGGAGAAGACAACCATGGTCGTGGGTCAAACCTCGTTCATTCTCAGCCTTACAGTGGTGGACGGTGCTTCCTCATCTATATCTGGTAGGTCCGGGGGCGTTGTCAGTTCCGTTCACGTGGGAGATGGGAAGGTGGATGAGGCGGCGACACATGAGCTTTCGTCGTCGGTAGCAGTGGAGGTGGCCATCGGTTGCGAGTCGCTTGCTCTCCCCGAGGGGGCTACACCGCAATTCCCAGTGCCATTGATGGGAGGAGTTAATGCATGCAATAAATCTTGGGTGCCAAATATGGTGGATTTTCAAAATCGTACGTCCATTGCTTTTACGGGGGGGCCTTCCGATAAATGGCAACTTTTCATGCACATTTCCAGGGAATTCCATGCAGAAGGACGTGATTGAGGGGTGTGACGTAGAAAAAACTGGACCTATTTTTCCTTTGGGTGGTAACGACAATCCTGTGGTGGGTACGACCACAGCCACTCTCGGTGCCTCTGATGTTGGCACAAGGACCGGTGCCGGTATTTTAGCAGCTGCACTCAGGACTTTCGCTGTTGACTTTTCATGTTACTCGGACCTCGACCACATGATGCTGGTTCAGTCAAGCGAGGATGCACATCGGGGCAGAGGAGGAGGTCTATTTTCTTTCGGGAGCATGGAGAAGGCGGCTAGAGGGTGCTGGGCTCATGCGGGGAAATGGGAGAGGAGAAGGGTTTTGGGCAGGGGAGGTGCACTGGATGGGCTGGAGAGGTCACCGTCCTTGGATGCACGCTCCCCAACTTCCAGAAAACGACATTGTGTGGAGGGTGGGCCAGGGCCTCTGAATGACATCGAGGGGGGAGCTGAACGATGTGCCTCGGGGGAGCAACTTACGTTGGAGAGTAATGCATCTATAGAAGGAGGAGGTTCAGTTGATAAGAGGTCAGTATTTTGTTTGCGACAACAAGTGGCTCAATGCATTCGAGTGGAGTTGGCGGGGGATGCCCCCTTTGTTGATAAATGAAGATTGTCTCGTGGAATGTTCGTGGCATGGGGCAGCTATACAAGAGACGAGCTGTCAGTTCTTTGAAAGATGAGTGGTGAGCGGATGTGGTCTGCTTGCAAGAGATGAAGATGGAGACGTGGGACCTTCCTCGGTGGAGATCGTTGTCTGGGGCTAGACTTTCTGAATTCAAAGCGGTCCCTTCAATTGGTGCTGATAACAACACCAAAATTCACTAAGACCCGGGTGAAGGTAATGAAACAAGGGTCGTTGCGACCCGGATCTCAGAGACGGTGTGTATCAAGAAAAATCGAACCGCGAAATGAGTCAAAAATCAAACAAGGCAAAACAAGCGGTCCTAGCTATGATATTAACCTGGTATAGCTCCCAGGGTCGAACACAAGGAGCACGGATTGGCCTAGGGCCTACGAAGTAGTAAAAACAATATAAAAATAAAAGGAAATGTTTTTTTAGTGGTTTTTGATAATTTTTATATTTTTTTTGGATTTTTAAAAGGTTAAGAAAATAAGAGAAAGGAAATAAAACACACTTAGGCAATTTATTAAACACACCAAAAAGCAAGCAAAAATTCAAGAAAAATTGTTTTTATGTTTTTTATGTTTTTAAGTGTTTTTGGTTAATTTTTGATATTTTTCTGACGGGGTAAATTATTTTCTAAAAATCAAACAGGGCTAAAAATGAAAGGTACTGTCCAGCAAGGCTTAAGACCCAAAAATAAAATATCTAAGGATCTTAAAAAGCCCTGGAGGTAGTTTTCCTGTAATCTAGAAGGAATAAGGAAAATTTAGGCACCCTAATTATTGTTTTTGGATTTTTAAAATTAATTATTATAATTTTTATGGGTTTTTAGGGGTTTTTCAATTTTTAAGGTTTTTAAGCAATGAAAAATAGCCAAAATTGGCTAGAAAATCAAACAGCAAGCAAACAACAGTATCTAATTTTTTTATAATTTTGAGGGGTGTTTTTATATTTTTTTGGAATTTTTATATCTAGACAGTAACTAAAAAGGCTGTTTTGAATTTTTAAAAATACTAAATGAAAGTAAAAATGTCCTCAAAAATCACTGAAATTCCTACACCATGGCAGGAGCCATGTGTCAAAATCTCATTGGATTTGGAGGTGGTTTGATATTTTATTCAAAAATGCAAAGTGGGCACTGTGCACAGGGACGAATGTGCAAATACCCGACAGTCTGGGGGCCTAGGAGCAATTTTCCCAGCTAAACACGCGCGTGGCGCGTGCCTGGGGCACTCAGGGCCTCTTGGTAATAAAAACTAAGTCTTAGGGCCTTTTGATAACTTGTATCAAAAGCCCAGGGACTCGGTTGCAATTTACCCAATAAAATCCGCACATGCACAATTAAAACACTCACAGGGGTATAACTGCAAATACCAAAAAGCTTTTCTTCATACAACAACAACCCAGAACTACAGGTGAAAAGATGTAAAAAGCCCAACGAAGCACGTGGCGAAGCACGTGGTCACATACACACAGGGGCATACATGCAGATAAAACTAAGCACAAGGTCCATAATGCAATTTACCCTACGTAAATAAAGTTCTAAAAATATTTACAGGACTAGAAATAAAACGACAAACTAAGAGGGGGCCCTAAGCAAATTACCCCTTATTCGTCGACGGCCAGATGCGCGCCACGTGGTGTATCCAACGGCTCGGGACGGCGGGCGCTCTTCCTCTTCTTCTCTTGGGCTCGATCGACGGTGGAGGCGAGGACACGTGGAAGATCTAACGGTGCTGGGCTCCGATGCCTCTCTCCTCTGCTGCAACGGTCCGGATGAGTCCCTCGGATCGATCAACGGCTGCTGCTCCTCGAAGAATGGACGCTCAAGATGGAAACTGGAGCAGAGGGTCTGATCGGACGGCTCTGGAGGATGGTGAAAGAACACGACGCCGGCGAGCTTCGCCGGCCTCGTGCGCCTGCAGTCGTCCTCGTCAGCTGCTGCTGGATATCGGAACAGGTTCGCGGTGAAGCCCCGCAGCTGATGGTATTGTCCGATAGCCCAGCCGAGCCCTGGAGGGGCTCTGGCGAGGCTGGCGGCGCGAAGCTCCTGGCTGGAATGTAAGGGGGCTCAGACGCCTCCCTTTGGGCCTGCAAAGCAACCAGAAAGCTTCGCGGGTCGAGGGCAAAGTGCCTCGACCCAAAGAAGCGGGGTGAAGGTGGCTGGTGGATCGGTGCGAAGGAGCTCCGGCGAGCTGGGGATGGAGGAGCTCGACTCCCAGCTCCGGGGCGAGCTGGGTTGGATGGCTGGGCGAAGAACGTGCGTGGGGGAACGGCGGAGATGGTGGTGTGCTCCGATGATCGAGATAGTGTGTGTGATGGTCGGAATCAGAGGAACACGTCGGAGAACGGATTTGGGCGAAATCGGAAATTACACTAAATGGGTAAGCGAAATGGGTACCTGGATGATGCGGGAGACTGGGCTGGAGTGTGGCTAACTCCTGGTCCTTGCCTCAAGGGTCGTCAACACCCGAGGCTCGAGCTCCGATCAGACGTCGGAGCACGGCGGCGCAAGGCAGCCGGATCGATGGTCCAAGCACCTCCTCCTCGTTGCGACACCGGCGGATGCAAGCTGTCACCTTGCTGGTTGCGATGGAGCTCACTGGAGAGAGAATGAGGAGCCAAAAGATGGATTGAGAGTGTGGCGGAGCTCGGAATATATATGCGTGCAGGTCCGGAAAGGAGGTGGCGGGTAGGGCGAGCTGATGCGCGGATCTCGAGGCCAAAGCTCCGGCGCGCTTCTCGGATGTGACATGGTCATTGCGGACCCGGATTTGGGGTGGATGGAAATCGGGTCATCAAGAGAAAAATCCGAGAAGGCGGGTCGAATGAACAGACCCGGGCTCTGGTGGTCCTGGGGGAGGTGTTGACCGGGGGTCAACAATCCCCCGTGGACCAATCAGAGCCCGCCAATTATTGAAATTTTACTTGATTTTTTTGGGGCCTTAAATGGCCGAATTTTCAAAAACTTAAAACACAAAAAATGTTTGTTTTAATTTTTTCTATTTTTTTGTGATTTTTAATTAATTTTTGGAAATTAAAAATAAGGTATATACATAGTAGCTATACATAGGTATATATACACTATATTGATTTTTTATTTTTGATTTTTAATTAGTTATTTTTATACATTTTTATTCCCATTTTATATTTTATTTATTTATAAGATAAAATGAGGAATAAAAGGCTATTTTTATTTTATTTTTATTGTTTATATACATAGGGGAAATAATTATTTATGCACAATTATATACATGGTATATATACAAGATATTTTTGTATTTTTAATTTTGTAATTTTTATTTGATTTTTGTTTTAATTCTTTTTATTTATTTTATTCACAAAACATAAAAAGGGATATTGACAAAAAGGTTTGAAAATAAATTAGGGTATTTACAAGGTGAAATAAATAAAGGAGGTGGTCTATGTACATGGTGAAAGGTTCTTTTTGGTATTTTTGATTTTTAGATTTTTATCTTGTTTTTAATAGTTCCTAAGTATATACAAAATATATACAAGTATATTTTTGGTTGAGGAAAATATTATTTTATTGATTTACATAAATATTTACACATGAGCTCCTATCTCCCTCTACTTGTGGCTTTTATGCGGTCAGGCCCATGCTGAGCCCTCCCTTGGGTTAGGTTGCTCAATATTTATTCTAAATATTTCCCTCTTTTTCTTTTTCTTCTTTATTCTTTTATTTTTGCACAAAAACATGCTAATTATTTATATTTACAAAAATGCATGCTTTTGCTAACTTTTCCTATTTACACATATCTATATGCATTTGCATAGGTTTTTGTAGCTAAAATATAAGAATAAAGAGTGATGAATGGGTATGCATCACCCCCCTATACTATACTTTGCTAGTCCCTTAGCAAACACTTATTTGAAAAAGAAGTGCAAAAGAAAGAAAAAGAAAAAGAGAATGTACATGGATCAAGGTTGATTATTAAACTTGCCTTCATTAAATTGAGGTATGGAGCTTAATCAGATCTTTGGGTTATTGATGTGTCGGAACCTTATTTAGACTTAAGCTTAAAACCTAACAGCCTCCAAGTTCCACTATTCTATAACCAAGACTCCTCAATGCTCCAGATCAGAACAAGTCATCAACTACAAACCCTGAAGATCATGAATCTTTTCTTGTCCTGTGAAAGTGAGGTCTAAGCTCTCCACCTCAGAAATGGCAACTTGACAACCCTCCCCAACAAGGTAACTCTATGCCCTCAATCTGGCCACTCTTTCCTCGAGGAGCGGGGTATTCCCTTCTAAGTTCAAGTACAACCGGCTCAAGAAGAGGGGGAAGAAGAGAATGGGTCAAGGCCAGTGTATCCAAGTACCCTTGGGAGCTTGACCAGTGTAGCCAAGTCTCCCTGCTGCAAGCTACAACAGGTGGATCATGAAACCAAGCTTTGCTTATTGCACTTATATACATACTCCGGTGGGATTATCATTTTCTCTCAGACCCACCACTTTTTTGGAGTTCTTTTCTTTTTCACATTTTTTTTTCTTTTTTTTTCGAGTGCATCTATACAACATGTACATGTGCAGCATATATACAAGGAGTTTTTCCTCTTGAGCCAGTAGACTATCCCTCTTTTGAAGCTTTATTGCAACCCACAACTCCCGTCGTTAGACTTCATGGCGACCAGACCAAGTTGAGACGCACTTCCTTCACTAAATGAAGAAGAGAGGTTCCGCCTAGAAGTACTACCCTCATATGCTACCCCAAGTCAAGGAAGACTGCCTCCTCACCACCTCATCCGTAGAGAGCTCGGTGCATAGTGCGGTTGTCCAAGTAAAGCCATAATCTATATGAGTCATGTGTTGTTGTTAAGTGCTCTACTTAGGCTCATTGAGATGACATGTGATCATAGCCTAGTGGACTCAAAGAATTAAGTCACCATGGACCTGAAAAGCCTTAAACCTAAGCCCTATAAGGTTCCTCTTAGAGTTAGGTGGATTAAGATCTTAATCAAGCTCCATTTCTCAATTTGAATTCCAGGCTAGTTAAAATGTCAACTATCATCCAAGGAAAACTATATACATATGTACAAAAAGATGCATATTTACACAAATTTTACAATCATGCAAAATTTTTGAAAAATGTTTTGAAATCATGAATGATGATGCATGAAGTGCAAGTTTTGCAAAAGATATTTACACACATTTACACAAGATTTTTGCAAACTTTTGATTTTCAAAACATTTTGGAAAAATTTTGTACTATATACATAATTTTGATACAGAAAATATTTACACAAGCTTTACACAAAAGATTTTTTGAAATCATTTTTACAAAAATAATTTGTACACTAGCTATGTATGTGCAAAATAAAAGAAGATTATGTACATGAAAATTTTTTAATTTTTGTGGTTTTTAGCCATTTTTATTTATTAACACACTCACACAAAGTACGAGTTATGGCTAAAGTATATATGAAATATATACACACCCCCCTATACTTAGCTCGAACGATGTCCTCGGAGTCAAGAGCGATGAAGAAGACATAACTCGTGCTATGTATAGGGAAGTGAAAAGGAAGGCTATACAAAAGGAGAATGAAAATTCAAAAGGTTCTCGGGTCTCCCCCCTATACTTAGGATCAAGTAATCCTAAGTATAGCAGGTTGTATACTAAGGGAGAACCGAGTGGAGAATGTACCGGGTCTACCCCCCCTATACTTAGGGTGAAATGCCCCTAAGTATAGGCAGCAAAACAGGGGTAAACAGAAACAAAAGAAATACCCAAAATGTCTCACATCCCCCCTATACTTAGGGTAAAGTACACCCTAAGTATAGCGTAATCATAAGATGAAGAAAGGGATGTGGGACTAAGGAATGTGATGATATGGACATCTGGATCTATGTACAGCGGAGGATCAGTAAAGCTCAGGCGTGAGATGCATTAGATGTGAGTCAAAGACCACATCTCACGCAAAATGAATAGGGGCAATATCAACGACCCGCGGCTCATGATCTAGAAATGGCTTGAGCCGCTGGCCGTTCACTCGGAAGGTACTCTCAGAAGACAACTCGGATATGTCGATGCTACCGTTGTCGTGTACCTTCCGAACCAGATAAGGTCCTTTCCATTTGCTTTGTAGCTTCCCTGGAAATAATCTAAGCCTCGCATCAAACAGCCATACTCTCTGTCCAATCTCAAAATGCTTGTGGCTGATATGAGAATCATGCCACTCCTTGACTCTCTCCTTATAATGTAGGCTGCTTGAGAAGGCTGAATCTCTAAGCTCCTCCAGGGCAGCTAGCTCTGCCCTCCTCTGGTCTCCTATACCATCTGGATCCATGAGAATGTCTGTAACTGCCCAGAGTGACTTGTGCCTCAGCTCAACTGGTAGGTGACAGGGTTTGCCATACACGAGGCGAAAGGGAGATGTGCCCAAAGGCGTCTTGAAAGACGTCCTATATGCCCACAAGACCGAGTCCAAAAGCTGTGACCAGTTCTTTCGGTCAGGGCGGACGACTTTCTGCAGAATCGTCTTGATCTCCCTATTCGACACTTCGGCTAGACCATTCGTCTGTGGATGGTATGGTGTAGCAACTCGATGGTCTATGCCGAACTCGCTAGCAAGTGCCTTCACCTGGTCGTTGATGAAGTGAGATCCCCCATCAGAAATAAGAACTCGTGGAACCCCGAACCGCGTGATGATATGCTTCCTCAAGAATCTGCAAACTGTCCTCGCATCAGCGGCTCGGGCGGGGATAGCCTCCACCCAACAACTCACATAATCTAAGGCCAACAGAATGTACTCAAATCCTGACTCTTAGGGAATGGACCCATGAAATCGATGCCCCATGCGTCAAAAACCTCACAGAAGTGAATGGGCTGCATCGGCATCATATCACGCTGTCCACAAGTGCCCATCCTCTGACAGTCAGTACACCTTTTCACGAACTCATCTGAGTCCTTGAAGAGGGTAGGCCACCACAAGCCGGATTGGAGCACTTTCTGTGCCGTTCTCCTCCCAGAATGATGTCCCCCTGCCTCAAGCTTGTGGCAGTAAGTGAGGACGCTATGGTGTTCCTCCTGAGGAATACACCGACGCCAGACGCTATCCCCTCCCTCGTGGTAAAGGATGGGATCCTCCCAATGGTAAGACTTGGCCTTCGCAAGGAAGGTCTCAAGCCTCTGCCTGGGCCAATCTTGTGGGACTTTCCCAGCAACGAGAAAGTTCACAATATCGGCATACCATGGGAGTGAGGCGATAGCAAGGATCGCCTCATCTGGGAAGGTATCTCTGATCGGATCAATCTGCTCTGACTCCTCAGGCTGCTCTAACCGGGAAAGGTGATCCGCCACCACATTCTTGACTCCAGGCTTATCCTTGATCTCAATGTCGAACTCCTGGAGTAGAAGGATCCATCTAGTCAGTCTGGCCTTGGCATCCTTCTTTGCCATGAGGTACCTGATGGCGGTGTGATCTGTGTACAAAGTCACTCGGGATCCAATGATATACGATCTGAACTTATCCAGGGCAAACACTACTGCTAGCATCTCCTTATCTGTGACCGTATAATTCCGCTGGGCGGAATCCAATGTGCGGCTAGCATAGTGTATCGCAAATGGCACTCCATCCCTCCTCTGTCCCAGCACTGCCCCTAAGGCAAAATCGGAGGCGTCCGTCATGATCTCGAATGGGAGAGACCAATCAGGTGGCTGGAGGACAGGAGCCTCAATCACACATCTCTGGAGAGTAGCAAACGACGAAAGACACTTGTCATCGACAAGGAACTCGGTGTCTTTCGTCAAGAGGTCGGTCAACGGTCGGGCAATCCTGCTAAAATCCTGAATAAATCTCCTGTAAAATCCAGCGTGCCCCAGAAATGACCGTAACTGCCTCAGATTGGACGGCGGTGTGAGTTTTCTAATGACATCGACCTTGGCCGGATCAACCTCCATGCCCCTGTTGGAGATGATGTGGCCAAGCACCGTCCCTTGAGTCACCATGAAGTGACTCTTCTCCCAAGATAGCACCAAGTGATACTCAATACATCGCTGGAGTACTCGATCTAGGCAGTCAAGACAAGAATCAAATCCGTCGCCGTAGATCGAGAAATCATCCATGAAGACCTCAAGGCACTCCCCTACCATGTCCGAAAAGATCGACAGCATGCACCTCTGGAAAGTCGCAGGGGCGTTGCATAGCCCGAATGGCATGCGTCGAAAAGCGTATGTGCCGAAGGGACAGGTAAAGGTGGTCTTCTCCTGATCCTCAGGAGCGATGGCCACTTGGTTGTAGCCCGAGTACCCATCCAGGAAGCAATAATGGCTCTTCCCTGCCAGTCTCTCAATGATCTGGTCAATAAAAGGCAGGGGGAAATGGTCCTTCTTGGTGGCTTGGTTGAGTCTCCTGTAGTCAACACAAACCCTCCAAGAGGTGGGTACCCGTGTAGCAATCTCCTCCCCCGACTCACTGATCACAGTCGTGATGCCCGTCTTCTTGGGCACCACATGCAAGGGGCTGACCCACTTGGAGTCGGAAATGGGATAAATAAAACCTGCACCCCACCACTTCGATATTTCCTTCATGACAACCTCTCTCAGGTTGGGGGTTCAGACGCCGCTGGAACTCACGCGACGGCTTCGCCCCATCCTCGAGATAGATGTGGTGGGAGCACACTGATGGACTAATCCCATGGAGATCTGCTACGCTCCATCCGATCGCCTTGCGGTTCTTTTCAAGAACCCCCATCAAACGGGATTCCTGCTCTCCAGTCAACTCAGCGGAGATGATGACTGGGTACATCTCAGGATCGCCCGCAAGGAATCGATACTTCAACGAAGTAGGGAGCAGCTTCAGCTCTGGAATGCTGGGTGCCGGCAAATCTGGCTGTGGAAGAAACTGAGTGAACGCTGGAAGGTCTGCCAAATCTGCCTGGGAAAGTGAAAGTGTACTCTCGCAAACTGGGTCGGGAGAAGGCGGCTCAACTGCACTGTCTCTGCTCTGCTCTGCCTCTACCTCCTCCTTTGTAGGCTCGGGTGGACTCAGGTCTGGCATCTGATCATAACAATCGGCCCAATCAGACTCTGAATCCGAGGGATCTGTATCAGAATCGGTGGCATCAGTACCACCGGAAAACAAGGTGGCCTCAGCACCACCATCACTAATCACCGTGCTGCGATCGAGAACCGGCTCTGCTGCCGCGACTGTATCCGAACCCAGGTCTGTGCTCTCCAGACTCTCCTCTGCTGTCATCCCTGCATCAGCTGTATCTGAAAGTGAGAGGGTAGTCTGTGACTCAAGGTCTGCCCAAGCTGCCTCGTCATCTGTGATCACAAAATCACAGTCCTGGTGGATGTCTGGCTCTACGTCTGTCAGCTGCTCTGAGTCGGTGCTGGCATCTGAGCGGGATCTAGATCTGGCTCTGTAGTCCTCGACCGTCTCTATTTGTATACTCTCGCCCTGGACGCGAAAGTACACCTTCCCGCTATCATGATCAGTCACCGCCTTGGCTGTGGCCAAGAACGGACGACCAAGGATGATGGGGGTATCGGTCACTGACTCAGGGATCTCCATGTCCAACACTACGAAGTCCACGGGGAATTGCAGACCCTGAATCGTGACGATAACGTCGCGTAGCAACCCCTTCGGCCTCTTGACAGATCGATCAGCGAACTGAAGGACTGTCCTGCTCTGTTGAAGAGTGCCCAACTCGAAGCGGTCGAGAAGGGCTGCCGGAAGAAGGTTGATCGACGATCCGCTATCTAGAAGAGTACGGTCGAACCACTGCTCACTAATCTGGCATCTGACATACGGGGCCCCTGAATCTGGCCTCTTGGCTGGCAGTCGGTTCTGGATCGCGAAGCACGTGGCTTTGGTCAGCACATGGATCTCTGAAGTGTGGTTCCTCCTCCTCCTCCTGACTGTAGTCCTCTCTCTCAAAGATCTCTGGAGAAGGGGGATGTGCTGCAAAGCCTCCTGGAGGGTCAGCTGGATGTGGAAGCGATCGATCATGCTCTGGCTGAACTCCTCAAGCTCTCTCTTTTTTGAATCATTTTTCTTCCCCTTCCCCATCTGAAGGGCTCTAGGGAAGGGGATCACTGGGTCCTTCTCAGATGAAGGACTAGGAAAAGATCTACGCGGTTCAAGGACCGGATCCACACATACATCATGCACCACAGTGGGACCAAAAGAATGTAAACCTTTTCCTTTATTCATCACAGAATCCTGAGAAACATGACCATGAGGAAAAACAACATCAGATCTCTCTCTACAAACACCGGTGGCCTCAGTACCACCACGGATGGGCTGCTCTGCTGCTGCTGCTGAAGGTAAACATCGAGCGGCATCAGTACCGCTCACTGGCTCGGCTGCTGCTGGGGTGGCGTCAGTACCACCTCCTAGACCTGGTGAAGTGGCGGCCTCAGTACCGCCGGTGGAATCAGCATCTCTGGTGGCCTCAGTACCACCGTCATCATCTGGAGCGGCCTCAGTACCGCTCTCCTCCTCCTCCTGGGGCGCCTCTGGATGGTGCTCAGCTGAGGCGCCGCCGCCGGCTGGGGTCCTACCGCTCCTAAGCGTGGCAAAATCAACATCAAACAGATCTGAAGAAGTATCATCAAATGGATCGCTAGGAGTGGCTAACTCAGTATGTACTACCTGCTCAGACTTCCGCTTCAGGTTGTTCGGATTGGGCTCTATCTGTGCAGGTATGGCGGCCTTCCCTCTCACCAAGTCCCGCATCTCCTGGCGGAACTCATCCATCTCCCGTCTGAAGGTCGCCTGCTGGTCCGTGAGGAGGCGGGCGATGTCGTCCAAGGCGGGGCTCTCGTGGGAGCCCGACGGGTAACCTCTCTGTGGGTGAGGCTGCTGGTACTGCTGTGGGTGAGAGGGGTAGGACGGAGGGTGCTGCTGGTGCTGGTATCCCGGGTGAGCCTGCTGCTCACGCCTCCAAGACTGTCCCTGCTGATAGGGACGAGGACCGTAGGACGACTGCTGCTGGTAGGCTGGGGGCTGCTGCTGCGGCTGCTGGTGATGGTCTCTCGGCTGGGAGTACTGCCCTCCCTGACCTGACGGCTGCTGCTGGGGCTGGGCACCACCACTCCCCCACCTGAATCCGGGATGATCTCGTCGGATCCCAGGCTGGGGACGGTCGTACCAGATCCCGTTGACATCCATCAACGGCTCTGCATCCAAGGGGGCTGGGGGTAGCACTGCCAACGGCTGGTCCGGCTGGTAGACCACCATCTGCATCTCTGGAGATGGTGGGGACTGGTAGGTGTGCTGCGGCTGCTGGTACGGCTCCGCCTGTACAAGGTGAACCTGTCTAGGCTGCGCTGGGACGCTGGAGCGCTGGGACGAGCTGCTGCTGCTGCCGGAGTCGCCTCGCGACTGAAGACGGGGCTGAGAAGCTGTCTGTGTCTCCTGGAGACACATGAGCTGTGTCTTCAGGTCGCTCAAGACCTGTGCCATCTGATCCATCTGTGCTATGCTCTGGCACTGCTTCTTCTCGATCAACTCCATGCGGTCCAGCTTCTCGCTGATGATGCCCATGTCTGCAGCTGATGACTCTGCCTGTGCTGCTGCTGCTGCAGACGAACTGGAAGGACCTGCATCGACCCGTGCTATCCTCTGGTACTGCACGGGTCCTGGCTGATGTGGCTGGGTCTTCTGCGTGTAGAGGCGGGTCTGGGACATAACCATGTAGTTCTCCGCCATCTCCTCAAAAATAGCCCAGACCTGGTCATGGTCCTTGGCGAAGTAGGACCCGCCACA
This sequence comes from Ottelia alismoides, assembly GCA_037367405.1. Taxonomy (NCBI): domain Eukaryota; kingdom Viridiplantae; phylum Streptophyta; class Magnoliopsida; order Alismatales; family Hydrocharitaceae; genus Ottelia; species Ottelia alismoides. The sequence goes on along the minus strand of JAZKJV010008034.1, from coordinate 330,815 downwards.
AGAAGCGTTCACCAAGCCCTGTAGCTCTGGTGACAACCCACTGAAAAAACTCTGAACCAAGTTCGGCTTCGTGATATCATGGTGTGGGCATCTGTCCAGGAGCTCTCTGAACCTCTCCCAAGCCTCGTGGAACTGCTCGTTGGGGAACATGGAGAAGTTGCTGATCAGGGCCCTTGCCGCATTCGTCCGCCCGAGTGGATAGTACTTGTTCAAGTACTCGGTGCGGAGCTGCTCCCAGGTGTACACAAACCTCCCCAGATGCTTCAGCCAGGTGGCTGCTCTGTCTGCTAGGGAAAAGGGGAAGGCAATCATCCGTATGGTATCCTGGTCCACATGCCTGTCGTGGACAGTACTGCAAATCATGAGAAACTCCTGGAGGTGGAGATGGGGCTCCTCTGTAGCTAGTCCATGGAACCGCGGGAACATCTGCAAGGTGTTCGGGGGGAACTTGAAGTCCCCCACGATAGCCGGAACCACCACCCAGTGGTGCATCAGTGTAGAGCCGGGATTGTGTAAATCCCTCATCGGTCTAGGTGGTCCTGCTCCTCCTGCGGCTGCTGCCGCTGCGGCGGCGGCCGCGGCTGCTGCTGCTGCTGCTGCAGCTCGTGCCTGTGCCTGTGCCTCATCGGGCTCCTCGGGCTCGCTCTGTGCATCTCTCTCTGCTCTGAGCCTCTCCATCTCGCGCCTCATCTCTATCATAAAAGCTCCCTGATCGCGGAGCTGCTGCTGGACTGTCTCTAACTGTGCGATCAGGGTGGAGTTGATCGCTCCCTGGTCTAGTACAAAGTGCTCTGGTCTGCGGGAGTGATCGTCAGAACTGTCGGCCATCGCGATGTCTGCAAAATCGAAGGAGCCCAACTCAGGTGTTGTCAAATGAATAAGTCTCTCCTCGGGCTCAGGTCTCTCAGGTAAGTCAGAAAGGGGGTCGAGGGGGAACAGGGTGGAGTCATACTCGGGCTCGGAGAGCGGGTCTGAGCTCTCGCGAGCCAACCTAGATGATGTGGTAGACGCGCCCGAAAGCGGTGCAGCCAGAGGCTGCCTAAGAGATCGTCTACCCATCATCTTGATCTGGCGAGTAGGGCGGATGAGATCTGGAAAAATTACGATCAGAAAACAAACCCCCGGTTCACCAACGCAACGCGAGCTGAAGACCGTGAAAGTTCGGTCAAATTATCTTGTCTATTTTATTTTGGTGAACAATCAAAATAGCAGAGCGATTACGTGACCTGTTAGGATATCCGCTGCTAACCCAAGAGACTGGCCCGCACGGATGAGTCGGTAATCAGTCGGGTTTCGCAACGGGGGGCTCTACCTAGTGTTCGGGGTCACTCTCTCGCACAAGCAAACCAAACAATGAGGGGGTTGCTCTCCCCAAGACACAATTTTTAGGGTGAGCGAGTTTTAAGATCAATAATTTTAAACAGTCCCAATTTTATGGTTTTTCTTTTTAGGTATTTTTCAAGCAAACAAAATCGCCTAACGAATTTTTCGGTTCTCCTGGTTATTAAGTCCAAAAACGGGGGGAGAAGACGAAAAAGCCGATGCACGTGAAATCAATGATGCATGCTGAGTAAGAAATGCGTACCTGCCGCCAGCACTCTACATGCAAAATGATCCGCGCATAAAATAAAGACAGAAAATAAACTAAGCTATATGATGCAACGGTAAAAATCGGCCTTAGACAAGCAACTTCTATTGATCGTGAAGAACAATAGTTAGTTAACCGAATCGAGTCCGGAGTCCGATCTTGGGAGTCACTCGGTGCCCGCCACAACGGGTCCTGCCAGCGCTGTATGTGACTCCTAACGGCACGTGGTCTCAAATCCAATTAAACTAACTTTTTTAGTGAATTTTAGTAAGGTCCAATTACGTTCTATAGGAACAGATATTCTATTAAGTGTTGGGCCTTAGAAATCTTACGTCACAATCAACAAGAAAATCCTATGTCTAGGGGCTCGAGCAAAAACCGCGAAAAATCCGGAAAATGACAGTAAGAAAAGAAAAAGAAAACCGCGTAAAAAGCCGCGAAAAACCGAGGGGTCCTAATGGGTCCCCCGAGCACGCCGGTGCTCGGCGAAACAGACCCGCTACGATCTAAGTCTAACAGTCCAAGTCCACAGTTAGAGGCCTGTATTATTACAATTAATAATAAATGAATGAATAAAACTATCCTACTGCCTCACTCCACTCAACTCTCTCCTCTCGCTCTCTCCTGCGGCTTCGTAGAGAAGGAAGCCGCCTCCGAGTCTCGCGGCTGCACCGGCTCCTCGAAAGTTGCCTCCGCGGTCCTCGGGCCCTCGCAAGAAAAGAAAGAAAGTGGTCAGACCAATAAAATAATCAAATAATAAATGAAAAATAAAAATGAGGATATATGTGCAAAAATGGAAATAAAATAACCACACAAAAAATAAAACAAAAATAAAAAGAAAAGAAAATCAAAATAAAACAAAATAAAACAAAAAGAAAATAAATACAAAAGCCGCGAAAAGCCGCGAGCTCCGAAGAGCCGTGAAAAACCGCGAAAACAAAAACGAAAATCAAAACTAAAACACTACTAAGCCGTGCTCCCCGGCAACGGCGCCATTCTGATAACAACACCAAAATTCACTAAGACCCGGGTGAAGGTAATGAAACAAGGGTCGTTGCGACCCGGATCTCAGAGACGGTGTGTATCAAGAAAAATCGAACCGCGAAATGAGTCAAAAATCAAACAAGGCAAAACAAGCGGTCCTAGCTATGATATTAACCTGGTATAGCTCCCAGGGTCGAACACAAGGAGCACGGATTGGCCTAGGGCCTACGAAGTAGTAAAAACAATATAAAAATAAAAGGAAATGTTTTTTTAGTGGTTTTTGATAATTTTTATATTTTTTTTGGATTTTTAAAAGGTTAAGAAAATAAGAGAAAGGAAATAAAAACACACTTAGGCAATTTATTAAACACACCAAAAAGCAAGCAAAAATTCAAGAAAAATTGTTTTTATGTTTTTTATGTTTTTAAGTGTTTTTGGTTAATTTTTGATATTTTTCTGACGGGTAAATTATTTTCTAAAAATCAAACAGGGCTAAAAATGAAAGGTACTGTCCAGCAAGGCTTAAGACCCAAAAATAAAATATCTAAGGATCTTAAAAAGCCCTGGAGGTAATTTTCCTGTAATCTAGAAGGAATAAGGAAAATTTAGGCACCCTAATTATTGTTTTTGGATTTTTAAATTAATTATTATAATTTTTATGGGTTTTTAGGGGTTTTTCAATTTTTAAGGTTTTTAAGCAATGAAAAATAGCCAAAATTGGCTAGAAAATCAAACAGCAAGCAAACAACAGTATCTAATTTTTTTATAATTTTGAGGGGTGTTTTTATATTTTTTTGGTATTTTTATATCTAGACAGTAACTAAAAAGGTTGTTTTTGAATTTTTAAAAATACTAAATGAAAGTAAAAAATGTCCTCAAAAATCACTGAAATTCCTACACCATGGCAGGAGCCATGTGTCAAAATCTCATTGGATTTGGAGGTGGTTTGATATTTTATTCAAAAATGCAAAGTGGGCACTGTGCACAGGGACGAATGTGCAAATACCCGACAGTCTGGGGGTCTAGGTGCAATTTTCCCAGCTAAACACGCGCGTGGCGCGTGCCTGGGGCACTCAGGGGCCTCTTGGTAATAAAAACTAAGTCTTAGGGCCTTTTGATAACTTGTATCAAAAGCCCAGGGACTCGGTTGCAATTTACCCAATAAAATCCGCACATGCACAATTAAAACACTCACAGGGGTATAACTGCAAATACCAAAAAGCTTTTCTTCATTCAACAACAACCCAGAACTACAGGTGAAAAGATGTAAAAAGCCCAACGAAGCACGTGGCGAAGCACGTGGTCACATACACACAGGGGCATACATGCAGATAAAACTAAGCACAAGGTCCATAATGCAATTTACCCTACGTAAATAAAGTTCTAAAAATATTTACAGGACTAGAAATAAAACGACAAACTAAGAGGGGGCCCTAAGCAAATTACCCCTTTATTCATCGACGGCCAGATGCGCGCCACATGGTGTATCCAACGGCTCGGGACGGCGGGCGCTCTTCCTCTTCTTCTCTTGGGCTCGATCGACGGTGGAGGCGAGGACACGTGGAAGATCTAACGGTGCTGGGCTCCGATGCCTCTCTCCTCTGCTGCAACGGTCCGGATGAGTCCCTCGGATCGATCAACGGCTGCTGCTCCTCGAAGAATGGACGCTCAAGATGGAAACTGGAGCAGAGGGTCTGATCGGACGGCTCCGGAGGATGGTGAAAGAACACGACGCCGGCGAGCTTCGCCGGCCTCGTGCGCCTGCAGTCGTCCTTGTCAGCTGCTGCTGGATATCGGAACAGGTTCGCGGTGAAGCCCCGCAGCTGATGGTATTGTCCGATAGCCCAGCCGAGCCCTGGAGGGGCTCCGGCGAGGCTGGCGGCGCGAAGCTCCTGGCTGGAATGTAAGGGGGCTCAGACGCCTCCCTTTGGGCCTGCAAAGCAACCAGAAAGCTTCGCGGGTCGAGGGCAAAGTGCCTCGACCCAAAGAAGCGGGGTGAAGGTGGCTGGTGGATCGGTGCGAAGGAGCTCCGGCGAGCTGGGGATGGAGGAGCTCGACTCCCAGCTCCGGGGCGAGCTGGGTTGGATGGCTGGGCGAAGAACGTGCGTGGGGGAACGGCGGAGATGGTGGTGTGCTCCGATGATCGAGATAGTGTGCGTGATGGTCGGAATCAGAGGAACACGTCGGAGAACGGATTTGGGCGAAATCGGAAATTACACTAAATGGGTAAGCGAAATGGGTACCTGGATGATGCGGGAGACTGGGCTGGAGTGTGGCTAACTCCTGGTCCTTGCCTCAAGGGTCGTCAACACCCGAGGCTCGAGCTCCGGTCAGACGTCGGAGCACGGCGGCGCAAGGCAGCCGGATCGATGGTCCAAGCACCTCCTCCTCGCTGCGACACCGGCGGATGCAAGCTGTCACCTTGCTGGTTGCGATGGAGCTCACTGGAGAGAGAATGAGGAGCCAAAAGATGGATTGAGAGTGCGGCGGAGCTCGGAATATATATGCGTGCAGGTCCGGAAAGGAGGTGGCGGGTAGGGCGAGCTGATGCGCGGATCTCGAGGCCAAAGCTCCGGCGCGCTTCTCGGATGTGACATGGTCATTGCGGACCCGGATTTGGGGTGGATGGAAATCGGGTCATCAAGAGAAAAATCCGAGAAGGCGGGTCGAATGAACAGACCCGGGCTCTGGTGGTCCTGGGGGAGGTGTTGACCGGGGGTCAACAATCCCCCGTGGACCAATCAGAGCCCGCCAATTATTGAAATTTTACTTGATTTTTTTGGGGCCTTAAATGGCCGAATTTTCAAAAACTTAAAACACGAAAAATGTTTGTTTTAATTTTTTCTATTTTTTTGTGATTTTTAATTAATTTTTGGAAATTAAAAATAAGGTATATACATAGTAGCTATACATAGGTATATATACACTATATTGATTTTTGATTTTTGATTTTTAATTAGTTATTTTTATACATTTTTATTCCCATTTTATATTTTATTTATTTATAAGATAAAATGAGGAATAAAAGGCTATTTTTATTTTATTTTTATTGTTTATATACATAGGGGAAATAATTATTTATGCACAATTATATACATGGTATATATACAAGATATTTTTGTATTTTTAATTTTGTAATTTTTATTTGATTTTTGTTTTAATTCTTTTTATTTATTTTATTCACAAAACATAAAAAGGGATATTTACAAAAAGGTTTGAAAATAAATTAGGTATTTACAAGGTGAAATAAATAAAGGAGGTGGTCTATGTACATGGTGAAAGGTTCTTTTTGGTATTTTTGATTTTTAGATTTTTATCTTGTTTTTAATAGTTCCTAAGTATATACAAAATATATACAAGTATATTTTTGGTTGAGGAAAATATTATTTTATTGATTTACATAAATATTTACACATGAGCTCCTATCTCCCTCTACTTGTGGCTTTTATGCGGTCAGGCCCATGCTGAGCCCTCCCTTGGGTTAGGTTGCTCAATATTTATTCTAAATATTTCCCTCTTTTTCTTTTTCTTCTTTATTCTTTTATTTTTGCACAAAAACATGCTAATTATTTATATTTACAAAAATGCATGCTTTTGCTAACTTTTCCTATTTACACATATCTACATGCATTTGCATAGGTTTTTGTAGCTAAAATATAAGAATAAAGAGTGATGAATGGGTATTAATCAGGTGCTTCAGGAGGCATCCTTGTTGGGTGGAATGGTGACTCCCTGGAGTTGTGTGATTCGATGGATGCTCAACACTCATTTTCGGTCGTTCTGATGCGTAGGGTCGATGGTGTCCGCTTCCTTTTTTCTGCAGTATATGGTCCTTCAGGTGCGCATGCTGGTTCGGGTCTTTGGGAGGAGCTTTGTCTAGTGTGGGCAAGGTATGAGGACCTTCCTTGGCTCATTGGTGGTGATTTCAACGTAACCTTGTTATCCTCGGATCATCCCCGAGATCGGGGAGGATTAGATCCTGGCTCGCCTGCTTTCAGGGAGTTTGTTGAGGGGCACTCCTTGGAAGTTTTTGATGCTTTAAACTCACGTTATACATGGAGAAATACTTCCTCAAGATCTAGGCTGGATCGGTTTCTTTGTTCGACGGAGTTACTGGAGGCCTTTCCGCTGGCGTGTACTAGCTTCTTACCGCATTGTCATTCTGATCATACACCTATCTTTTGGGACTCTGGTGAGTCGACACGGTTGGGCAGCATCTTTCGGTTCGAGCACTCTTGGATCTTGGAGGAGGACCTCAGGGTTCGCGTTGCCCAGTGCTGAAGAGAGGTTGATTCTTCTGGATCAGCTTCCAGAGATATGGCAGCTCGTTTGAAAACGGTTTGGTCGATGTTGATGATGTTCCGTAGGGAGCTCAGATCGCGACGTAATGAGAGAAGAGACCTGGCTCAGGAAGAAGTGGCTAGACTTGATAGAATTGAAGATGTCAGGGAACTATCTAAGGAGGAGAAGTTGACGAGGTCGGTCCAACACAGGGTGTTACTAGAGGAGGACAAGAAAAGAGAGGTTGAGTGGAGATAGCATTCGTGCCAAACTTGGTTAAGGGAGGGCGACGCAAATACGAGATTTTTTCATGCTGTGGAAAATGGAAGGAGATGACGAAATTTCATCCATTCTTTGGAGGTTAGGGGAGTACGCATTGATAGAGAAAGGGAGATCGAGGCTACAATGGTTGAGCATTTTCGGGAGATGAGTAGGAGGGACCACCTCGGTGGGGTTCGTTGGTATGACAGAGAGGTACCTCAAGTTTCTCAGGTCCAGGCGGCTCAGTTGATTTCCTCGTTCACTCTTCGGGAGGTTTATGCAGCTGTGCTAGATTTAAATGCAGATGGCTCTCCGGGGCTAGATGGATTTCTGATTTTCTTCTTCCGTGAGTTCTGGGATTTGGTGGGACAGGATGTGCTGGCTGTGGTGGAGGAGCTGAGAGGAGAGAATCATGGTTTTGATCGGCTAAACCGTTCTTTAATTTTCCTCCTGCCAAAGAGGGAGGTGGTGGATCGAATTAAGGACTACAAGCCTATTGCCCTTTCAAGTGCCATCTACCTCATTGTTGCGAAAGTTCTTGCGAATAGACTGCATGTAGTTCTGAGTAACATTATTAATGATTCACAGACAGCTTTTGTCCCTGGCAGGCTTATGATGGATGGTGTGGTCATTGCTTCAGAAATTATTGTTGATTGGAAAAGAAGGAGGGTCAAAGGTTTTCTTTGGAGGATTGATTTCTCCAAAGCGTATGACTGCGTTAGCTGGAAATTCATCTGGGCATCTCTTTCTAGACGTGGTTTCCTAGATGAGTGGATCTCCTGGATGAAGAGGTGTGTGACGACAACTTCGTGCTCAAAACTAATTAATGGTAGACAGGAGGGGGTTTTTTTTAAGTCGCAAAGGGGGGTTAGGCAGGGATGCCCGCTAGCTCCTCTTCTTTTGTTATTGTGGCAGATGCATTGTCAAGGATGGTGACTCGTGCGGTGGAGGAAAATTTCTTCCAGGGTTACACTTTAAATGGCTTATCTATCCCATTACTGCAGTATGCTGATGACACGGTCCTATTTGTTGAAGGTGGTTCTCATGAAGCTGAGCGAATTGCTACAGTTTTGGAGCTATTTGGGAAAGTCTCAGGACTGAAGCTCAACGAGGAGAAATCAGTTTTTATCCCCTTTGGTCTTGTAGAGGGGGAGATTGAGGCTTGTGGTGCTTTCCTATGTTCGTGGTGTGGGACTCTCCCATTCACCTATTTAGGGTTACCTGTGGTGGATGGGCGTTTGAGGCAATCAGACTGGTCTCCTGTGGTTGAGAGACTTGAAAGCAAGCTTGCGGGGTGGTGTGCTTCCTGCTTATCACGAGATGGACGTTTGGTGCTCTTGAGGTCGGTCCTTTGTGCGATACCTGTCTTTTTTCTGTCTTCTCACTTGCTCCCGATTGGGATTCGTGAACGATTGGAGACTCTGATGCGTAAATTCTTTTGGTATGGCACTCCGCTTGTTTCTTGGGGGGTTGTGACGCTTACCAAGGCCGATGGTGGTTTGGGAGTTTTAAAACTTGAGGCGATGAACAAGGCCCTCCTAGCGAAATGGATCATTCGTATTTGGGGTGATGATTCAGATACACTTTGTACACTTTTGAGGATGATCTATGGTGTGACTGGAAACCTGGAATGGTGTCCTAGTAGAATAGTGAAACCTTCAAATTTTTGGTGTGGAGTGTGCTCGGTGCTTCCACAGATTTCTCCACATCTAGATCTTGTGATGAGGGATGGTGAAGGAGTTAATTATTGGAGATGGGATGATGGTGCTTTTAGTGAGAAGAAAGCATACAAGGTCTTATATGCTTCCATCGTCTTTGATCCAGGAATTGCGATTCCAAGCTTAGGGCAAATCTGGTCTTGGAGGAATTCTAAAAGAGTGAAAGCTTTTCTGTGGTTGTTCGGAAAGAGCGGGTGATGACCGGTGCTCGGAGGGCCAAGCTCTTTGGGGCTAGCAGCTCATGCATGCGGTGTGGAGAGGAGGTGGAGGATGCTAATCATCTATTTTTTATGTGTTCTTCATCGAGGCAGATTTGGGCAGGGGTCAATTGATAACTAGGTATTGCTAGCAATCAAGTATTCCACACAAGGCGGGAACACAAGGGTCGCTGCGGTGACCGCTAAAAATCCCTAATTAATCAATAATTAATCCTCGTGAAAGAATAAATTAATTAAATCCCAAAATTTGTGAATTAACACTTAACTCTACCACAAAATGCATAGTGAATAAGCATGTAGAGGTCGAACCACAGAGAGCAATACAAAAATGAGGCAACCTATGATGTTCATGTACAACAGAGTCATCCTTGTATGAATCCTATTTTTGTGGGTTTTTCTTTTTTGTTTTTTTTCTCTTTTTTTCATGATATTTTTTTATATTGTTTAATATTATATATTTATATATATTTATATGTATATAATTTATAGAATATAGAGATATAAAGATATACACCCATAAAGGGTATGTATAGAGAATATAATACATATATATAGATAGGTTATATATATATTAATTTTATATTTTGATTTTTTTAATTTTTAATTTTCAGATTTTTATACATATTTATATACATATATTTTATTTTTATTTTCTTTTTCAATTTTGGAATGTATATACAATGTAGTGAGAGGGGAGATATAATATTTATAAAAATATACAAAAATGCTCAAAAATGCAGAAATAAACTATTTTCGGTCTTTTTATAAATTTTTACTATTTTTGTGATTTTTAGGTATTTTTCAGAATGTTTTGGTATTTTTAAATAGCAAAATAAAGGAAAACAGGGAATTAGCTACTGATTGGGAGTAAAATGGGAATTAAAAATATCAAACAGCCACAACATTTTTCCAAACTATTTTTAAAATAAAGAGGATATAATGTAGATACTATAGAACTTGAGTTTGCAATTTTTGGAGTTTTCTAGAATTTTTTATATTTTTTAGAAGTTTTTGAGTATTTTCGAATTTTTTAAGTTTTTCTTTTGAGATTTTTAGTGATTTTTGGATTGACACTAAAATATGATCAAAAAAACCATAGGTAATTTTTTTGGAATTTTTCAAGGTGGTTTATTATTTTTTTGGTATTTTCTAAGCTAGACAGTAGACAAAATGCATATTTTTGATTTTTAATAAATGCAAAAATACCACAAAAATGAAAACTAAAAATATGGCATGTAAGACAAGCTAACGGGAGCTTATATTGATTTTTGTAGAATTTTTCAAGTTGATATGGTGCATGAAATAAATGGAACAAGTAAGCACAAATATATGGCCTGGTAGGGGCATTTTGGCAAATAAAAATAAAGTCAAGGGATTTAGTGCAAAAACACCAAAAATATTACACTTGATCTGCAATTTTAAGGGCTAAAATGAAATACAAAACCCGCAGGGACCCCCGCGCAAAATGACCATTACTGAGACTATACGTGATCCGCACCCACAGGGACCAAAAAGTAATTTCAGAAAAGTTCGAGGTCCTAGTTGCAATTTTCACAAAAATAATACACTTTCAATTTTGTTTTATGGACTAAATAGAAATATATAAACGTACACGGGGTCTTGTCCAATTTAGCCACCTCACGTGGGACGACACGTGAGGTGACGTGGACTGGACCTAAAAGTAATATCACTAATGTACAGGGAGGCCCATAAAAAATGTCCAAACTAAAATAAACTTTGATTTTTATTTACACGACTAAACAATAAATACAAAAACGTTGGGGTGAAAATCTGCAAATTACCCCTAAGTGCACGCTGGTGGACGGCGTGGATCATTTCACTTGGACACGCGTCGCGCATCCAACGGTCGGTACCGCTTCGCCGATGAAGGGTTGAGATTAGATCAGCCGAGCTGATCTGACGGTCGGTGCAGGGCTTCATCTGACGGCTCTGGTGTGATCTGGGGGCGCCACCTGATCGGACGGCGATGGAGCCTCCTGGAAGAACAGGGAAGAAGCTCACGCGAGGCGAGCTTCGATCTTGAAGCTTGGGCTCCTCCGAGCTTCTCCCTCGCGTCTGAGGTGTTCGGATCGTAGCTGGACGCGTCCCGCATCTGCTCGTTGTCTTGGCGTGGCTCCTGGAGGTCCAAGGAGCTCGGGCGAGGTCGATGAGGTCGGGACCTCCAGGAGCCTCTTCCTGGTTCGAATCGAGTCCAAAAGGGCTCCTTGCATCGTTTAACCTGCATAGGAAGAACTAGGGGACCGAGGGCTTTCTCCTCGACCCTGGGATTTGAAGCTTTGCTGCAAGATGAAGTGGGGCGGAGGAGCTCCGGCGATAGGCGGAGGTGGAGCTCCGATTCGCAAGGACTGGAGGTCCTTGGTTGAACGAAAGTGATCGATAGATGGAGAATGCGATGGGGAACGAAGTGAGGTGAATGGGGTGGTCGGAGACTGTGGGTATCACGGTGGAGAAGTCGCCGGAGCGGAGCTCCGGCGAACTTCGATTGTGCTAATTTACGCTACGCTACTGATCAAGAGGCTAAACTAAGCACGGAATTGAAATGCTAGAATTGAAATCTACCTAAAAAGCAAGAAAGGACAGCTCTTATACCTGGGGGCCACCAGGGAGCAGGACGGACGCCGGAGCTCCGCCGCGACAAAATTGATTTCTCCTCCGGCCGCGTCGCGTTGATGAAATGCTCCCCCTGTCACGAGGAACCTCCCAGGAACTGAATCGAGGCTTTTAGGTGGATAGAAATTGGCCAAAGTTGAGGAGGGGGTGGAGCTTCTTATTTATAAACAGGGGAATGTACCCTTATTGACCGGCGATTATTGAGTAATCCATTGAGCATCATGTTGTTCTAAGATATCGGCGGGCATCAGTGATCATCAGGGATGATTTCTTGCGAAGAACGTGAGCGTGATCGATGGACGAGATGGCCGTAAAAAAGTGAAGAAAATCGGGGAAAAGACGGTTCTGAAGCGCCAGGTCCCGGATGGGACAGTTGACCAGGCGGTCAACAAAGGCCGCGCCCTTATTGGTCCACCTCGGCCGCAAACGGACAAAATAGGGGAATTTATTCGAAAATGATTTATTTAACCTAATAAATGATTTTTTTAGAAAGTACTTATAAAATAAAAAATGTGTATTAAGTCATGTAGTATTTATTTATGATTTTTATTTAATTTTTTGATGTATTTTATTATGGTTTTATTTTGATGATGTATTTATGCATGTATTTACATGTATTTCGTATATTTCATTTTTATTTTGTTCATTTTATTTTATTATTTTATTTTCTTATTTTCTAAATTTATAATTTATTTTTGTGAGTGTGAGGGTATTTTTATTTCATTTTTATGGGTTGATTTACATATTTAAATAAATAGGTAGATGTATATGTAGGTATACTTATAGGTATTTTACCTATATATTATGTATACTTTATTTATTTAATGTATTTTATTGGTTTTTATTTTGGATTTGTATTTTTAATAAGATATAAGTAGTATTTACATTATTGTAGAAATATAGAAGAATAATGAAATCCCCTTTTATTTTATATACATATAGATAGCATAGGTATTTTGTCTATGTATCTTATAGACTTATTTTATTTTACAAATTCTTTTTGGTTTTCTTTTAATTTCAATATGTACATGTATTGTATATATTATTTACAAATTTCTAAAAATATAATTTTGTAAAAATAATGAACAAGGAATAAATTGAATATTTTAATCAGGCAGATTGCACAATGGGGGCCAAAAACCTAACTTTCACAGATAAACTCCAAAAATTATGAAACCAATTTTATTAAATAGTTCTTGGAAAGCTATATACAATTAAAGGTGAGTTTGGTGGATTTTGAGTTTTTATTTACAAGATATAGGTCTGTGAAGTTGAGATTCTGGATTTTTATTCTGTGTATAAAATGTACACTGAGTATTATTTTTACACAAAGTCAATTTTGTATTTTTATTTACATTATTATCTACAACTTTCATGTACAAGATTTCTTTATTTGATGAATGAATAATTATATACAAAATAGGTATCAAAATGCATAAATGGATGAATAAATAAATGAGGTATTTATTGTACTCTTGGCCCTTATCTCCCCCTACTTTATTCCTTGTCGACCAATTCCATGCTGGCCTTGGTCTCGGGGTTCGGGTCATAAAATATTTACAATATTTTATTCCTTTTTCTTTTCTTCTCTTTATTCTATAATTTTGGCATTAAAAACCTTATTCTATGTACAATTAATACAATAAATAATGAATGCTATTATGTACAAATTAATGTTATTGTCATGCATTTGATGGGGTTTTTAAGGCCAAAATGATAGAAAAAAGGTGATGAAATGGAGATCCATCACCCCCCTATACTTGCCTTTGCTAGTCCCTAGCAAATACTTATGCAATAATTACAAAAAGAATAAAGAAAAGAAAAAGAGAATTAAAGAAGGATAGAGTGAATAGGGGTGCTTTCAGTGCAATGTATGTCTTTATAAAATCTGAATTTGGAGCTCCTATCAGACCTTGGGTGTAGATGTGTGTGGAACCTAGTCAGGAACCAGCTTTAAAATACAACAGCCTTCGAGAGCCACAGAACTCGGTTCAACCCACCTCAATAGCCTGGTCAGAACTGGTCTACATCATACGCAAACCCCTTATAACTATGAAGCTGGCTTGTACAGTGTAAGTGATGGTGGCTCTCCCCAACTGAAATGACAAAGGAACTGACTTCTCCAAAATGACAACCCAATGATTCCCCAATCCAACAGCTCTTTCCTCGAGGAGCAGGGTATTCCCTTCTAAGTTCAAGTGGCAACCAGCTCAAGAGGATGGGGTGAAGAGAAGAATGGATGGTAGCCAGTGTAGCTACCTATCCTAGGATGCAAGACCAGTGTAGTCAAGTCATCCAGCTGCAGGCTCACATATTTGACTTTGGAACTCAAGCTTGCTTATTGGCTTTACATCATATGTACATACTTTGCAGGCATTTTATTTTTGTACAGGCCTGACCATTTTTTTTCGACATACTATTCACAGCAGCATTTACATAAGGAGTCTTTCCTCTTGAGCCAGTAGACTATCCCTCTTTTGAAGCTTTATTGCAACCCACAATCTCCTGTCGTTAGACCTCATGGCCATTGAACCAGGTTGGGGTGCACTTCCCTCCCTAGACGAGGACGAATGTTTCCACCCGTGTGCGTCTCAGACTGGCAAATCCAACCCCCTCACCACTCCAACTGAGTTGAGCCAAGTGAAAGGTGCAGGCGTCCAAGTTAGGTCACAGTCGGCAAGAGTCATGCGTGTGTCTCGAAAAGTTCTAGTTAGTCAGTTGAGGTGACTTGAACCCAGCCCTGATTACTCAAAGAATTAAGTCTGCCTAGACCTGCAGTACCTTAAATCTAGTTCCCACAAGGTTCCAGTGCGGTTAGGTGCGATAAGGTCTAACCAAGCTCCAATTTGAGACTTTATTGGACTGATTCAATCATCAAGCTCACTCAAAGAGAATATGAATGGTATGCTCATGTTATGCACAATGAATGATGCAATTTTTCACAAAGAATTTACAAGAATCACATAATCTTTTTACAAAAAGAATTTTTGCAAATAAAATGCTTGACACATACAAAAAGTACATACAATTATTTACACGGGCTTGCCGCTTTATTTACAGAATATATGATTTTATAAGGACTTTACAGGGTTTAATGGAGTAATTTATTCAGGTTGTACAGAGAGAATTTTATGTATTTTATTTACGATTTACAAGTATTTGTAATGATGCTTTTATTTCCCAGGCCTAGTTTTTGAAAATAATTTTGGCAAACTATTGTACACGATAATTTTTGCAATCATTTACACACATTTCAAAACTATTTTTGTAAAGATTTTTCACACTATATATATACATTTTCCACAATAGTTTTGATGAACATTTTTCAAAAACATTTGCACATAGGCTTTTCAAATCCTTTATTCCACCCAAAGACAAAGTTTTTCAATCCAAACAATTTTATACAGGTTGAAAACATTTCGCAGCAAATTTTCCAAACAGTTCACACTATTTTCAAATCATACTGTAAAGGTATTTAACCTGATTTATTAATCGGTATATACAAAGAAAAACGGTATTTGTTGTACAACATGGCTTCGGCTCTTATAAGCTTTATTTGGGATTATTGCTTATTTTCGTATGAGAGATTTTTTGTGCAGACTCCTCGGACTTATTCAAGAATAATTTTCAAAAGATTTTTGAAAACTATAGTCTAAACTAATTTGACAAACATGTTTACGCATTTGAAAATGATTTTACAAAGGTTTTTCACACGGGATAGATAGATTTTTCAAAGCAATTTGACAACCAAATTTTTCCAATCATTTGCACACTGATTTTTACACATTTTTATTTCACTCAAAGAAAATAAATTTTACACACAAAACTAATTTTACAAAGGTTGAATACTTGTACCCACTATTTTTCAAGCAATTTTCAAAAGATTTTTTAAAGAGAATATTTTGCATAAAACGCTTTTCCTGACTTATTAATCAGTACAAGTACAAAGAGTCTGAGGAGCTCACAATCATCTTTTATTATTATGGAACTACTTATTACTTTTTAGATTGAGGTGATGTTTTATTTTTCAGTATGAGTTATGGCTTATAGTATATACATGGTATATACGACCCCCCTATACTTAGCTTGAGCTATGTCCTCATAGGTCGAAGAGAAAAGAGAAGACATAACTCGTACTGAGTATAGACAAGTCTAAAGAATGTATATGAATAAGAAATGAATGAATGAGAAGTTGATCGTCCCCCTATACTTAGGATCAAGTAATCCTAAGTATAGCAGACTGTACAAAAAGCAGGGAGGGTCAAGGGTGGGAGTACACAGATCGTACTCAGATTGTCTCCCCCTATACTTAGGGTAAGGTACTCCTAAGTATAGACAAGAAGAGGAGACAATGGAGAGGATCGAAATGAAATGAAAAACTCAGGGTGCACATCCCCCCTATACTTAGGACAAAGTACGTCCTAAGTATGGAAAACTGTCTACAAGGGTGGCACCTTTTTGATACAAAAAGAAGATAGAAAAGGAAAATAAGAAAAGAAGAAATTCAGATAAACAGCTTTTGGGGTGCATCGTCTGAATCTTCTAATGTTGTCACTGTTGTGGATGTGTCATCATGGTGCACGAGCTGAATGGAGTCAACAACGGCCAAGAATGTATCTGGTTTGAGGTAAGGCTTCAGGAGTTGACCGTTGACGACGAATGGCTGTGCGTCAGGGGACAATTCTGATATAGCGATACTTCCATTGTCACGCACTTCACAAACTCGGAATGGCCCTGTCCACTTACTCTTCAATTTCCCTGGGAAGATTCGCAACTTTACATCAAATAACCACACCTTCTGTCCAACATCAAAGGTCTTTCGTCTGATATGCCGGTCATGCCAGCGTTTCACCTTCTCTTTATACATCAATGTGTTATCGTATGCATAGTCTCGGAACTCCAAAAGTCTGTTCAGATCATCCTTTCTTTTCTGACCACTTTTGCGTGAGTCCAAATTGCAACTGTTAACTGCCCATAAAGACTTGTGAATTAATTCGACCGGCAAATGGCATGGCTTCCCGTATACAAGACTATAGGGCGACATGCCCAAGGGAGACTTGTAGGCGGTTCTGTAAGCCCATAGGACCGAGTCCAAGAGTTGGGACTAGTCTTTTCTGTTTGGCCTGACAAGTTTCTGCAGGATAGTCTTGATTTCTCTATTTGATAATTCAGCCATGCCATTGGTCTGAGGATGATAAGGAGATGCGACACGATGATCGATGCCGTACTCCTTCATCAATTTCTTGACCTCTTTGTTAATGAAATGGCTACCCCCGTCTGATATAAGAATTTTCGGTATCCCGAACCACGAGATGATGTTCTTCTTCAGGAACTGACATACTGTTCGGCTGTCGGCGGCTCGAGCAGGGATAGCTTCAACCCAACGACTCATGTAATCGACGGCAAGCAGGATGTGCTCAAAACCTTAACTGTTAGGGAAAGGTTCCATGAAGTCAATGCCCCAGGCATCGAAAACGTCTGCTATCTGAATGATTTTCAGGGGCATCGAATCTTTTACAGTGAGAGTACCTTTCAATCTCTGACAGTCAATACATCGTTTGACAAATTCTGTTGCATCCTTAAATAACGTGGGCCACCAGAACCCACACTGAAGTACTTTGGTTGCCGTACGATCTCCAGAGTGATGTCCACCAGATTCAAGCGAGTGACAATGCTCGAGGACACTAGATTGCTCCTCCTGAGGGATGCACCTGCGCCAAATGCAATCCGCTCCTTCCCTGAATAAAAGAGGATCCTCCCATTGATAGAATCGGATGGTCGACATGAATTTGTTCTTCTGATTCTTCGTTCAATCCGATGGTGTTACCCCAGAGGTGAGGTAATTGACTATATCAGCATACCAAGGAAGAGAATCCACTGCTAAGATTGATTCGTCGGGAAAGGTTTCTGTAATGGGTGCACTGTTCAGAGGAGGCTCGTGCTGCTCAATTCTGGAGAGATGGTATGTTACCACATTCTAAACTCCAAGCTTGTCCTTAATTTCCAGATCAAATTCCTGGAGGAGAAGGATCCATCGAATCAGTCTCGGCTTGGCATCCTTCTTCTACTAGAGGTACCGGATAGCAGAGTGGTCGGTAAAAATTGTGACTTTTGATCCAAGCAAATAGAATCTGAACTTCTCAAGGACGAAAACCACAGCCAGCAACTCTTTCTCTGTCACTGTATAATTTCTCTATGCTTCATCTAATGTTCTGCTCGCGTAGTGAATGGCATAGGACGCTTTCTCTTTCCTCTGCCCAAGAACAGCCCCGACTGCAAAGTCTGACGCATCGGTCATTATCTCAAAGGGAAGAGTCCAGTCTGGCGGCTGTAAGATTGGAGCCTGAGTAATAAGCTCCTTCAGCTGATTGAAAGCAAGGAGAACCTGCTGATCTACATTGAACTCAGTTTCCTTGCACAGAAGTTCTGTCAAAGGTCGGGCAATGCGGCTGAAATCCTTGATGAATCGCCTGTAAAATCCCACATGCCCCAGGAATGACCTTACATTCTTTACTGACTGAGGTGGCTGTAGATTTGCAATAATATCCACCTTCGCCGGGTCGACTTCCATGCCACATTTGGAAACGGGTGGCCCAGCACAATCCCTTCTGTGACCATGAAGTGGCTCTTTTCCCATGAAAGCACTAGATTGACTTCACGACACTTCTGAAGCACTCTGTCTAGATGCTCAAGACAAGAATCAAAACTATCACCATAGACAGAGAATTCGTCCATGAACACCTCGAGAAAACTGCCTACCATCTCGGCAAAGACTGCTAACATGCATCTTTGGAAGGTTGCAGGTGCATTGCATAATCCAAAGGGCATTCTCTTGAAGGCGTAGGTGCCGAACGGGCAAGTGAAGGTAGTCTTCTCTTGATCTTCAGGAGCGATTGCCACTTGGTTATACCCGGAATACACATCCAAAAAGCAGAAGAACTCCTTGCCTGCTAGTCTTTCCAAAACTTGATCAATGAATGGCAAGGGGAAGTGGTCCTTCTTAGTTGCTGCATTAAGACGGCGGTAGTCAACATACACCCGCTAGGATGTTGGTACCCGAGTGGATATTTCCTCTCCTTTGTCATTTGTAACCACGGTAAGCCCGGATTTCTTTGGAACTACATGCAGTGGGCTTACCCATTTTGAGTCGGAGATGGGATAGATAAAGCCTGCATCACACCATTTCGTTATCTCTTTCATGACGACGTCCCGGAGGTTAGGGTTCAGCCTTCTTTGGAATTCACGGGACGGCTTGGCATCTTCTTCCAGATAGATGTGGTGTGAACACAAAGCTGGATTTATCCCTCGGAGATCTGATACACACCAACCAAGTACCTTGCTGTTCTTTTCTAGAACCTCGAGAAGACGAGATTCCTGATCCGAATTCAGCCTGCTGTTGATGATGACCGGATACATTTGTTCTCCACCCGCAAGGAAAGAATACTTCAGGCCTGCAGGAAGCGGCTTGAGTTCTGCTTTTGACATGTCCAACTTATCGGTCACTTCAGATACTATGCTGGTGGTGGGATGTACTTCTTTGAAGGGGCTACCATTCTCATCATTCTGTTGAGATCCCAGTGATGTGTCGAACGGTTCTGCGCTAGGCTGATCGTGTTCGATCTGGAGTGAATGATTAAAGAGATGCACATGCAGCTGAGAATCTATCTCCCAAGACTCATCGGAGCTTAGGGTAACTGTGCTTTCCAAGTCCTCCTCAAGTGTGAGGATTTCTTGGGTCCATGAATCATTCAATGACAAGGATGAATCTCTGATCTCTGCAATAAAGTCACAGTCTGCTTCGGATGCTGCATGGCTCTCATCAGCCGTGGCATTCGGCTCTCTGCTCATGTTTATAGTGATTTGCTTGGTGTTCGAGCTAAAAGTGATTTTTCAGACCCGTAATCAACCACGGCACCTGAAGTCCGTAGAAATGGTCGACCAAGGATGATAGGGGTCTGGAGCAGGGGTGCTGGTGAGTCCATATCAAGGACTACAAAATCAGTCGGGAATTGCATCTCCTGCACTTTAACTACAACGTCTTCTAAAAGACCCCGGGGTCGCTTAATGGATCGGTCAGCGAACTGAATGATCATTCGTGTCTGCTTGAGCGGACCCAGCCCAAATTCTTGCATTGTGGATGATGGCAAAAGGTTGATGGAAGACCCACTGTCGAGGAGAGTGCGCTTGAAGACCTGGTCAAAAATCTCACAACTGATAAGAGGTGCTCCTGTGTCTTGCTTCTTCTGTGGGAGGTTGTTGATGGCTGCCACAATGGCCATGGATAGCACGTGCTTTTCTACATCTCTCTGTTTGTTCTCTTGTGCTGGGCGACGCTTGTTGGTACATGCCTCCTTTAGTCCTTTCTTCACAGCTGGCATGTATTCCACGGCCTTCAACAAGGGAATCTCAATAGTCAACTTGTCTAGTATTTCCACAACTCCTGGATCAGACAATGCCTTTTTTTCGTTTTGCAATTTTTTTGGATTTTTCTATTGCATGAGGAAAAGGAATATTTACATCTCTAGCAGGAAAAATAGAGTTCTTATTTACATCAACATCATTGCCCATAGAATGTTGTAAATCCAGACTACAAAAAGGAGTACAAACTGTATTCTGGCATGCTGGTGCTGAGGGGCGAGCAAAAAGTATAGCGTCGGCTCCGTCGGCTGGCGAGGGATCGGCTGCTGTTGGCGGCTCCTCCAAGGCTGGCGCGGCTTCTCTTCGGCTGCAAGCTTCTTTTTGTTGTTTTTGATTTTGCTGATATTTTTGTATTTTCGGCTGGAACTGATGGTATTGCACGACGGCTGGATTGGCTTCTCCTTCTTCTTCCTCCTCACCCGCCCCTGTAGCCAGCATGACTGATGCGGAAGATGACGATCCACCTGTTTCTTTATTCACCCCATTCTTGGTAGCAGGCGGTGGCAAGGCCCTACTGCTCCTGAGAGTAACAGCATTAGAATAAACAGTAATATCATTTTCAGACACGGACAGGACATTACAGTCTACCTGCTCTTTCTTCTTGAAATTATTGGGGTTGGCTTCGACCTGAGCTGGAATGGTAGTCCTAGTGGCAGTCAGGTCGTCAAGCCTCTTGGTCATTTCTGCCAGCCCTTTGATAAGTTGGGCCAAACAGTCCATGGTAGGTTTCACAGGGGGTACCTCGGTGGGTTCAGCGTGTAGACCACGTTGTTGTTGCATGGATGGGTGCGGAGGTTGTTGCTGGTGGTGCTGGGGTGGTGAAGGAAGTTGAAGTTGTTGATAAGAGGGAGGAGGATACTGCTGATACTGCTGAGGTGGGGCAGCCGCATACTGATGAAACGGCCGTGGGTGGCGGCATTGCGGTTGCTGGTATGGCGGATTCTGCCTCCATTGATTTGCATACTGGAGAGGCTGATGATACTGCTGATGAGGCTGAGAGGACTGTCCAAAACGACCACCCTGAGGTTGGTGGTATTGCCGGTTGGCAAGTGGCTGACCCTGGGGTTGTCCCATAGGACGGGTCGGCTGTGCATCATTGGTCCATACCCCGTTCACTTCCCGAATCAGGGGTGGTGGTGGGAAAACTAGATCAGGTCCTGAAAGAAACTCTGGTTGGTACACAACCATCTGCTGCTGCAGCTAGCCTTGGTCGGGCGCCTACACGTAGTACACGTACTGGACTGCCGGTGGCTGTTGGCTCGGCTGAGGCTGATGCTGCGGTTGCTGCTCGTCCTTCTTCTCAGCTGGAGCTTCTGATGGTGTCGCCTACTGAAAAGAGTTGATGGTGCCCACCAATAGTTCAAGGTACTTGTTGATCTGATCAAGCTTGTCTAAATTCTGAGTCCTCTTCTCGATCACAACGAGTTTTTTGAGGTCCTGTGATCGCTTCTCAATGATGTCAACTTTCGAGAGATGGCCCCTGATGATACTGAGGTTGGAGCTCTCATCTCTCTCTGCCTCTTTGGATGCTGCCATGTATACTTGTTTCTGGAGGATCTGGGGCTGCTTCTGATATGCCTTGGATGAAGAGAGGGCGGCCTCTCCTTCGGCCATTTCTTCGAATATCTGCCAGACTACGTCTTCATCCTTGTTGAAGTGCGAACCCCCACATGTTGCGTCAACGAGCCGTTGGCTCTCGATGTTCAGTCCCCCAAAGAAGTGTTGAACCAAGCTGGTCTTCAGAATCTCATGATGGGGACATTTCTCCTACAGGTCAGTGAATCTCTCCCATGCTTCGTGTGTTGACTCATGGGCTCCTTGGGAGAAATTACTGATTCGGGCTCGCATCTGGTTGAGCCGATCGAGAGGGTAATACTTATGCAGAAAGGCTGACTTCAGCTCCTTCCAGGTCATCACAACCTTCTCCAGATGGTTGACCCAGTAGAGGGCCTTGTCTTGTAAGCTGAAGGGGGACGCCAACATCTTGACAATGTCCAGAGGGACATTGGGATAGTGAGTGGTGCGGCAGATGCGTGAGAATTGCTGCAGGTGAATGTATGGCTCTTCACTAGTGTTTCTGTGGAATGCTGGAAGAAGAGCAATGAACTGGGGTTTCATCTCAAAGTGAGCGTGGACCGGTGGAATGAGGATCCACTCGGTCATATGGCTGTCTCCCGGATTGTATATCTCTTTTAGGGTAGGCTTGGGTGGTGGTGGGAATTCTGGATCGTCATTGTTAGGCCCACCACCTCCTCCACCTCCACCGCCTCCACCTGGTCTTCTGCCCCCTCCTCCCTCGTCTCGGTTCATCATAACGTTCAACATATCCTGAAATGATGTCTGCGTGAGGGCCTGCTCGGTCAGCTGATGTTGGATGGCCTGGATAGACGTCAGTAGTTGTGCATTGACTTGATTCTGGTCTGGTATCTGTCCTTCTGGTTGGGGTGGCTGCTGACCCTTACCCTTTCCTTGAGGAGCCATATCGAGGTCTGAGTCGGACGAAATGAACTCCGGAGTAGTCTCCAGGGCTTGCTCTGTCTTCTATCTGCAGAATGAGATAGTCCAAATCAGCCCACTTGTAATATTGTTCAGTTGTCATGATGATGCTGGAATTCAGGTCAACCACAGCATATTGTGAACGGAAAAGGATGTGGACTGTAATTGACTTCCATTCACAACGGCGAAAGCGGGACAAAGGTAATCCCAGTTTATTGTGTGGTCAAGAGAAAGGTAGAAAATGAGGAGTCTGAAGATCGATCCGCAAAGTTCGGATTGGGTTCTCGGGAATCGCCTCGAATTTATTGGCGGAGTTGAGTTCATGGAATCGATGTGGGTGTCGGCGAGGTCCCGACGGAAACCATCCATGAATCAATTTCGCGTAGCACAAAAGCGGGTTGGATGTTGGAAGAAGGATACGATGGTCAACGAGGAACAAAAAGGAGTGCAAAATAGTAGAAAGGCTCGGCTGAGCGGGATGGTCAAAGGAGAATGACATAACAAAATTTGCGCAAAGGTGCGGGACTCGATCTTTGAACCTTAATCTAGATCCATACAAACGCAATACAAAATTAGGTTCACCAACTCACGCCATGTGAAGCCGTGAAGGTTCGGCTATTTATTATCTTTTCATTTTTAGAGTTGTGATTTCAGGCAAATCTTTTAACAAGTCCTTAGTACGCTACCCTATAGGAGAGAGAGTACTGCTAGAAGAGTATCTCGTACTTGTCCTCCTCCTGTGTAACCTGTAGTCTGTACTTTTTGGAGTCCTTGTAACCCTTCCTGGATCCCTACTCAGCCAAAGAAATAGAGAGAGGAAGCCGATAGGCGAAACCAATACTTCGGTTCTCGCTCGCAACGGAATCACCTGTGAGCGTGCAAGAACCTACTCGGACGCAGGACAATGAGACAGACACCCCCGTGAAGGCGTGGCCTATGCTCAATACTTCGGACAGGGTCGATGCTCTACACAACAAAGAGTCATCATTGGTGACCAAGTCCTACTCGCCTACGTACAATAGAAGCGCCATTACTTCGGAAATCCAGGCGATACACAAGGCAGTTGCAGACCGGGTTTTTGGCTTTAATCCTTAGGGGTCGCACTCTCTCAAGGGAGTAGGGTTTTGGTCCCCCTCCAAGGTACCTGAAAATAATGAGGGCTTTATGAACCCGGTACAATGATAGTCCATTACAGATTTTAATTAAGGTCAAAGTTTATTTAGCAGTCCCCTTGTTTTATTTTTTTTGGGTTTTCACTTTTTTTTGAGTCTGTTTTCATACCAGCGCCTAACGTTTTTGTAGATTCTCATTTAAGTCCTAGGTGCTCAAAATCAGAGGGAGATAGCGGAAAAGTCGTGCAAGTGGTTCCATGATGGAAATCTCACCATTGAACCGAATGATGCATGCTGAGTTAGAAGACTTACAGTGCATCCCAGCTCTCTCCATGCGGTATGCATAACAGAATTTTTAAACCTATCTACATGTCGGTATGCAAGGCACAAAATCGCCCTAAACATTAGCTGCTATTAGCGTGAAGAACCATAAGTCGCTCATTTGTCTGTAGCCTCAAAAGTCCGGTCTTGGCTCACCCCTCCTCTGCTCAACACACTTGAGTTTAGGAGATAGCGCTTTATGGGGCTCGTTGTGGTACGAGGGCTAAGAGACAAATGAACGACTTGTATAAGTTTGACTAGATCCATACGAAGTATACTATAGGAACATGCATTGTTATTAATGTTTGGACCTAGCTACCGAATCAAGCAACCTATATCTAGGGGCTCCAAGCACATAAAACAAAGTAAAATAAAGGCGGAAAGCTCAAAACTTCGGGAAACAAAGAAAAGAAAGCGATGGAAAACTCGAAAAACCGCGATGAGGCCCCCAGGTGAACAATCACCCGGGCACTGGACCTCATTTGAAGAGTAGAGTCCTGTTAATTATTACATGCCAAAATTGTCTCTCTCTCACAATAAATTACAGAAATAATTCTAATTGCTCTAAACCTATCTAACCCCCATCCCCTTGTATCCTTGGTGCTCTCTCCAGATGGTCATGAGGTGAAGACCACCCTCCTCCAAGCTCGGCTGCCTTGGCTCCCTAAGAAACCATCCTCGCGTGGCGGGCCCTCGCATCAAAGTCACAAAGAGATTGAATTAGTATAAGCTTAATAAATGAAATAAAGCAGATAGGAATTAATCACAATAAATAAATCAATCAAACATGGTGATCAATTGCAAAAGAATCATCTGCTCATAAAATCAATGATAAATAAACAAGAATGACAAAGTATAAAAGGCTACGCTCATTGCTCCCCGGCAACGGCGCCATTTGATAACTAGGTATTGCTAGAAGTCAAGTATTCCACACAAGGCGGGAACACAAGGGTCGCTGCGGTGACCGCTAAAAATCCCTAATTAATCAACAATTAACCCACATGAAAGAATAAATTAATTAAGTCCCAAAATTTGTGAATTAACATTTAACTCTACCACAAAATGCATAGTGAATAAGCATCTAGAGGTCAAACCACAGAGAGCAATACAAAAATGAGGCAACCTATGATGTTCATGTACAATATAGTCATCCTTGTATGAATCCTATTTTTGTGGGTTTTTCTTTTTTGTTTTTTTTCTCTTTTTTTCATGATATTTTTTTATATTATTTAATATTATATATTTATATATATTTATATGTATATAATTTATAGAATATAGAGATATAAAGATATACACCCATAAAGGGTATGTATAGAGAATATAATACATATATATATAGATAGGTTATATATATATTAATTTTATATTTTGATTTTTTTTAAATTTTTAATTTTCAGAATTTTATACATAAATATATATATATACATATTTTTTTAATTTTCTTTTTCAATATTGGAATGTATATACAATGTAGTGAGAAGGGAGATATAATATTTATAAAAATATACAATAATGCTCAAAAATGCATAAAAAAACTATTTTTGGTCTTTTTATAAATTTTTACTGTTTTTGTGATTTTTAGGTATTTTTCAGAATGTTTTTGGTATTTTTAAATAGCAAAATAAAGGAAAACAGGGAATTAGCTACTGGCTGGGGGTAAAATGGGAATTAAAATAATCAAACAGTCACAAACTTTTTCCAAACTATTTTTAAACTAAAGAGGATAAAATATAGAAACTACAGAACTTGAGTTTGTAATTTTTGGAATTTTCTAGAATTTTTTATATTTTTTAGAAGTTTTTGAGTATTTTCGAATTTTTAAGGTTTTTTTTTTGAGATTTTTAGTGATTTTTGGATTGACACTAAAATATGATAAAATAGACCATAGGTAATTTTTTTTGGAATTTTTCGAGGTGGTTTACTATTTTTTTGGTATTTTCTAAGCTAGACAGTAGACAAAATGCATGTTTTTGATTTTTAATAAATGCAAAAATGCCACAAAAATGAAAACTAAAAATATGGCGTGCAAGAGCAAGCTAACAGGAGCTTATATGATTTTTGTATAATTTTTCAAGTTGATATGGTGCATGAAATAAATGGAACAAGTAAGCACAAATATATGGCCTAGCAGGGGCATTTTTGTAAATAAAAATAAAGTCAGGGGCTTTAGTGCAAAAACATCAAAAATATTACACTTGATCTGCAATTTTAAGGGCTAAAATGAAATACAAAACCCTCCAGGGACCCCCCGCGCAAAATGACCATCACGTGGGACTACACGTGATCCGCACCATAGGGACCAAAAAGTAATTTCAGAAAAGTTCGGGGTCCTGGTTGCAATTTTCACAAAAATAATACACTTTCAATTTTATTTTATGGACTAAATAGAAATATACAAACGTACAGGGGGTCTTGTGCAATTTAGCCACCTCACGTGGGACGACACGTGAGGTGACGTGGACTGGACCTAAAAGTAATATCACTAATGTACAGGGAGGCCCATGCATAATGTCCAAACTAAAATAAACTTTGATTTTTATTTACACGACTAAACAATAAATACAATAACGTTGGGGTGAAGATCTGCAAATTACCCCTATGTGCGCGCTGGTGGACGGCGTGGATCATTTCACTTGGACAGACATCGCGCATCCAACGGCAGGTACCGCTTCGCCGATGAAGGGTTGAGATTAGATCAGCCGAGCTGATCTGACGGTCGGTGCAGGGCTTCATCTGACGGCTCTGGTGTGATATGGGGGCGCCACCCTGATCGGACGGCGATGGAGCCTCCTGGAAGAATAGGGAAGAAGCTCGCGCGAGGCGAGCTTCGATCTTGAAGCTTGGGCTCCTCCGGGCTTCTCCCTCGCGTCTGAGGTGTTCGGATCGTAGCTGGAGGCATCCCGCATCTGCGCGTTGTCTTAGCGTGGCTCCTGGAGGTCCAAGGAGCTCGGGCGAGGTCAATGAAGGTCGGGACCTCCAGGAGCCTCTTCCTGGTTCGAATCGAGTCCAAAAGGGCTCCTTGCGTCGTTTGACCTGCATAGGAAGAACCAGGGGGCCGAGGGCTTTCTCCTCGACCCTAGGATTTGAAGCTTTGCTGCAAGATGAAGTGGGGCGGAGGAGCTCCGGCGATAGGCGGAGGTGGAGCTCCGATTCGCAAGGACTGGAGGTCCTTGGTTGAACGAAAGTGATCGATAGATGGAGAATGCGATGGGGAACGAATTGAGGTGAATGGGGCGGTCGGAGACTGTGGGTATCACGGTGGAGAAGTCGCCGGAGCGGAGCTCCGGCGAACTTCGATTGTGCTAATTTACGCTACGCTACTGATCAAGAGGCTAAACTAAGCACGGAATTGAAATGCTAGAATTGAAATCTACCTAAAAAGCAAGAAAGGACAGCTCTTATACCTGGGGGCCACCAGGGAGCAGGACGGGCGCCGGAGCTCCGCCGTGACAAAATTGATCCCTCCTCCGACCGCGTCGCGTTGCTGAAATGCTCCCCCTGTCACGAGGAACCTCCCAGGAACTGAATCGAGGCTTTTGGGTGGATAGAAATTGGCCAAATTTGAGGAGGGGTGGAGCTTCTTATTTATAAACATGGGAATGTACCCTTATTGACCGGCGTTTATTGAGTAATCCATTGAGCATCATGTTCTTCTAAGATATCGGCGGGCATCAGTGATCATCAGGGATGATTTCTTGCGAAGAATGCGAGCGCGATCGATGGACGAGATGGCCGTAAAAAAGGGAAGAAAATCGGGAAAAAGACGGTTCTAAAGCGCCAGGTCCCGGATGGGACAGTTGATCGGGCGATCAACAAAGGCCGCGTCCTTATTGGTCCACCTCGGCCGCAAACAGACAAAATAGGGGAATTTATTCGAAAATGATTTATTTAACCTAATAAATGATTTTATTAGAAATTGCTTATAAAATATAAATTGTGTATTAAGTCATGTAGTATTTATTTATAATTTTTATTTAATTTTTTGATGTATTTTATCATGGTTTTATTTTGATGATGTATTTATGCATGTATTTGCATGTATTTTGTATATTTTATTTTTATTTTGTTCATTTTATTTTATTATTTTATTTTCTTATTTTCTAAATTTATAATTTATTTTTGTGAGTGTGATGGTATTTTTATTCCATTTTTATGGGTTGATTTACATATTAAATAAATAGGTAGATGTATATGTAGGTATACTTATAGGTATTTTACCTATATATTATGTATACTTTATTTATTTAATGTATTTTATTGGTTTTTATTTTGGATTTGTATTTTTAATAAGTTATAAGTAATATTTACATTATTGTAGAAATATAGAAGAATAATGAAATCCCCTTTTATTTTATATACATATAGATAGCATAGGTATTTTGTCTATGTATCTTGTAGACTTATTTTATTTTACAAATTATTTTTGGTTTTCTTTTAATTTCAATATGTACATGTATTGTATATATTATTTACAAAGTTATAAAAATATAATTTTGTAAAAATAATGAACAAGGAATAAACTGAATATTTTAATTAGGCAGATTGCACAATGGGGGCCAAAAACCTAACTTTCACAGATAAACTCCAAAAATTATGAAACCAATTTTATTAAATAGTTCTTGGAAAGCTATATACAATTAAAGGTGAGTTTGGTGGATTTTGAGTTTTTATTTACAAGATATGGGTCTGTGAAGTTGAGATTCTGGCTTTTTATTCTGTGTATAAAATGTACACTGAGTATTATTTTTATACAAACTCAATTTTGTATTTTTATTTACATTATTATCTACAACTTTCATGTACAAGGTTTCTTTATTTGATGAATGAATAATTATATACAAAATAGGTATCAAAATGCATAAATGGATGAATAAATAAATGAGGTATTTATTGTACTCTTGGCCCTTATCTCCCCCTACTTTATTCCTTGTCGACCAATTCCATGCTGGCCTTGGTCTCAGGGTTCGTGTCATAAAATATTTGCAATATTTTTTTCCTTTTTCTTTTCTTCTCTTTATTCTATAATTTTGGCATTAAAAACCTTATTCTATGTACAATTAATACAATAAATAATGAATGCTATTATGTACAAATTAATGCTTTTTTCATACATTTGCTGGGGTTTTTAAGGCTAAAATGATAGAATAAAGGTGATGAAATGGAGATTCATCATCAATTTACTTGTTGTTGCACCTTCAGGGGTTAGAGAGTTCTAGGAGTCCATTGGTCGTTCCAGGACGTGCACCATCGCTGAGAAGCAACATGCGGCATCAATTTTGTGGGCGATTTGGTTGGCAAGGAATGGAACTATTTTTCGTGGGGAAAGATGTTATATTGAAAATGTAATACAACATTCCAGACTCCTATATGAGTCTTGGCCATTGTAACCTTTGTACTTAACTTGTGAATATAAGTTTTTGGGTGTCCTTCTTCACGGTGTGATACCCTTTTTCCTTCAAAAAAATACATTACTATGTACACGTTTTATGTTGAAAATATTTGAATTTGAAGTGTGTATTAGTATGTATAAAATAATGCAAAGTAAGGTATATATGCAGTGTACTATACAATTAGGATTTCTAGGGTTTTGTACATTATTTGCCCTTATCTCCCCATACTTTATTCCTAGTCGACATAGTCAATATTGACTTGGTCTCGGGGTTTAGGGTCAGTTAGTATCTTTGACACCTCCTTTATTTTTATTTTCTTTCCTTTTTTTATTTTGGATTTAAATATAGATAATTACATGCTAATTATAGGTTTGAGATGTTAATTCATTGAAGTTAGTGATATTTACATGTATTTAGTTAGGGATTTAAAGCCAAAATAGGAGAATAAAGGTGCATGAATGTCAATTCATCAATACTATATACGTATTATATTTATATACTACTAATATGATATTTACATATTAATATAATTTATTTAGATTTTTGCTAGTGAAGAAAAACTAATTTAAATACATCTAGACAGTGTATACAAGTGATAAAGGGTGAATTTTTTGTCCATTTTTAGAGGCTTTATGTTTTTTTGGATTTTGATTCTTTGTTCTTAGTTATTACAAAATAAAAAAAATAAAAGCAAAAGGAAATAAAAAGAAAAGAGAAAGTTGTGTACATAGAATTACACGGTTTTGAATGCATAATTTATATTGTATACAATAAAGCCCCAAAGTTAAGCTTTGAATATTAATTCTGATTGCTTTGAAATTATTTGTATTTCATATATAACTGAATGCAGTGTATTTCAAAAGTGGGCATGGGTTTATAGAAGACTATAGGAGTGAGATATGTGGCTTTAAGTGCAGAAAAATTATCAATTAGGGTTTTTGGATTATTCCTCGCATATTTAGGTTAGTATTTTTTATTTCTCATGGATTAAGGTGAGTGACATGTGCATAATGGAACAGTTTCACATTAGGTAATGTGATTTTATTAAAAATCACATAAGATTGTACTATATACATACAAGTACATATATACATGTGAATTCCATATCTCTGGGTTTTTCTTTGATTTTATTCTTTTTTATTTGCCGATCTAGTCATGTTGTCTAGATCTGTAGGGTTTGGCTAAACATATGGACTTGCGACCCATCTATTTCTTATTTTTTTCAATCTGTACAAGTCCTATTTTTAAATGATTTTGATCTTAATAGCGAAATATTAATCATTCATGTGTGAATAATGAAAACACGATATCAAATGCAAATGCATGTGTTTTAAAAAAGTTAGAGAGTGAATGAATTCGATATTTAATAGTAACCTAGTCACTATCTTAAGATGGCTATTTAACTTTTATATGTCTTGAGTTTGACCTTAGGGCTTGCTCAAGTAAAAGGAAAATACTTTCTTTGCATATCACAACATACATCTCTTGTTTTAACTGAAGTTTTCTTTTACTACATCGACATGTAAAACCAATCAATTAACACAAATAGAAAATATCAGATCAAGAACACGAAAAGTCGCCAACATTTGTTTCAGAAATGTTGTTATACTACGAATATTCTATCTATTTTTGATATTTGAATGCATGAAATTTTGCTGGAAATTACTTTAGCAATGAAAAATCCATCTCATATTGGCAGATGGAGTCCAATGCAGCATTAGCCTGATTGTTGATTTGGAAGGAACATTGCAGATGAGCATCGATGGTAGTTCTCACCGGATTTCCAGAATTAGTGCAGGATACTAATAGAATCCGTGTTTTGGAATTATCACGGGATACTCAAATTCCTCTCAGATATCATATACTGCAAAAGGAGGGAAATCTATCTAAAGAGGAAGTACAATAAATTATATTTGAATAAACTATATCTGAAGAGGGATGTCAATGAGAGGTCCTAATTTACTTTCCATAAATAGGAAGTTGACGGTCTCCCTCCCTTCGCATCCCTCAAGCCATCGTCCACCAGTCCAATCTCTTCCCCCTCTTCCCCTTCCTCGCTTGATGGATCATCACAAGTAAAATTAGACATCTAATTTCCACCCGCAATAGAACGAAAATCTGGAAGAAAAAAACAAATTGTTGGAAAACGAAAACATTTTCCCAAAAGTTGGTTTCCTCTCTCGTAATCAGAGTGTTTACGTGAGAGTGCAATCAGGTTCCCAAGCACGCATGCACGCTCACGTCCAAATCGGCTCCTCGCCTCCCTCATCGACCAAGAGGAGGAGGAGCAGGAGGGTGATGCGAGATCCGGTGACCGGCTGATGGAGTTTGTGAGCAATGTCACCGACAGCTTCCGCGTGCTCGGCGTCGGGAATGCTTGCGGCCTCAGGAGTAACAGCATCACTGCCACCTATTCCTCCTTCTTCATCGACCTCCTCCTCATCCACCTTGCCACCAAATTCCTCCACGAGTTCCTCCGTCATTATGGCCAGCCGCGCATCGTCTCCGATTTCGTTGTGAGTACTTTCTTCGAGATGTATGTATATAACGGCTGAGTTGGAAACGTATGTTGGGCCAAATCGATGAACTAAATCAAAACATAAGAAACTATGGTGTCCTGTTACTGACGAAACTATGTAATTATCTTGCAGGTGGGAATGGTGGTTGGGAACGTGAGCAAGCTCGGGGATTCGGTGAAGGCGGACGTTGGGCGCGTGCTTATGATGCTCGGAGAGTACACGATGATGTGCTACATGTTTGTCCTCGGATTGGAGATGGAGCCTCGTGCGGTGCTCAATTACCCCGGTTGGGAGGCGATCATCGCTTACATCGGCATCTTCTTCACCTTCGTCTCCACGTTCGCATTCTATCCTATTCTCGTAAGCCGCAAGCTTGACCTCAGTCTCACCCACGACACCCGCTTCGTCGCCCTCCTCGCTCTAGTCCTCTCCAACACCTCTTCGCCCATCCTAACCCGCATCACCACCGATCTCAACATTGGCAGGTATAGTGAACCTTACAAAGATGTTGGAACAACTCCTCTACTGTAACAGCACGATCTATTATCAATCGAGTAGTCAAAGATTGAATCTTGGAGTTCCAGTTGTTGCAGCAGAGTATCCACTTCCTGCTATCTTGAACTAACAGAAAAAAGCTGCGATATAATTTTGCAGGTCCCATTTTGGCAGGCTAGCGGTGGGCTCCGCTATAGTCAACGACATGGTGACCACCGCCGCCTTCGCCGTCGTCGTTATAATTGGCAAGTCCCCACTCCTCGAAACTGCAGGGGACGGCTTCGCCACGGGGCTCTTGGCCGCCTCATGGACCCTCTTGGCCATTCTGGCCCAGACTATGTTCATAGCCATGGTGGTGCCCCAGTTCGCGGAGTGGATCAACGATCGCAACCCCGAGGGGAAGCCCATGAAGGGCATGGACCTAGCCATGGCGTTAGCATTAGTGTTCGTGCTCACGCAATATGGTACATCGATCAACTTCAACCCAGCACTAAATTCCTTTCTGGTGGGTCTAGCATTCCCCAAGGGGGGACGGCTGTCAAACATGCTCATAACCAAGATCAACTTCGTCATCACAACATTCGGGCTGCCGTACTACTTGTGCCACATTGGGCTGGATAACCCCCTTTCCGGGTGGTCGGACGGGTGGAGCGCGTTGCGGTCATGGGGGAAGCTGGCGGTGATCACGATCGTGGGCACAGTTGGGAAGGTGTCGGGGACGTTGTTGGCATCCATGCTCTACGGGTTCGAGTTCAAGGAGGCAGTGGCAATGGGATTGCTCCTCAATGTCAAGGGATACCTGCACATTTTCGCTGCCGTGTTGGGGATGGAGGTAAGGATTTGTAGCTCTCTCTTTTGAAACGTGCTTTGAATTTAACAAAAAAAATGCTCCTCGAAGAAAGTATATGATTAATTCCACCGTATATAGCATAACTGAGCTATCTTTTTAGCATTTTAAATCTTCTTCGACCGAAAAAATGAGCCCATAAAAAAATTGTGGCATGCACGGGAAAAAGAGATGCTGAAACTGGAAATCTTCTTCTATGTTGACTAGAATCCACAAAATTTAATCGACGGCAATACATTCTTGGTGATCATCCTCTACATCATCGGCACAATCGTCTACGTCCCATTCGTCGTCCGCACCATGGTCAAGAGGGTGAAGGGCACGGTCGACCGGCCCAAGATGACCCTCCAAGGACTCGAGCCGTCCGCCGAGGTCCGAATCATAATCGGAATATTAAGCCCCCAGATTGTCCCCACGGCAATCTGCATTGCGGAGGCCATGCGAAGCCGAATCACAGCCCTCACCATCTACGCCATGGATCTCGTAGAGCTGACCGACCGGACGGCAACTGCACTCGTGCATAATAGTGAGGTAGGGATGCAACTAATTAAGATGCATTTTTATATCTAATCAATATCCGAACTGTATCCGATCATGTGTGTAGGCAGGTGAAGATGTGGTGGCAACGGAGGATGATGTGCTGGGGGGAATGAGAGAGCAAATAAGCCAAGCGTTCGAGAAATACGTGGAGGAGAGCGGCGAGAGGCTGACGGTCGTGAGGCTGATGACGGTATCGGCGTTCTACAACATGCATGACGACGTATGCCAGGCGGCGGTCGAGACATCGTCGGTCCTTATCGTCTTACCCTTCCATCGGAGCCAACGCGCCGGGGGAGGGATGGAGAACTTGTACCCTGGTTTCCGGCAAGTCAACCGCAAGGCAAGCTACGTTCCTTTGTTTAATTAATCATGTTTCCAACAGTGGGACAAAATCTTTCAGTAGTCTGGTTGTCGTAATTTTGATACATATTTTTTGCTTATTAATCACTGTTGAAAATTATAACATGCAGATCCTGCAACATGCACCGTGCTCTGTGGGCATAGTCGTGGACCGGAACCTCGGCAGCGGCGGCTGGAAGGCCCCCGCCTCCTCGCCGCGCAAGGTCGCCGTCATCTTCATCGGCGGCTGCGACGACCGCGAGGCGCTGTACTTCGCGGGACGTGTGGCACGTAACCCGGGCTTCCTCCTCACCACCGTGCGTTTTCTACCGGAAGCCGGCGCCGAGACGCGCCTCGCCCGTACGCGCGGCCTCGTCGTGGACAAGACGCTGCAGGAGAAGGAGATGCAGCTCGACGACGAGTGCTTCGCCCGGTTCTTCGAGAACCACATCGCGGGCGGACGCGTGGGGTACCTCGAGAAGTACGTGAGCTGCGGCGCTGACGCGGTGGTGATGCTGAGGCAGCTGGAGGGGCAGTACGGTCTGTTCATCGTGGGGAGGGGCGGGAGTCGCAACCCGGTGCTTACCGCGGGGCTTAGCGACT
Source organism: Ottelia alismoides (assembly GCA_037367405.1). Lineage (NCBI taxonomy): Eukaryota > Viridiplantae > Streptophyta > Magnoliopsida > Alismatales > Hydrocharitaceae > Ottelia > Ottelia alismoides. The sequence goes on along the minus strand of JAZKJV010008034.1, from coordinate 296,051 downwards.
GGGCCGAGTGCCCGGAGCTCGGCCCTGTGGGGGACATACTGGCGTCGGCGGATTTCTCTGACACGGCATCGGTGCTTATCATACAGCAGCACGACGTCGGGAGGGAGGAGGACGCCAGTGATGATGAGTCAGGGTTTAATTGATTAGGCTCGCGGAAGTTCGGGGGTTGTTTTGTAATATTGACGGAATTTTGTTGCTACTCCGGGGGTATTGTGCAATTTTACAGTTATTTTTCGTTTGACAATTATAGGCAGGTAAGAAGATACCAATCTGTTGGTTTAGACTTGTAAAGAATGTAAGTTCTTCTGTAACAATTAATGGATAAATGTAACGTTGTTGTAAGGAATTGTATTCTAAATTTCGAACTGTGGATTGAAAATGCTTGCTGACTTCGATTTTTCACGGTACCCATCTGGACTAATAGTCAAAATTCCTAAGGGTGCATTTGGTTGGTGGGTTAAGTCGGGTTAAACTGGTAGAGGGTAACCCGTTTTTGGATTTTGGTGTTTGGATAAAGGGTTAAACTGTGGGTGGATTAGAAGTGGATTTTAGGTGATATGATTGTATTGAAGTTTGAAAAAGTGAGTAATTATTGTGATGTGATTGCATTGAAGTTTGGAAAATTAAGTAGAAGTGGAGTAGTTTATAATTTTTATATGATATGATGTTATAATATATTATTTTTTGATATGATTGATGATGTAAAATTGATTTATTTAATTTTTAAAAAATGAATAAAATAGGACCCACGTGGAGAGGGGGGGATGTGGGTTAAGGGGGGTAAACTCCCCAAACCCACTGGTAACCCGTCACCCGAACAGCCCCTAAGTGTCTGCCATCTGTCTAACAATTATTTGTTGGTTGCATGTCTCTTAATCATACGCGTACGAAGATCGTGGTATAAATCTTGTAACCGTGGAGCAAATCAAAATCACCGATCTCCGTCCGACGTAGCACATTACACATCAATCATCGTACAAACGATAGCAACAATGAAGAATATGGAGTTTACGTGGAAAGACAAGTTAAAAATTTACAGGGGGGTGGATTCACAAACACAAAACAACAAGAAAACCCCAATCAACACCAATTAATTAATTAATTAATTAATTAATAAACAGGTACCAGTCCAACCACTTGCAGGGAACCCTAGAGGCAACCTTCGCCTGGTTCAACGTTCCATCAGGTAATAAAATAACATTGGCACCATAACAAGGACCCATTATTCAAATCCCAGCCGGTTAACCGAGACGAGGATATCCGGGTCCGAGCCCTCGGGCCGTACATGCAACTTGCGGGGTGCACCACTATCAACGAACCCTACACGTAGATATATGTAATATGTGGCTCGACGCCAACCCAATTGGATTATTTTATGGAGAGCACCAACAACATAAAACGTTATGATCGCATGATTGCGAGGAGATGGTTAGCCCAGATGAGGACACGGGGGACGTCTACAGGTGACCCACTTGGGGACCCTGTCCCTCCTCGTGCAGCAATGGGCTTAGTTTATTGTTCCAGGTGCGTCCGTTGGGGGTAATATATACTTTATATATATCACAGTTAGGGATATATAATAGGTGTAGAGAATGCGCCAAATGAAAAGGTGAGAGCCAATGTTAGCGGAGGTGTCATTTCATGGGCATATGGGGCCATATATGAAGAGATGATAAGAAAGGTGTGGTTGTTGATCTCCATTATTTAGCTTATATCTGTTGGGAGCTCTTTTGGTTTATTATGTCGATTTGGATATAAGTCACGCATACATTCGATTAAGTGAATTGGTTCTGAGCAGGAAACATAAAAGGACCATTTGGTTTCGGTGAATTCGCGCGATAAATGCAGCTTAAATATACATGCCGATCCTTGATTGATCACGTGAACGAGAACATTTTGCAATTTCACCGATATATGCGAGGTGTTTCGAATACACATGCACCGTAGGAAACTAGTGATCGACTAGGGGGATTGTAGGTTCATATATTAGAATTTTCCATGTAATGGGAGACTTACGCTTGCATCCCATGTACTCAACACTTGAACACTTGATTTAACTTCATGTTTAACCTTTCGATGTGTGCTCATCTATATGCATAAGAATTTTCTAATTATCCATCTAAATTCATCTGAACGTCCTACGAACACGAGCCTTGTCCACTATCAAATGAGCTACGAGAAATTAAACAAAATGAGCACAGCTAATGCTCATCCTTAGGTATGCATCTCGAGCTCAAGTGTGCAAGCCTGGCTTAGCGAACGATCGAAGGGGTCAACCAGAGAGTCTGACAGTAACTAGACCTCTCCGATCTTTTCGTGGTAAAGCGAAATGAGACCTATCATAAGTGAAAGAACCAGGACACGATATGTCACCCGATGAGAAAGGTGGGGCTAGCACATGGAATTCCCAAAAGGGGGTGTTGGGTCCTATGGTCACCCTACACGGGGGGCAATGCCCGCGCCACATGCATCCACTTACCCTTGCACTCTACTACACCAAGCCCACCTCTTCGAAGCAACCCCTCTCTATATAAGCACACACACATACTCCCCCTTCCCCCTCATCTCATCAACACCACAACAACAACCTTTCTCTACTCACTCCCCCTCCCTCCGAGAAGATGAAGATGACCAATGCATCCATGGGAGGCTCCAAGAGGCGGTTCTCCTCGCCCACCCGAGGCCTCGGCGGCACCCTTCGCCAGCAGAAGGCCAGGCTCTACATCATCCGAAGATGCATCGTCATGCTCCTCTGCTGGCACGACTGACACACGTACACACACATGCACACACACATATATATCAGCGTAACGTCGTGGTCTCTAGTCAAGCTGTTTCAGCTCCATTCCTCTCCCTTCCATCTCTAACCTTGTAATGTACATACAATCTTTAATTAGATCGATGTAATCCGCTACCAAATTTTATAGCGTAGAAGTAGGAAATTAATGAGAGAGATTTTGATGTTTTGAAAAACAAGTGTGATAGTCGAAGAATCAATGAGATTTCACTTCGTTCTGTTGTTATTCTCCTGTGATGGTGTCTTGTGCAGACAGACCAGACTGCTTGATGTATGTGGTGAGTATAGATTTGATGTTAATTGTGGAGATGGGGGAATCAAAGAGGGGACATATGGTCAAAGCGTGGCTGGCAGAGGGGCTGTTCATGAGATGAGATCCAGCTGTCCTGAGTCAAGTTGATGTGAAGAGGATAAGCACACGTTCAAACCCCTTGCAAAGGCAACAAAAGGGTGTGGGCATTTGTGTGTGTGTGCAGTTGCGAGCAGCAAAAGCAAAAGGCATCTCCTCTTTCCTTATTATTAGTATTATTATTATATATTTATATTTATCTCTTTTCCTTCTTCTAAGTAAAGGCATGCCTTTGACTTCAAAGGCAAAAAAAGGTGCATGCAATGCATGCTTGAGTGACCTGCTGTTAAGAAGTGCCAGAAAAGGACTGAGAACTTCTTTACCAGATAGATAAGATTTGTAAACCTGCATGATATGGTCAGAGGCTTGGAGATTCTTCTCATGTATTGAGCCTTCAGATGAATGATGATCAATAATAATGAGATTCAACTAATGCATGAGGAGGACAGGCCCGAAGATGAGGTGTCCTGCAACTGCAAGTGCGGCAAGCATGGCAAATCATTGTCTTCTTTTCCTCTCAATAATGGTTCCTTTTTGTGGGTACATTTCAGCATATCTTACGATTGTAAATGAGTGGGAAAAAATAATTTATTGAATATACCTCATCCTAACTAAAAAAAGATCAGACATCTTTTAATTTGCTCTATGACATTACGTTTCACATATTTCCATTGAGATCAGTAATATAAACAGCAGGGCATGATGAGGTAAATTACGTTGACAATACAAATATAACTGGCGACAGCCTATAGTGCAGCATCAAGGTGTGCAGCATCAAGGTGTCGTGGTGTAGTTGGTTATCACGTCAGTCTAACACACTGAAGGTCTCCGGTTCGAGTCCGGGCGACGCCAGTCTTTTTTTATCTGTTTACCACAAATTAAACTTTTTATTTTGCTCATTAATTTACCACTAAGCAAAGTGTGACATTTGCCAGAAAATGCAAATTTTATATAATATAGTACAGTGATTTGCACTGCATAAAAAACGATTGAGGGATTTAAGCTTTGATTAATTAACAAATCTGTAGAACACTTGAACAAAAAACGTGCAGTTTACAGTAATCCAAGCACGGACTCGGTGTTCCTTCTGCTGCGAAGCTGATGTATAGCTGGCTATACTGTTATCGGAAATCGTCCGGCGGAAGCTGAAAAGAAACGATTCAATGGAATCGAACCATTTGCGCACTTCCGACTGTATGAGTGAACTGGTAAAAGGGGTACTTTGAAGAGCAATGGCTCAACTCATGGCATTGGGTTTTTGTGGTGATTTTCGATCTTAAATTCAAAATTTTACATCCTAAATTTGCACTTTAAATGATCAGGTGGTTGAGTGTGTACCTTCATCACCAAGTAGTACAAGAGTTTTTTTTTCCTCACACGTTTCGCTCTTTTTCAATTCTGAGCTGTGAACATTCGACTTTTAGGTTTGGCAATACAGCCGGAAAATCGTGTAGTTTTTGCCTCTCGACTAAATTTAAGCCTACATCAAAGCCAAGGAAGAATGAGAACTGCTAATAAGAACACTCATTTCTTGTGAATTAAGGCAAGTCAAAGGAAGAAAGTGAACTCGTCATAGCTAACAACTCGGTGCTCGCTTTACTCTCAATCCACAAATGTACTTAGCTTAAGAGCTCGAACAATGCAGGCATTGAATCCACAACGAGTTACCGCGAAAAAATACCCCCTCTAAGACCAAGTTTTAGGAAATTCTCGGGGAGTGACCCCTTTCTTCATACGCTTCTTGGTGCATACATTAAGGAAGCCATCGGACGGTGACTGAAACACTAGAAACAGGGACTACCAAGCAAATGGTCAATAAAATTTTCCGACCAAGTCCCGTTAATTGATCATAACGATATCGTGAAAATGCAGAAAGCTCTAATGTAATAATTTGACTCTCAGATGCAAAAACTACACATTGTTTGGCCTTCCCTATAATTTTTCTAATTTTCCAAATTGGATAATTGCAACTTTTTGCTTCTAAGCTTTATTCTCACCCGTAAATCTGAGCCAAAAATTAGAAGAGGGAATAGAATTAGGGTCTCTCCATTTCATCTATCCATTGCAGTAAATGTAACTTTGTAATGTTACCTTCAAAACTCAACTTCATATATAGTGATTGATGATTGGTAACAATAATTGTGCCCAAATCTACATTTGCAAACGAGAAATACCTGGAATATATATTCATGTACCCAATCCAGATTAATATCAAGTTATTTATTGCTTACAGTGAACAAATCTATAAATTTGAATTAGGAGGATTTCTTTAGAAAGTCAAAATTCTACCGTAATTAATGGCAAATGAAGAGGATCCAAATATTTATGTATGGTAACATTGATATAGGCGACTTCAGCCCAAAACATCCTAGATTAACATTGCCAACTAAAAAAATGGACACAACAATTGTGTTTCTGCATCTTTGTAGATTATGTCTGGACATATATAAGGTGTACGTCGAAGTTCTGTTCGTATAAATGAAATTGGGCAATGTCCATAAGAAAAAACTCCATAACTATTGCCACATTCAAATCCAGGCAACCACCAGCCGCCGCCTCCGTCATTCAGATGTCGTAGAGCTAATGAGCATAGCAAACTCCTAGCTAGTGCCAATATAAGCTTACCGTGCTCCATAATGAACTCCAGTGCAGCCACCAAGCTTCAACTCGATCTCGAGGTTGGTAAAGAATAGCTTTTTTTTCTAAATTTGATGGAAACTACAGGCTCTGAATATGTCCTGTCTCAAATCTAAATAAGATCATCTCAAGGTTCGCAAAGCTGTTGAAAGTCTACAAACAGAATACATTTCAGAAATTCAGTAGGGAGAATATGGAAGTAATGACAACAATGAAACACGTAATTGTGAAGCATCACAGGGGCATCCGCAATTAATCCATTTCAAAAAATAATTGAATTGCTCAAGCAGCAGGAACTCGCTTCGAAAAATAATCGATTCAGTAAGATGTAAAAAGGAGCATGTATTTCCAATGGTTCAGTTTTTTCACACATGGACTCAAAAAAAAACAACTCAAGCTCGAAAGTGAATCAGGTGGTGCTGTAATATCAAACTCTACTCACTAATCAACAGCAATGCACATGTTGCGTCGACCACGGGTCACGAATTACTTCTTCTTTTTCCCACCTTTCCCTTGTTTTGATGGACCTGTAGTAGTTGTGGTTGAACTTGAAGGCGCCTCCTGCTTCTTGGTTCTACCAGGATGCTTGGGAACTAACTCTGCTATGCGAATAAGAAGCTGCTTCTCTGGAGTAAGATATCAGTAGTCAATAAGGGGTACCAAGAAAATTTGAACATTAAATAATGTAGAAGCAATGTTTACGTCACAAATCATTAGCATCCCATATTGCTAAACATCGGCCACAGATGTAAGGACTTCCCTCCAAGACATACTCGATAGCCTACAACCCCCATGGACATATACATACATATGCGAGGACTCATCCACGGACATCACACAACACGAAATAGTTCTTTTAGCTCTTTGCCACTAAAGAGGCTCCCCATGAATAAAAAATGACGAAGCCTTCTCCCACTATAAGTAGGGTCGGCTACATGGATTCTTGCTCAAATCCATATTGAAAGATGCGACTATTTTTTACGATGATTGTCGATTACCTAACGCAAACCCCACAAGGGGGGATTTGAACCCTAGTCTTTTGGGCGGTAGGCACACTGCACTACCACTAGACCATTTAAGAGGCTCCCCATGAATATGATTGTAAAAAAAAATTTATTGAAATGAGGGTGAGCTCCCAACGTGGGAGTCACTGCAGCATCTATATCATTAGAACTAGTTAGAGTACATTACCTTGATGCTCAAAAATTAAAAAGCGCATTACAATGAGATACTACATTCTCCGAGTAAAAAGTCTGATTTTTAAAGATCAGGCCATTTCATCCATTCCAGATGGCCCAAAGTACGGCAAACTGCTTGAAACAGTCATCCGTGGAGTTGACGCCCACAGCCCGAATCGATCTCCAGAACTCCGTTGTCCCGCCGGCCTCCATCCATGGGATCCCAACCCCCCTCCAGACCTGCATCGAGGACGAGCACTCGAAGAATAGGTGGTTCGAATCCTCAACCAGCCCCTCGCACCTGTCGCACCGCGTGTCCACCAGGCCAAACACCCTCCCCCTTCTTGCCTTATCACATAAACGATCTCTTCTCAGAGACCACAGGAAGATCTTGACTCTGCATGGCATCTTGGTCGCCCAAACCACCTTCATGTCCTGAATAAGTTCCACATCATGTTCCTGTGTCGTTCTCCTCAACTCCTCATATGCCTTTTTAACTGAGAATTTTCCACACTCCCATACAAAATGATCCACGTCATGCGAGAGGGTCCCCGGTGATGGGATCTCCGCCTGCAACCTAACATACTCCTCCAGACGCTGCTTCGAGAGATCCGACATGAACAGAGGCGACCACATGCCCGAGTCCGCCACCTGCGAGAGAAGGGCATCCTTCAATGTCGCCAGAGCAAAAAGCCTTGGGAATCTACCAGCAAGAGCTCCCTCCCCCGTCCAGTCATCCCGCCAGAATCTGAATAAGAGATCGGCCCCCACCTCTGGTTGGAGCCTCGGCGCCAGCGAAGGTAGAACGGTGCGGATACCAGCCCCATAGCGGCGACTCAAATCGAATTCTCCCAGCCACCAGCTCACCCTTGGCACCATAGATCATCCGCACAATCTTAGCCGCCAGCAAGGTCGAAGAGCCCCAAATCTGGATCACCCACTTAGCAATCAGTGTCATGTTCATGCAATCCACATCAATAACCCCTAGACCACCCTCAGCACGCCCCTTCGTTACTTCGTCCCAACTCACCATATGCAAACCGGACCTCTGTTGCTTATCGTCGGACCAGAAAAACCTCCTCATTAAAGACTCAATCTTCTTCCTAACCCCCACCAGCATCAGCCGGGTGGAGTAGAAGAAGGTAGGGATGGCCGAGAGCACGTGTTTCAGAAGAATCTGTTCCCCCCACCAGATAAGGTGATCACCTTCCACCCAGCCAATCTCTTTTCCATTCTTTGCACAACGTTGTCCCACTCTGATTTCTTCAACCGTTCAGCCGCCAACGATAGCCCCAGGTAGTAGATATGATTGTAAAATTAAAACATGCTCCACGTGAGAACAGGCAACCCTGAAAACCATGTCATTCCCTTGCATTCATAGAACCAAGATCACAACAAAATATCTTGCCCTATGTCCCTTTCTGACAAGAGACCTCTTCCTACCCTCCCTAAGTGGCACCCCAAAAGCATCCCAGTTGGAGGTCTCCCTAAACTCATGCAGAGACCAGTCCAGCAAATGAATCCTGAAAAAGAGAGATAAACTTCCTCAGATATAACTTCAAAAAGGATGAGGCAACTTTGCCCCTGGTTAGAAGGGGCTGCTCATTTGAGGAATAGGAGGTTCTTATCCCTCAAATTTTATATCCTTCTGAAGAAGGTCAATGTTTGGGACATCTAGTCAAGATGAGAGATAGGGTTTGGCAACATATCTCTCCATTTTCAACCTCTCGCCATAAAAATACAAATAACTATGACTTATCTAACAATTGTATCTAGCATAACTAACTTTTATCCATTATCCCCTATTATCGAACCGAATGAAGAATAGTCTACTACGTATCCCACCTTATCCCACAAAATACTATCTTTGCAAGCGTACAGAAATAAGGGATACAACAACATAATGCCTCCTAATAGAAGATGGGATTATGATTTTTAGGTTCTATGATGTTAGTGTTGTAACTATCCCAACTAAATTCAAGATTTTATTCCACTTAGAAAATTGATGGAAGGAAATTATTGCGATGGATATGATTTTTATTATCCAAACCAATATAGTGGCCAAATTGGATCTCTCCATGTAGCCAACCCCTCGTTTCACTTTCTTTTCCAAGCTTTATTATTTTCTTGAACTCGAAACCTTCTTCTATAAAGGAGATACGGTCGGAAAATCAGAGGAGAGATGAGAGGAGAAGATGTGCGATGAGGCTCATGGGACAAGGGATGAACATGGTTGAGAAAAGAAACCATAGAAATAGATGGGGGAGATAATCGCGGAGGCACACTCCAAAAAATCTCAATATCGATTCATAACTTCCAAACTTGTTTCAAACAATTGACCACTAATCCCTTTATATAGGGAGGAGTGAATTACAAAATAATTAACGAAAATAAAAACTGACCACTTAACAAACCTTATTTGACTACTAAAATGACTCTAATTTTAGTTATATGCCTGTATATTAAGATTCTAATCAAACTCAATTTATTTCATGATAATAAAAATTTACGATCGACAAAATATCCCAAATTCGCAATTGCATTCTACGCTTTGTGACATGCAGTTCCGTTGGACTCCCAAAACATCTCAGCATAGGATAAATCAAGCGATTCCAAATTCGCTCCAATCTAGACCCCGTTAACTATGCAACAAATGTGCAAAAGAAATTATTCATATCTTCATTTGTGTCAAAGCATCTTCGACATCGCACATTGTCTCCTTACATGATTGTTGCTCTAAGAACCTAAATCAAAATGGACATGCGGGAGGGATGGAGCGAGAGGAGAGCGAGAGAGAGAGAGAGAGGGAGAGGAGAGCAAAGGAGAAAGGGGTGAGCGAGAAGAGAAAGGGAAGGGAAAGAGCACCTCTAATCTTGTGGGAGATGAACCCCATGACATGGACAAGGAGGCTGAGCCATTGGAGGAGATGGAGAGGAAGAAGTTTAAGCGGAAAGACCACGTATGTGCTTCTTCGAGGATGATCAGCATCCGGTCTTGGTGTTTCAAATGAGGCAAAGAGGGTCACCTAGCAAAGCAGTGTCCTCTGGTCCCTCTCTGCTTTCATTGTGGTCTTTCGAGACATCTCTACGATCGTGTGGGTGTGTGGTAACCAGCGCATTGCTGAAGATGCTAAGAAGAAAGGACTTGGTATCGAGGCAAAGTCTATTGAATTCGCATAAGCCCTTGCAACGCTGGTGTGAGTCGGGGTTTCAATAATGAAATTGATTGATGGGATACTGATTGGAGAAGGCCCATTTGAGGACCTTCGAGAGTGAGTGAGATCGAGAGGTGTTACAGTCGATGTGTTTGGATGGACTATGTTGTCTTAATATCAAGGGTTTATCCCTAGAAGGTGCCTCAAAGATGATCCTTGGTGGCTTGGAAGAGTCTCCGAAGTCGATCGCATGGCATCAGCATAGATTTTGATATGGAAACTCGAAAGTGGTTACAAGATGGAAGGCGAACATGTTGGGGGTTCCCTTTCACAGCAGGAACTTTGAATCATTAAAGGTAGCGCTAAAACCTTTGGGATGCTGATTGAGGTCGTCTCTAACGACCTCCAGCTCGGCAAGGGCACTAGAGTGCTGGTCATGATGGAAGGGTGTGTGCCTGTTGAACCAAGCGCTTGAACTTGTTATTGGGAAGATCTTCAATGGCATTGAGGATTCGAGAGATCGCCAAAGATGATTGGACACTTCCTGCAATGGTAAATCTAGGTGTTAACTTGACAGCAATATCTCCGGGATTTTTGAAATTATAGTCGATCACGGTGGAGTCGTTATAGGAAAAGATTGATTGTGAGATGGGTGACGTGATTTCAGGGTGTTGTGGGGCACACTGAAACCCTATTTTACGATGTTGAAGGGGTCTTATTGTGTGGCTTCAAGTATCGGTGGATCCGATGTTATCTTGAATCCAAACCCAATCGCTCAACTCGAATATAACAAACATGATGGATCTCTTGAGGCGAAGCTACGTGGTCCGTATATCCCTACACGAATCGAGTAAGATCAGTTCCGATTCGATTAATAGGCCTTAGGAGACGGAGCTATGTAATCCGACCAAACCCGAATTGATGTTGCGAGATCCAACCGAGCCTGAGAAGGTGTCACAAGATTCAATTAGACTTCTATCCATTGAACCTTTATCAAATGGGCATTCTTTGAAGTCGATTTCCACTGCAAGGGTTTTATCCACTTCTGATGGCACATCCCCATCATCTTTGGCTGGACTACAATAGTAGTCAGGAGAGGACATGATTGCACATGATGTTGGTTACACGATCTATTCACATGAGATCTTGGTTGGGTAAGGCAGTGAATTCCACGATGGGCTGACGATCTTGCCTGCAAGGAAAAATATTCTGGTTGGTGCGAAGAAGATTTCAATGCAAAAGACAGTTATGAGAGGTTGCGGCAATTAGTGTCCTAGTATTCTCGAAAAAAGAAGTGACGATTTGAGCCTTGATATAATGAGGGAGAAAAAGGAGCCATTATGGAAGAAGAACAATTGATCGAGGATGTTTCCTCGTTCATGGTGGAGCGGAAGATTATGAATTATGCTATGTAGTAGAGACAAAAGGGGAGGTGGAGGGCATGATGTTGAGTGAAGTGGATGCAAACGACATCACTGTGGTTGATTTGGCATAAGGGAGTTAGGCAAAGTCACAGATTGCGATGGTGGTAGCACACCAGGTGGGGGATTCAAGCAGCAAGGATTATCTTATCGGTTTCCCAATGAAATATGTTTCATGGAATGTGCTCAACTTGGGCCATCCAGAGAAGCGAGACGCGGTTGGTTCATTATTTAACGCATGGTCAATAGATGTCTTGTGTATGCAGAAGACCAAGATTAAGTCTTGGGAGCAAGTGAGATGGAATTCAATCTCAGGACCTCAAATTACGGATTTCAAGTGGTGTTGATCGAGGGAAGTTTTGGGGGAGTTATGTTGCATGGAACAGTGAGTTGTTCTGTATGGAGGAGGTGGCTTTGTTGCATTATGTGCTGGTCATCATAGATAGTAAAAGGGATCAGACACACTTGGTGGTGAGTTGGTTTACAGTTTCTTTAGGACATCCCTGAATTCAGTTATGTAGGAGGAATTGAGGGAGTTACATGCTAAATTTCCCAAGATGGCTTGGATTATTGGCAGAGATTTCAATGTTACCCTCAACTCAGATGATCGATCGGGGGAAGAGGTGCTCAGGACCCAGATCCCCCCCTTTACGGAGATGGTGGAAGATCCTAGGAAGAGAAGACTTGCTGGTTGCGAAAGGTTTGGGGAAGAAGAACCATGAAGATTGCATGGAGGGAGAAGAGAGGAGAGATATTAAGAGAAAACTCCGATTTTAATTTCAACTTCGACAATTCAAAACAAAAGACCATTGTCCCTGTCCCCTTTATATAGGAGGGTGTGGTTACAAAATTAGAAAGAGAATAAAAATCAAATCAAATAAAATCCTAATCAAACTCTAAACATATCTAATGGACTAACTAATTGATTGAAGATCGCAGGCGATCTCCTTATTTTAAAAAAATGTCAGAGCTTTCTTCCACTATAAGTAGGTGGCTACATCGATTCTTGCTCAAATCTATGTTGAAAGATCTAGTTATTTTGTACACTAGTTGTTGGCTACCTAACGCAATCCACACAAGGGTGGATTTGAACCCTGATCTTTTGGGTGTGGTAGACACACTGCACTACCACCGGACCATTGAAGTTGGTACAATCTCCTTATTTTAAATAGAAATGTAAATTTCAATGGACTCAAATAATCGTTAATAAAATTAATTTGACCCTAATTTAATTAAGAGTCAAATTCCTAAGTAGTACCTGGGAATTACTTAAATACCCAGGTATTACGTAATGTTTTTTTTTACTTGAAAACTACAGAGGTGTCGCATGTTGAACATGCGACACCACTTATGTTTTTTTTTACCCAGGAACTGCGCTGGTGACGCATGTTAGATGTGCGCTATACATAACGCATATCCAACATGCGTTATATATCCAGAGAATTGCTCCCCAAATGTTCTGTACAGACATGAGGTCTCGAAATGCTCTGTAAAGGTATCGCATGTTGTGTATGCGACATTGAGGGATAACGCATGTTCAATATGCGTTACCCTTACAGGAAAATTTCCTCGAAAAGGCGCGGGCAGGTGGGGGCTTTGAAAAATGAACATATGACGCATGTTTAAAATGCGTCATCTTTACAGTATTTTTTTGGCGAAAATGGCAGTCCAAGTGGGGGCTTTGGAATTTCAAGTTTTTAAAACCCATTGAAAAGGCATGCCAATCTCATGTTTTTAATGTAAGTAGACATATTTTTGTAAACATCCAGACATTGCAAACATTGTATACATTCCAAACATCAAAGAAGACTTTTCAATATGCGTCATCATCGAATAGTATGTATACACATTCCAAATAGAGTTGTTCATCAATACACATTCCAAATAGAGTTGTTCATCATCGAATAGTATGTATACACATTTCCCAATGGTCCGAGCGTACACCACAACTGCCTGCACATCATCATCATCGATAATAGATGAAAATGACGGTTCCTCCCCTGGGCCTCGAGGGATGCGATGTAATAATCGGATCCTTTGACTGTCAATATCCAAGTTGAACTTACGGTAAACCAAGTTCAACATCTCATCGAACGTCATATTAGGAGTCAACACAAACCCCCTCACGTTGGTTGACGATCCGGACATGAGTGTACTACTCAAATGGCACATACAAAACAACTGCTCCATTCTAACCTAATACGTGACACAACAGATCCGGACATGAGTGTACTATTCAAGCAACCGTCATACATTCGAGAAATGAAAAAACATGCATATGATACAAAAAAAAACAAAGAAAACGTTTTACCAAGTAATTAGCCCTAACGAGAAGCGGGAACGGCTAAGACGGTACCAATCACTGAAAACACGGAAACGGATTGTTCCAAGGGGCTAGGAGTGACAAAAAATGGTGTTGTTGAGAGGGGAGGAGTCCAAAAAGGGAGAGTGCGGTGGAGGGCGTCGGGGGCGGCGGGGCTTGCTGGAAACAAAGAATGTCGGGAGAATGAGAAGGCCGCTGGGCGTGACCTTAATTAGGGTCGATATCGCATGTTGGATATGCGTTATGTATGGCGCACATCCAACATGCGAGACCAGCGCAGTTCCTGGGTAAAAAAAACTTAAGGGGTGTCGCATTTTCAACATGCGACACCTCTGTAGTTTTTGAGTAAAAAAAAAACATTACGTAGTACCTGGGTATTTAAGTAATTCCCAGGTACTACTTAGGAATTTGACTCTTTAATTAAACTCTAATTAACAGATGGAATATTAAAATCCTAATTGGATGTAACTGACGGATGAAAGATCTTAATTGAGCATCAATTTTTCTTTCCACGTTGCATTAGCTCTCTGCTACTTCGGAAAACTCATCTCCTGATGAGTGACTGTCTATTTTTTTAGAAATGCTAGGATAAACATCCATTAGAGGTCCATCCGAAAAAGTTTATAAACTATACATAAATTTACAAGCGCCAATTTTCAAAGAGAGCCTTGGCATGCTCAAGTACATTTTCATAGTAAAATCTCTCCCTCTTGAAAATAAAATTGTTCAAAGCCAACCAAATGGCCCAAATATGGGCATACACCCTTTCCCTGCTCTCGTTTGAACCCGTCCAACTTCTACTTATCGAACTCTACAATGCTTCTTCATTACTCCAATGGATCCTAGGCAACGTCGCATATTCCCAAATCTCTTTTGAACCAGTGCACTAAGAAAGGTGACCATTGTCATCCACTGCTTCTCCACATCTCTGGCACATCCCATCACAACCCAAAAGATCCTAGCCCTCCTAGCTCGGTCATAATCCGTCCCCTTCTCAATAACCAAAGGAACACCTTAATCCTCAACGGGATCTTCCATCCCCACAACCTAGCATGGTCAAGAGACACCCCATTAAGCAATGGTGTAGCACATGCAGAGATAACCATATAAGCTTTCTTAACTATGAACGTCATGTCTCTCCAGCACCATGAATCCTTGCCCTCGAAGGGTTCCTCCATCCTTACTAATCTGTCTGACAAACATAAGTCTTCCACTTTTTGATCTGATAATTCAACTACAAAGGTAGGTGTCCAATATCCCCCAGTCCATACATCCGCAACACTAGCCTTCTTGTATGATGCCGGCGCAAACAACATCGGAAACTCATCGCATAGGGCACCTTCCTCCATCCAATCATCATTCCAGAGCGAGAACCTACTTCCATCTCCCAAGATCGGTCTGAGCGACCCAGTCAAAACAGGAAGGATCGATCACAAACCCCCCTCCAAATGTGGTCGACGGTACCACAACATCCACCTAAGCATGGAGGGTGGGGGAGATCGCATATTTGGATCTCACCACCCAAGTAAGCAAGTCATTACCATCACCGCAGATACGCATTACCCACTTCAATAATAACTCCTTGTTTATGTCTTCAAGTTGTAACACCCCCAACCCACCCTCCTTGATGGGTTGAGTGACCACCTCCTAGTTCACCAGTGCAATCCCCTTGCCCTCACCAAATGAGGACCAGAAGAATCTCTGCATGAACAACTCCAATCTTTTACATATGCCAACAGGTAGCACAAGCAAGGAAAGAAAGAAAACGAGAATTGTTGAAAACACTACCTTTACCATAATCAATCTCCTGCCGCTCAGCAAGCATGACGTCTTCCATCCTGCTAGTTTCTTCTCCTGCTTCTCAACAACAGGTAACCAATCTGTCTATCTGGGTCTATCACACATCAAGGGGAGACAAGAAAAGTGATGGGCAAGCTCCTTTGCACGGTACCCAAGATAGTCTCATCCGTAGATGTAACCTCCGGGGATAGATTGAAAGGAACAAAGATGGACTTTACCCCATTAACTCTCAACCCCGAGAGCTCACCAAAGACGTCAAGAACCACCATAACCATACTGCACTCCTTTACTCCTTCAATGAAAAAAATGTGTCATCAACATATGGAAAGGGCCATCTCTGGTGTAGCCTCTGAAGAACCCTCCTTCCTTCGCAAGCCCAGTTATAATTGTCAACGCATATGCAGCCAAAACGAACAACAAGGGTGCCAAGGGGCAGCACTACTTCACACCTCTCTGTCGCTTGAAAAAATCCACTCTTGTCTTCCATACGCCAGAACCGAGCATGAAGAAGTAGTGATCCATCTCTTCATCCAGTCTATCCACAAATCTGGGAAGCCCCTTCGAACTAGAGAGGCCCATATAAAGTCCTAACTCATGCAGTTATAGGCCTTCGAGAAGTCAACCTTCCACAAAAATCCTACCACCCCTCCTCTTCTAGTCTAAAACGATATGTGATGCTAGAATCACTCCATCTAACAGTTGACGCCCGGGAATGAAAGCGGATTGAGCAGGTAAAACAAGTGCATCTACACCCTTGAGCCGGTTAGCCAAGACCTTGACCACAATAAGGTAAATTGTGTTGGATAATGCAATGCGACAAAAGTCTCCATTCTCTCTGCAACCTCCTTCAGCAGCAAGAACAAGGACTTGTTCAGCTTCTCCAAGCCCATGTTCCAAGATCGAAACTCCATAATCATTGACATGATGTCATCCTCAATCACATCCCAGAACTCCATGTAGAAAAAAATCAGCAAACTATCAGAACATGGGCAACTATCAACATTAAGATCGAAAACTGCCTCTGTACCTCATCCCTTGTAAACTCAAAGACCAACGCATCCACCTGCTCAGGCACCAAGATCTAACTCCCCGCCCCAACCATCTGGCCCAGGACAACGACGTCTTCCTGCTCACAGTTGGAAAGTGAGCCACCATGGCCACACCAATCTCCACCGCCCCTTGAATCCTCTCGCTCCTCTTAGTCATGTATCAAGTTCCTCCTCCCACTAGCCACAACATGGAAAAACCTCGTGTTCGTGACACCCTTCCTCACCCACTTTTGCCTCAATCTTTGTCGCCACTCCACCTTCCTCTTCCTATCTTCCACAACCACCACTTGTTGATGAGTACTTCTAGCCTGGAGCTCTTCACTGTTAAGCCCTTGCTCATCTTCCACCCCATCCAACTGTGTAATCTCCCTTTCAACCTCCAAACGCCACTCATCCCGCGTTCGGCATGTCACTCTCTTATGCTTCTTCAGTATCTCCCTCATCCCTACAATCTTTTAAGCTAATTTTTGTGACATTGAACCCTCTACATGCACTAATGACCAAGACTCAGCCACCATCTCTTTAAAGCCATCATCTAACAACCACAATCTCTCAAATATGAACATGGATCGGGGAATAAGCCCTTCCCATGAGTCTCAGAAAATAGGCGTATGATCCAACCTCGATATTGGGAGAACTCGAGCCAATGACAAGGGAAACAACTCCGGTAGCTCAACTGAAGCCAGACAGCGATATAGTTGGTACCTAAAATAGTTGTTTCTCTATGTGAACCTCATGTTTGTTGCATCCACAACCTTCAGTTACATCTCCCCAATGAAGTTCAAGAAGTTTTATGACCAAGGGTCTTGCCCTCCCCTATCCCCAGGATGATCAGATGCGAATAATGTTACAATGAAATCCTCTCCCACGAGCCACGAAATGCTCAGAAAACCTCTTCTAACATACCGCAGCTCCCAGTGTTGTAAAAATCGGCCGACTAATCCGATTAGTCGGTCCGATTAAGCGACTCGGCGGGGTAGCCGAGTCGATTACCCAAATCGGCCAATAGTCGGACCTTGCCGATTACTCGGACGATTACTCGATGTAGGCGAGCGCTTAATCGGGCGACTTTTGCAACACGTTTTCGGGTCCCATTTTTTTTAAACCGCAAGTTACATTTGAGAACTTACTGTCGCACAGTAAGTCCCCCATCGTTTCGAAACCCCCCACGCCTCTCGACCCCCCGCGCCCTAAACCTCCTGCTCCCCGCCGCCGGTCCTCCTGCTCCCCGCTCGCGAGCTCCTGGCCGCCGCCGCTCCTCCAGCACCTCTCCGGTAGCCACCTCGCCACTCCTCTCTCGCCGCGCCGCCTGAAGGACGCTCCATCTCGCCGCTCGTCTCTCGTCGCACAGGACCTCAGGTTAGGGTTTTTTTTTGTTTTCATTTTTTCATTATTTGTATTTTATTATATGATCATAGCATGCCATTCTTGATAGCTTATATTGTTATATTGTTATATTGCTATGCTAGATGTTTACATCTTGTTTACATCTTGTTATATTGTTATATTTTTTCATTATGTTGTATGCTAGATGTTTACATCTTGTTCTTAACTTGCTTCTTTTTTCAATCTCTTGCTATTTTTTTATGCTCTTAAAAATATTAAAACTGCTAAATATATGAATATAAATGAGAGTATATGCTATAAAAATTGATTTATATATTTAAAATAATAAAAAAATTCCAAACCGACTATTGTCCGACTAAATCCGATTACTCTCCCGACTGCCGATTAATCCTTAGTCAGTGACCCTGTCAACCGAGTACCGACTGCCGACTTCTGCAACCTTGGCAGCTCCTCACATATGGTCAACTCACATGGACCACCAGAAGTCCATAAACAGAAGACAAAAGTCACTTTCCGACGCCAGATTTGTGCACCAAAACAACTGACACGGATCTAACTCACCCCTTCCTCACAAAGCAAAAACAAATATGCATCCCAAGCAAGCACTAAACCACCAGCACTCACAATGGCAGGGACTGCCTTGAAATCCGGCAGTCGGGGACCAGTCGTCGACTTCCACAGCTCCTGCACCCAAACCTTTATCTTTGACTCCTGCAAGAATGCTACGTCAACTTTCCACACACCAAGGAGACCCCCCAACTCAACTCTCTTCTCACGATTGCCCAACCCCCTCACATTCCAACTCATAATCTTCATGACCCACTCGGAGTGTTGATGGGTATATGAATCCCGAGACATTCCCAACCAAGCACGTGAATGTCAGCCACAATGACAACATCTCTCCCGAACATTTTGAGGCCTTTCTATCATTTGCATCTGCTTGCTTCCCCTCTTGTCTAGCACCAACTCTCATACAAGAGCACCTTCCTACCTTGTCTTCCAACTCCCTCTGAAGCCACATCCTCTCCTCCGGCTTCCTTCTTACGAGAGAAGGATAGAATTGGCTCCCGCCCAAACCTTACGTGCCGTCTCCCAAGACCAACCTCCT
This sequence comes from Ottelia alismoides, assembly GCA_037367405.1. Taxonomy (NCBI): domain Eukaryota; kingdom Viridiplantae; phylum Streptophyta; class Magnoliopsida; order Alismatales; family Hydrocharitaceae; genus Ottelia; species Ottelia alismoides. The sequence continues at coordinate 276,888 of JAZKJV010008034.1, read as the reverse complement.
TGCCTGGAGATTCTTGTTGTACAAGGATCCACTTCTCTTTCTTCTTACCTTTCTCTGAGGCCATCGTTGAAGTTACCAGTCCAGACAACCCATCAAACACTTCAGGCACCACCACGCCCTCAAACCAAGGTCGGGCTTCTAGGATGCCAATACTCCTCTCCAAGGACTCCCCACATGCACCCAAGGCCTTAAATGTCGGTTTTGGTCACCATTTTATCAACCAAAACAGAACTTCGATGGAATTTCGACCGAAATTTCGGTCATTTCAGTCATTTTCTGTACTAGGACCCCCATATTTCGGTCATTTCGGTCGAATTTCGGTTTCGACTGGATATCGATATTCGACAGAAATTCGACCGAATTTCGCTGAAATTTGAGGCCATGCATGCACCTCCCCATCCCTTGACCTTCGGATGCAGCACAATCACCCTCCAAAGGGTGGGACGCCTCGAGCTTCTACCTACAAGGGCAAAATACAGTTGTAGGAGGTGAACCCAATCCCACCTCAATAAGACAATGGTAATCGGGTCCACGGTTGCCATCCAGAGCTACCTAATCATGTGTAAAATTTAGGTCCATGCAAAAGCCCTTAGTCGATCGAGTAGGGCTCAGTTTTGGGCCACCTGGACCTGACCTGAAAACCGACCAGAATAGTGAGCCCAACCCGTCTTCAAAACCAAACCCTTTGAAACTAGGGTGTACACCCCCTTCACACCTCCTTTCCTGCTGCAAACCTCGACCCTCCAAACTTTGAAACAAATTCGAAGATTTCACTACACCTTCCACTGACCGCACTAGATCTTTCGCGCTCAGATCCCGCGCCATCACGACTGGGTCCTTCGCACGCAAATCATGCCTTGTCTCAAATGAATCTTTTTGCGAATCTCACTGCAAAAATGATAATGAAACGGTAATGGGATCGGTCATTGGCTGCCTCATCGCCTCTTGTTGAAGTGGTTTCCCCATTGAAGCTCCAACCTCCTCTCAAGGAACCTTGGTAAGCTATATAGGCCCAACAGGTTGTTGGACCATCCCCAAATCCACGTGTTCCTTGAGCCCCAAGTAAAATCACGACCGCTTGTCCCGGAACAACACAGTTGAATGTAAACTCCTCAGAGGTCCCTACATCAACACCAGCACCTACCATGATTCTCCTGATCGCAAGCCCATTCTCAACACCGCCACAACAAATCCCACCTCCTGCATTGCCTCACGCACTGCCAACATCTAACCGGTAGCCCTGACACCTCCATCAGTCACCTACGACCACCAGCGTCAGTTCTATCCCTCATGCGAGGCTTCCGCCAAATCACCCCCACCGAGAAGAGTCCTCCACCATTTTTCAAGAATAATGCTACCTCCTCTGCTTCAACATCGTGCACGCGTAAAGATGTATCAGACAGCCAAACAACGTCCTTCACACTTCCCATTATGTAGATCTTCTCAAGAACCTCTAGCACCACCACCAGGTCGTCTCGGCTTTCTTTTGCAATAAGGAACCCATCCATTGGGTCTCTCTCCACCTTCCCATCCTCCACTCCTAGCATCTCTACAGTTAAGGGGCATTCCCTCTAGAGGCGACCCTCCTTCCTGTAGTCGAATCAAAGTCGGGTTTGGACAGTGTAACGCCATGCCAACTGCCCCTCCGAGCCACACTTGAAATATCTCAAACCTCCTGAACCCGTTGTCGATCCATTGGTCAAGCCATCGCCACGACCACCTCCCTCCAGGGTCGCGAAGCCTCACCGAGTCTCTTCCCATGCACAGTTGTCCATCATCTTCTCTGGCCTCCCGTATGGCGGCCCTCTTGCCTTGTCTCCCCCCCCCCAAACCATGTTGAGGAGTGGTTGTCGGCACCCCCTCGCCTATTGAGTTGCCCCTCCTTCAGTTGCCATCCTCTCTCTGCATCCCTCTCTCTTTTTCTTTGTTCAGTGGTTGTAAGTTTTGGACCTTTCACCTTTGTCTTTAATTATGGTATCAGAGAAGGCTTGTTGAATTCAGTTAACAATTGGATTCAATTTCATACCTTTCTTCCTCAATGCAACATTAATTTGATAATTCCTTTCCATTACGGAATTTGTCTGCAATTTCACTACTCAAGTCAACTCCCCCAATTTCAAAGCCTTGTTGGGTTAGGGGGTGTCTTGGAAATTACTCCATGACAACTTATATCCCCCAATTTCAAAGGATGCATATCTCTCTTTGGAGAGGTCTTCACCCAAGAGTGGGGTTTCTCCACAATGCCAACAGTGGCACCAAGATCTGTAGAGGGAGTGACAGTGGCGAACTCCAGAGATGCAGCGACGGTGACATGGGAGGCCTTGGAAGGTCTAGCAGCAGCGGAGGCGACGATGGGTGTGTGCAGGTGTGGGGTGGTGGTGACTGGGGTGTGTGGCACAATGGGGGGAGGTAAGTGGCGGTGATGGGCAATTTTTAGTGTGGAAATGGCAGAGGGAAGGCTGCGGCTAAAGCGGATGGGCGAGGAGGTGGGGTGGGTGGTGGTACCAGAGTCGACGGGGACGACAAGGCTGGAGTGGGGGCGGTGAGGTTGGGTTTGGTGGTTGTTGGGGTGGTAGTGGGTCGGGTAGTGTGGGTCATAGAAATGGGATCGGGTTTGGGGGTAGCGACAGAGGGCCGGCTGGAGCTAGGGGTTGGATCAGAGGCAAGGTTCGAACTAGGGTTGGAAGCAGCAGGTTCATCGGTGGAGTTGGTGCAGAGGCGGAAAAGGGGTTGGAGGTGGTGCGGGTGTTGATGGTAGGGGCATGGTTGGTACCACCATGGTTAACAAAGTGGGTGGTGCTGGTTGTACAATGGCAATGGCTTCTCAACGGAGACATCGACTTGAGGTCTTCCTAGGCAGCAACGGAAGATTCAAAAATCTTTCACTCTAGCATTTTTCATAGCCCACGTTGACTTTTCATTCTTGCAAATTGTGGAAGCATGCACAAACATGATCAATCATGCAAACACGAAGACACGAATTTATAAGGTTCACTCGTAACTAGTTAGACGACGGCGATTGGTTTTCACTATGTGGAGAAAGAAGTATACATAGGATATTGAGAGCCCTAACCCTAGGGGATTTCATACTACTCATGTATAAACGGATCCCCGATACAAACGGATCCATATACATCAATACAAATAGAACTGTTAATGAAAAATTACCACGAGGGGATGCATACGACGATTCTTCGACTTGGGTCAAATGGTTAGGATTCAAGGCATATCAACAATCTCCACTTTGAATTGAATCTTCTGAGAAGCTTTGCCAAGCTTCATCGTGTCGATACCAGCCCCTCCTTAAGACTACTGACAACTATCTATAATGAGCAAATCCAAATAGTGTTTGAACTTACTTCCAGGAACTACCTTTGTGAGCATATCAACCGAATTATTTGTTGTGCTGACCTTCACATTGATCCTCTTCTCAGAATGAATGAAGTGATACCTGACATCTATGTGCTTGGTTCTTCTCATGATGCACTTGATCATTGGCTAGGCATATTACGCTAAGACGGTCACAATATAATACCTTATCTAATTGTAGATCGAGATCTCCAACTAAGCCCTTCAGTAGGATGTATTCCTTTACAACTTCTATCAAAGCCACGTACGGTGCCTCTGTGATAGACAAAATAACTAATAACTGTAAGGTAGCCTTCCAACTGATGACAGAACTCCTCAAAGTGAAAAAGTAGCATGTCATTGATCTCCTCCCATCAACATCTACAACATAGTCTGAATCAAAATATCTAACAACCAAACACTTTGAATCACTTATGTAGATGAGGCCAATGTCATATATTCCTCTCAAATAGCGGAAAAATCGCTTGATTGTCTGTCAATGCTCCTTCCCTGGATTGCCCATGAATCTGCTAACGCTCACAGCATGAGCAATATCAGGTCTTGTGCATACCATGGCATACATAAGACTCCCAACTGTGATGACATTGGAAACACGTGACATGTGTTCCTTCTCTGTGTCTGACTGAGGTGCGAAAGAAACTAAGAGATGAATATTCGCATGGGATGGAGTACCTAAAGGCTTGCTTGTAGACATCACAAATCTCATTAGAAATTTCTCAATGTAGTTCTTTAGAGATAAGAAAATCTTCCCTTCCACACGATCCTCGACGACCATCACTAAAATCTTGACATAGGAAACACGTGACATGCGTTCCTTCTCTGCATCTTACTGAGGTGCGAAAGAAACTAAGATATGAATATTCGCATAGGATGGAAAACCTAAAGGCTTGGTTGTAGACATCACAAATCTCATTAGAAATTTCTCAATGTAGTTCTTTAGAGATAAGAAAATCTTCCCTTCCACACGATCCCCGGTGACCATCACTAAAATCTTCTTCACTGCACCAAGGCCCTTAAGCCAAACTCGAACTAAGGAGCTTCTTCAGATCATCCATGGAACTCTTTTTCTTGACAACAATCAGCATGTTGTCGACGTACAGTACATATAGATGAAGGAGTCATCATCCACCTTATTGTGGTAAACAACTGATCGTATGGGCTCCTGTTGAACCCATAATTAATCATGAAGCTGTCAAACTTCTTATACCACAACTTGGGAGACTGCTTGAGTCCATACAAGGACTTCTTCGATCTGATCACATGGTCTTCTTTGTCCTAAAATATGAATCCCTCTGGCTGGCTCATGAGAATGTCCTTTTTGAGTTTACCATGCAAGAAAGTCATCATCACATCTAATTGCTCCATCTCCAAGTCTCGATGTGCTACAAGATCTAGTAACACCATAATGGATATATGTCTTACAACAGGAGAGAATATCTCATTATAATCTACACATTTCTTCTGATTATTGATCGCATACGAACTCCTTATTTTTAATAGAAATAAAAATTTCAACGAACTCAATTAACAGTAAATAAAATTAATTTGACCTTTATTTAATTAGACAATAATTAATAGATAGAAAATTAAAACCTTAATTCAAAACTCTAATTTAAAATGCTAATTGGATGTAATTGATGAACGAAAGATCTTAATTGAGCCCCAATTCTCCTTTCCACATTGCACCAGTATAAGATGTGACTAAGAGTAAATATAAATGGGGAAATTCGTAATCCAGATCTCACATTAATTGATTTTTGCTGTCAATTGAGGCACTAGAGATATTTCAGATATTGTCGTTTATTTCATTGCCACGATTATGATCGGACCACACTCCCCGATATCTGGACACTGGTATTGGAAGAGACCTTCATTCTTTTTCAGCTTTGAGCGATCTTGGTTATTGGAGGAAGGATTTCAAGATCTTGTGGAATCTTTTTTGAATGAGCCTGAAGGTGCACGATTTGGCAACTAGAGGTTGACTCTAAAGTTGGACGCTATGCGGAAAATATTGATTTCATTCAGGAAGGAGTCGAGATTAACTCGTGAGCAACGAATAAGATTATCAACTTGAGTTGGATTTATGGATCATTAGGATTATCGAGCCCAGCTCGAGTTTGATCATGCTCAACTTGATATACTCACACGAATTGAGTCAACCTCGAGTTGGGTCCGCATGTTAAACCTTATATTAATAGCTTTATATGTTTTATAAATGTTTTTATGAATTGCATATAGAGATATCGGTTCCAACATGTGGATAGATATTTTAGGGCTCCTTGTTTAACTTGGCTCGTTATGAGGCTCGTAAGCGAGATTGAACTCGATGAATTCGCGTCCAAGCCAGCATTTCAGGACTCAAATGTTATCAAGCTCGAGCTCGAGCCTAGGTTTCCTTATCGAGTTCAAGTCCGACTTGAGGTCGACTTGACTCGTTGAACTCGATAGACATCCCTAGCAACGAAGGACTTCAACCTAGAAGAAGATGACAAGGTCGGATTTGTTAGAGGATGAGTGAGATTTGGATAAGGTGGAGTTGCTTATCAGAGGCGAGATTCAGAATATTATCGAGGAAGAGGATCGGAAGCAGGAGGTGTAGTGGAGGAAAAGACCATGTCAAAAATGGTTGGAGGAAGGGGATGTAAATACTAAATTATTTCATATTGTGGCTGGTGATTGGCACAGAAGGAACCTTATTCACTGGATTCATAGGCGAGGAAATTTTTCATGGGGAGCAATGTTGTAAAAGTCACCCGACTAGCCCAACGAGTAGGTCCGACTAGTTTAGTCAGTGAGGTGGCCGATCGAGTACCGACTAATTCCGACTAGGTCCACTAGTCAACCAATTTTTCCTTGTAGATACCATTTTTTTTACTTTTTTAAATGTAAACTTATTCTAATATGCTTAATGTTTAATTTAAATTCAATTAGTGCTTTTGATTCATTATGATAGTAAATATATATATATATATATATATATCTATGCAAATATGTAAAATATATGTATAAAAATGATTTATATATTTAAAAATTCAAAGCTGATTAAAGCCCGACTAAATTCAATTAATCGCCCGACTGCCGATTAATCCTTAGTCAGTAACCCGACCGATCGTGTACCGACTACCGACTTTTGCAACATTGATGGGGAGACTTCAATGGCTAGGGCAGTCACCAATCACTTCAGAAATGCTAGCCGTCGTATGCCATCCAGTAGCTCCTGGTGGCTCATTCAAGTGTCACTAATTTCGGATGATGCTAAGAAACTTATCAACAGTCTTGACTTGCAAGAGATTCAGAAGGTGGTGTCCGCTCTCAACCCTGATGAATGTCCTGGTCCAAATGGTTTTCATGTTTTCTTTTTCAAGGAGTTTTGGGACTTGGTTGTTGAGGAGGTGATGGCCATATTTTCTGAGTTTAATTCTGGAAATTCTGAGTTCGGCCGCTTGAATCATGCATTCCTATTTTTATTGCCCATGAAGGAGGTTGCCCATAGAGTGGAGGATTTTCGACCCATAGTGTTATCCAATGAGGTATACTTGATCATTACGAAATTGTTGGCCAACCAGCTACGTGGAGCTCTAAATGGTGTTATTTTGCGTGTTCAGAGTGCCTTTTTGCCAAGTAGGCAGATGATGGATAGTGTGGTTTTGGCTTCAAAGGTTGTATCCGATTGGAGGAGGAATAAAACTTTTGGGGGTCTTAGGGAAGGTTGACTTCTCCGAGGCATATGATTACATTGATCGGCGCTTCTTTTGGGCATCAATGCATCGGAGAGGTTTCTGAGCACCTTGATTGCTTGGGTAAAGAGATGAGTTACGACTCTGTCCCTTGTTATTTTAGTCAATGGCCATCCTAGAAGTCTCTTCCAGACTCAAAGATAGGTATGTCATTGTTTCCCTCTAGCATGTATGTTGTTTGCTCTGGTTTTCGATGCTCTATCTATCATGGTGGGATCATGCGGCAACGGGTGATTTCTGTTGCAGTTATTCGAAAGATTATGTGCCGTTGTCTATTCTTCAATATATTGATTATACTATTATTTTTACGAAGGGTGCTCTGAAGAGTTGTAGGGGTATGTCTGTGGTCCTGGATTTATATGATGTTCTAGATAAAAAAAACTAAATAGGTTTAAATCGAAGTTTGTTACTTTTGGCATGCGTGAAGGAGAGATTTATGTATGTGTGAGCCCATTGAGATCCCACAAAGCATGTTTACCATTGTAGTACTTGGGTATGCCTTAGGTCGATGGAAGGTTGTGGAAATCTTTGGCTACTTTTGATTGAGAAGATGGAGAAGCATCTCACTGGTTAAAATTCCACTTGCCTATTTAGAGGTGGAAGATTGATGATGTTGAAGTTGGTTGATACAAATAGAAAAAAATCCAATTGTGGAAACTTTTGTTTGGTGGGAGAAATTTGGATGGTGGATGAAGAAAAAGAAGAACGTGTCGGTTGCGCAGGATTTCGAAGACGAATCGTAGAAATCGCATGGAGAGAGAGTGAAAGAGCGAGAGATAAATCTCAATTTTTCATATATTCTGAGCTGCCTAAAACAAATGGCTAATATCGCCTTTATATAGGAGGGAGGAAATTACAAAATTAGAAAGTGAATAACATATAAATTAATTAAAATCTCAACCGATTCTAAATGACTCTAATTGACTTCCTAATTTAACTCTAACTAAAATTATCTTCAGAAATGCAGAAATGCTGAGATTACAATCAATCTCAATTTATTTAACGTAAATTAAATAAAAAACTAATTTAAAATAACTAATTAGGGACAGGAATCCCTAATTTGAAAATACGCAATTTCTTCAATTTGATTTGACCAGTCAATTTGGGAAAATTTGCACCAATTCACCACCGCTTGAAAAATTCATCTCTTGATGAATTGCTTGATCTTCAGGTTTGAGAAGTAATGATTTGATATCAATTTTCTTGATTCTATGAAAGAGCATATACAGAGCAAACAGAGGAATCCAGGTGTCATTGATGTGTTGGTTTGCGCCATTACTTCATCTTGGACGAACATATGTGGTGTAAAAGGTGGAGTCCACGTAAAAGTCATTCCCCGTATATGGTGATTGAAGAATTGATGAGGCATCTTCATATCGGGAACCGCGGAATCCAAAGGAGCCATAGAGAATGAATGGTACAAGTATAGGATGAGGGAGGATGTGGGTAAATGTACTGGATCACATGGTCCATATACATGCAATTCCCACATTCCTAATCCTAATTGGAGAAGGTGGTTGCCCCAATTTCATTTTCTCAGCCCCTCTCTTTAAATATTCTTGCTCCAGGGGGTGGAAGTGCAAATCTTCTATCCCTTCAACTAAAGAAATTCCTCTTAAGTTCCCACCAACTTTAACCTTTAGATAAAATATTTTGAGTTGAGGTGTTTCCTTGCAAAACTCCCAAATCAACCTCCCATTCCCAAATTTTAGAGATTCAATTATTATGGGAGAGATGCATCCAATCGATGCTAGGGTTTCCCCTCCCCTTAAGAAACATCGACAGTGGCAGCGGAATGGAAGGAGGTGGTGCGGGCAGCTATGCGCTAAACGAAGCTCATGGAGGTAGTGGCGGTGGCGATTTTAGGGGCCTTGGCCAGGTCGATAGTGGTGCAGACGCTCGATTCTTCTTCGACGCCGGCAACGACGTGGAAGGGGCCTCCAACGATGGTGCGGGGACCGCCAAAGATGGTGGTGACGACGTTGAAAAGGGCTCCCTCGACGGTAGGGGCGGCGATAGGGAAACCACCATTGGATGGGTTGTGGCGGTGATAGGTCTCTCTTGGTGGAGAATTGTGTACCACCAGTGGTGATTCAAGTGGGGGTGGAGTTTTATCGAGAGGTGGTGGCAACGCTTGGGAAGTTGTCGATGGTGTTGGTGTCAGATCAAGAATGGAATGCTAACAGGGACGTGAGGGCTTCCTGGACGACAAATCTTGAAAGATTTCACGGGGATTTCAACAACTCTGAAAATGGACAAATTAAGAACTTTGGATTCTTCACTCGCGGGATCTTCATCAAAAATGGGCACAACATCTTCGTTTTCTTAATGTGTTGAAGTTGTAACAATAAAATCATCTTCTAGACTGAAAATAGCTTCGACTTGTTTATTTGTATCATCAAAATCAGATTGCATCCAAGAGGCGACAGTTTGAATTTACTTGTTGATTCCGGATTCTTCCTTGAACAATGAGCCCAACCATGCTTGTACCTTGCCGCTTTGCCTGAACTTCTTTGAACGCGAATGTGAACCTTGTCTGAGACGAGTCAGATCGAATTGCATCCGCTATTATGCGATCGGATCGTTGAATCATAAGAATAATTCGGTTTCCATACTCTGATACCAATTGATGCAGATGAGAAAATCGAAAAGGGATGAGAAGAGACATTAGAACCGCAACGCACTTCGCGTGGTTGAGGGAGGAACGGGATGAGAGGAGAAACCCTATAAAGTTGGGAGAAAGGGGGATAATGGTTGAGGCTCTCTCCAAACCAAAACTCAACTTAATTCATAATATAATCTACTTACAATCAGCTATGTCCCCCTTTATATAACAAGGGGGTCCAATTACGAAATTGGTAATGGAATAAAATTGCAACAACAACAACAAAGTCTTTTCCCACAATTAAGTAGGGAATGGAATAAAATTACAATTTTATTCCATTTTATTCTATTCAATGGAATAAAATAATAAAATTGCAATACACTAAATTCCTAATTGACTCTAACCGACTCAAACTGACTCCCTAATTTAACTCTAACTAAAATTATCTACCAGAAAAGTTGAGATTACAATCAATCTCAATTTATTTAACATACATAAATTTAACCAACCAACTAATTTAGGACAAATATCCCTAATTTAAAAAATCCCCAAATTCATGATTGATTCAATCTAATTCGACCCGTCACTTTTGGGAAATATTGCATCATCAATCCTTTCGGTTATTTTTGTTTTTTACTTTCTTCCAGACTTTCTTCCCATGGGTGCTCGAAAGTGACTGAAAACCATTATGGGACAATTTTTTTGGTCTATAGTTATGATGACTCCTCAAGTGTAGCACATGTGATTGGAGGATTGTTATGTTGTCCAAAGCTAATGGGGAACTTAGTGTTCAAAGCTTGGTAGAAATAAACAAGGCTTTGTTATGCAAGTGGATCACCCGCATCTGGGTTGATTACAGCAGTCCAATATGCTTTTTGATTCAGAAAATCAATGGGGCATCTTCTTTAATGGACTCCGGGGAGTGTGGTATTGCACCTTCTCATTTCTGGAAGGGGACTTGTTCAGTGTTGAGGGAAGTCCGCTCGTTATTGTGATCAGTTTTGGGAGATGGGGGAGGCTTTCCATTCCAGCATGATGATTTGATGGAAGGAGGAATTATTGGGATTAGATCCCCACATTTGATGGTGTCGATGCATGACTTGAATATTACGGTCGCAAATGCTTGGGATAGTACCTCATTTTCCTGTCTTCTTGAACTGAGTTTCTATCAATGGATAGGAGATGTTGGAGACTTTGGGAAGACCAAAGGGGGACCTTCGGGGGCATGATTGTTAGAGTTGGTCTGGTGGAAGATTCTATGTTCAAAAATCTTACAAGGCTTTGATAAGGTCATTACCTTTTGACCCATGGGGGTGTAATGTTGACTTTCAGATATTCTTGCAGTGAAAGGTACACACGCCAGTTAAGATACTTCTCTGGCTCTTACAAATAGGGTAATTGTTGTCAAGAGACATGCTATCGCGCTTTTTCCAAGGCACGAATTCTACTTGTGCATGTTTTTGGAGTCCAAGGAATATGTGGACCATCTCCTTTTCACTTGTGCGGGCTCTGCCTGGGCGAGTCTTGGTAATACATTGATTAAGACTCTTTGTCCAGTAAACTCCTGAGAATCCATCGGGTCTGATTGGTGGGATCTAGAGAATGATAGAACCATGGGTGGGCCTATTATTTAGGCCATGTGTCTTGCAAAAAATGGGGTGATCTTCCGTCGGGAAAGATATTGTGGAAAATGTAATTACTCGTACAAATGCAATAGCTAATAGTTGGACCATGTAATTATTTGACTTTAAAAAGCCATGTGCTTGTAACTTTGTGTATTAATGAAGTTTTTGAGTGCATACCTACATGGGTGGTCATTCTGTTTCCTTTCAAAAAAACCTACATCAAGATGTAGCCTCTTCTCAGCATGGTTCGAAATATCGCGATATGCCGGCGATATATCGTCAGTATTGCCATATTAGGGCTACTGATAAAAAAAGTTCTAAGCCTTCTCCTATTATGAGTAGGGTCGACTACATGGATTCTTGCTCAAATCCATGTTAGGGCTACTAATATCCCCCCAAATATATCCTTTTCCAATATCGATCAATATCTTGTGATATATAGAATCGACGAGATTGGTGTGTTGACGTCCTGTATTAGTCAAAATTGGAGGCTTTTAGAGCAACTTTCCCTGATATTGACAGATGTGTTACGATATCGATGTTATACTATCGATATCACCTATATATTTGATTCCATTGCTTGCATTTTTAAGGGAACCAGCGAGACCCCTATTTTGAATAGGGGACTTTGCCCCATTTTTACGATAGAGAGACTCCAATTTGTATTGCTTACTTTAATTCATTTTCTTCTTTCAAATTTATGGTTTTTATGAATGATTGTCTTTGTAATACATATGTAATTATTCCCATTTGCTTGTTTGATTTATGATATAGGTTAGCCTCTTTATACATAGTATTTGATGTGATATAGTTTATATAATTCTTAGGGGCAAAATACTCATCTCTTATTTTTATACGTTGTTATATATGAATCTTAATGTCCCTTCTGATATCTCTCAATAGTCAGCAATCAGCATGGACAAAAGTGATATGTCATATATAATGCACATTAATGTGTTAAGACACCTCATTCTTACATATAAGTGAGTATTTGTATGTTATTTATTGTTTTAAGAACTAAGTTGATCTTAATATACGAGAAAATTGCTTTTTAAGCCATTTTCAAGATTTCCACCGATATCATCGATATATCCCTGATATAATCCCTTTTTAGACTACTAATCGTTGCGAAAATATCGATATCAATATCTCGAGCCTTGCTTCTCAGTAATCAAAGGAAGACATTCACTTGTAATGACAATGTAGAGTTCTAGAATAATTTTATAGTCCAACTTTAAACCTCCGTGTCTACAACCAAAGGGGGAGAGGACCATGTACTCCTTCCTTGTTGAGAAGGCTTCATCGAACCAAATCTTGGCAGTCATACCCAACTGATATACCTCCCATCTCCTCAAGCAGGTTGGTAAGCCTAAGGAAACCTACAAATCTACTTTGAAAAATCAGCCACAATATTAGGAGATCGCATCCCTCTTGAATCTAATCATACCTCTGCAATAAAAATGTTCTGGTCAACTGTTAGAGTAGAGCCTCTAAAAGTGATCACATAGTTCTCCCTCCTCCGACCTATCATCTGTCTAAAACCAAGTATTCATCATTTCCCACCGCTGGTCTCAAAAACGACACAACTTCCTATTGAACAGAGCAAAGCCACCCTCAAAGTTAGACGGTATCCGAACCTACTCAATTGTTAGACTTGCTTTAACTCCGTAGATATACTACACCAAATGACAGAAAAAGATCATTACTTTTCTTCCAAAATTCTCGATACCCGTTTGCAAATAACATCTTATTTATCTCTTTTGGTCTCAATACACCTAGACTGATGTCTTGCACTTCAAATGTCATTGTTCCCTATCTATCAGGGAATGACTACTTTCTTGAGCACCACCAGACCACAAGAATCTCATCATCGACGTCCCAACTAGTAACAAACGAGTAGAATGAAGATGGAAATGGTTCTCAGCGCCATTTTGACTAACATCAGATGTCCTCCCCTACAAAAACATGAGGCATTCCAAGCAACCAACTTCTTTATACTTACTCTACAAATAAGATCCAATACACCTACCAAAGCCACCTAACAGACAACAACAAGCCCAAATATGAAGTGGGAGAGAGGCACACAAAGTATTCAACACTTTCCCACATTCTGTTGCCTCTTCATCTGAAATGTTGAGAGAACAAAATCTGACTTGCTTTCATTTACTCTAAGGTTCAAATTGTCACTAAATATTTCCAAAATCGTAAAAATCCCCTTCCTCAACTCCCCCTCAATTGTTGTATCATCTACATAATGGAGGATTGGCATATATATGTTATCTTGCATGTATATCGAGAACCACCACCACCATGCATGACCAGTCTAGACATCACAACTATCGCATCGGTCATGAATATAAAATCAATGATGCAGGGGGGGATCCCTACCCCACATCCCATCAAGGCTAGAAGAAATCATACTTTGGCCAACCATTCACTATAACTGAATAGGAGGTTGCCTTGGCATACATCTTGATCCATGAAATCCATACCTGAGAGTCTCCTTGTTTAGCCAATGAGGACCAAATTTAAGAGTCAGTATACACATGCCTCGAAGAGTTCTACTTTCCAACCCATGCCTTTAACCCAGCTCCTTTTCCAATTTGTAACCATTTTCATGGTCACCACCAAATTGCCCATCATGAAGCAACCAGGGATGAAAGTTGATGGTTCTAAGGATATAATATCGCCAAGGACTTCTAGAAGATGGTTCCCAGACACCTTGGCCACAATGAGATAAATTTGCATTCAAAAAAGCAATTGGTATGAAGTCGGCAACCTGAATGGCACTATTCCTTCTGAACTTCTATCAATCATTTCATTCATAGTTGCCAGTTTTGAACTCCGTATATACAGCCAAGATGTCACCATTAATGTCATCCCAAAACTTCTTGAAAACCTCCCAAGCAAGCCAAGTGGTTGACTCGAGACTATACTCTTGAAAAGATTTATGATTCCATCAATTGCCTTAAATATTGTCAAAATTCAATTAGCTTTGTGTAGATATTTTGTTTTCATCGAGATGGTGATTTCAACACTCATTATACTATTTTTATGTGATTTTGCCCATATATGTGATATTTCGCTTAATTTTGCCAAAATGTGAAAATACCTAAGTGAACTTGTCAATTTTGCAAAAGTTCACCAAAATTTCTTCTAATTTGTTTTATTTTAGCCGTATTTTTTAAAAAAGGTATATTTTTATGCTGTTTCTTAAATACTAAAATCCCCTCTAGCTTGCAGATCACAACACAAAGAAAAGCAAAATATTGTTCCAATCACTAAAATAAACAATCAATCACAGACGGACATAGGTATTTTAATGAGGAAACTCAAATCAGGTAAAAACATCAACCAGAGTCATATCAACTCAGGATTTCAACTGACTAATTCACTCAGTAGTCTCCATTGTCAACTTGCTTTCAACAAGGGCACTCCTCAATTACAACTTACGATTCTAGAAAAACTCTATAATCAAACTTCTCTTTCGAACCAAAAATGGGGCTCCCACAACATGAGCACCTTCCAAAATGAAAGAGGGACCCACAATGTAAGTACCATGTACAGTAAAATAAAATCCTCACAAACTCAATATACTATGCAACGCAGTATAAGGTAAAATTAAGAACGATCTTACAGATATGGAATGAACAAATTCAAGCTTGAAGCACAATGCGCAAAGCTTGTAATTCTCTCACAAAGAATGAAGTTGGAATCAATAGATTGCTCCATTTAGCACTTGGAAAGAGTGGGAGTTGAGTATAGAAATTAATGTTGATAGCGGAGAGAGTAAATGGAAATGAAAGAACGCTTTCCTTTTTTAAGAGACCAAAAATAGTTGTTTTAGGGTAGTTGTCAAAAGTTAATTAACGAATAGATGTAATGGTTTGTTAAAGTAGTCGTTGCTAGTTAAAAGAGTGTTGTTGGTAAAATTAGTCGACTGAAAAAAAAGATCAGTCAACTAGTTAAAATGACTAATCGGTTGGTCAGTTGACTAAATGTAGTCATCGGTCAAGTGATCGTTGAAAACAACTATTTAATCAAGAAGTAGTTGACTGATCAAATTCATTGATTGACTAGAATTCTAATATGTTGGCTTTTTGCATCTAAGAACTAAAGTTGAATTGAAGTTTTATACTATGTATATGCATGCTTTTTACGGTGCAACTCTCTCAAGAAAATAAATTACAAAATACTTAAAACTCGTTAGTCTTCATCTAATTAATCATCAATTAAGTGTGTCCTCTTTACAGCGTTTTCTTCTTGTAGCTTTATTGACTTAATTGTAACTTGAGTAGATATCATTGACCTACATCATGACATCTTTTGTCATTGTGTTCTCTGCCAGCTAAAACACAACCTATACAAGAACACCATTTTTGCCATCACTAAATATGCATGCATGAGTGCATGACACAACAATCTCCCCTTATTTTATGATGGCAAAACAATTCAAGTGTTTAATAAAAAATAGGTGTAGTACATGCCAAAATCTTTTTAAAAACTTCTCCCTTCTAAAAAAATATTTCTTTAGTATACTTCTTTCCTTTTTGACATTTTCAAAAGTGAAGTTTAATATTTAAAAAAATCGAAATAACTTAGTAAATACCAAAATATATATTGATATGATATCAGAAATGAATCTTTTCCTTTTAATCTTTCGAACTCCCCTTCTTCCTTTTGTATAAGAGCTCTTATACTTAAGGATCCTAAAAGATAGGAACACGGGGATCATAGCCAATATTATGCATGAATTGTCTCAACATAAATGATAAGAAGTCTCCTAGTATTCTCAATGAAGGTGAACTTCTCCAATCATTATAACTCCTTTATGTCTACATCCATCGTCTTCCATAAATCAGATGCTCCTTTAAATTTTGGCTTCCATCCCTGATACTTGTAGCTAGGTGCCCGACCTCCTTTTTGTCTTAATCTTGTGGAACTTTTTACTTACAAGTATAGTCTCTTGTACCCTTTGCATTTTGAGTCCTTGGAGGTTATCTTGTAATTTTGACTTAGACACTCAAATAAAAGAATTCCTCTTTTTTCTTCTTAAAAAATTACGAGATAGAAGCACTAGAAGCACCTTGTTCTTTTAGCAAAAAGTAAACTTAATCTTCAATTCTTTATTTCCGTTTCTAGACAAGAATATATACTCTTTAAACATAAAAACTCCCTCTTAAGAAAATCATTTTCCTTTTGCAAAGAAACTTCTTTTAAGTAAAACTTCAGTATTTTCTTTAAACTACCAATTCTTTTTTAAGGTTATTAGTTTCAATAAAAAGTTATTGTGAAACTTTAAAAAGCTCATCATAAGATGTACTTTCCTCATTGTTAGAGTCGATGATGTCTACAGGCCGGAAGTATGCACTTTCTTCATCATTATCACTATCATTTAAGTCATCTCAAGTAGCTTGGTGTGCCTTCTTCTTCCCAATCTTTTCATAACTTTGCCTTTTATAGGAATAGATTGCTCCTCAAAATGTCAAGGCTTCTTGCATGTGTAGTACTTGGACTCTTCTTTGTTATCGCTACTCTTTTGATGAATCAAACGTCCTTTTTCTTGAGGAATTTCTTGAATTGGTGTCCCAATTGCAACATCCTTGTTTTCCTCATTATCAGAATCATCATTCCATGTTAAGCCAAATTTATATATAGAATGTGGGTCGAATGTGTTGTATATGTGGCCTTACATCTATGTTAATCGAATGTGCAGCCTAAACCATGTGATGTCCTATATGAAAAATCCAGTTTAGCCCACATATCACATAGGCATATGAGGCCACATATGTGGTTAATGCGGCTGCATTCCTGAATACTAACTGTTGTATTTCAGAACACTATTTTTAGTCAAAAGGAGGTAACACGTCATGGTGGCCGCCTCTTTATTAATTAATAAGAAAAAGGCACACTTATTTCAGAACACTCTTGATGGCAGAGGTCTTCTTGTGGTTGTTCATAAGACCAAGGGCGATGACAAGTACACAAGACAAGGCTCTTTCATGGGGATAAGTTAGTTGTCCATTGTGTGTGGAGGATCCAGAAAATGTGGAGCATTTATTTTTTTTTTCCTGTAGTGTTGCAAAAATTAAAGGAAAATGAAAATGTGCAGAGAAAATGTGCAAAAATTAAAAATTAAAGGAAAGTTTTACAAAGCAGTTGTGAGACCTGCTATGCTCTATGGATCTGAATGTTGGCCTGTGAATCATAGACATGTGCAGAGAATGGCTGTAGCAGAAATGAAAATGCTAAGGTGGATGTGTGGACACACACGTAAAGATCGGATTCGGAATAATGCAATCAGAAAGAAAGTTGGTGTTGCTCCGATCGAGGATAAGATGCGAGAAAACCACTTAAGATGGTTTGGTCATTTGCAAAGAAGACCAGCTGATGCACCAGTTAGGAGATGCGAGTATTTGGATGCTGAGCCGGCTAAGAGAGGGCGGGGACGGCCCAAGAAGTGTTGGAAAGAGACCATACGAAGGGATCTTTGTTTTGTGGATATAAGCTCGGGATTGACCCAAGATAGATCTGAATGGAGGCGAAGAATCCATGTAGCCGACCCAACTTAATTGTGGGAAAAGGCTTTGTTGTTGTTGTTGTTGTGTTGCAAAAATTATGCGGATATTTGTGAAGTTGGATTGGGAGGACACGCTTGTGTGGAGGGTTTCTAGTGGCATACAGGGATGGCATTGTGCCTCTCGCATTTATTTGGGCCATTTGATTGGCTACATTTAAGTGGTTTTTGAAAAAGAGGAGTTGTCTGTGGACAATATGGTTGCCCATGCCAAGGTTTTCTATGAGGCGCGATCTTTGTACTTGTAATCACGTGATTAATGTGTAGCGTAGTGATCACCAATTCTATTATGGATGGTTACCCTTTTTCTCTCAAAAAAGGGTAGGAGAAACTAAAAGGTTCCGTGGAAGCATCAGACATGTCAAACAGCTAAAAGCATGGATCAAATATTATCATGACAGAGGGCAAAATGGCATGAAAAAAAACATCAGAGCATACTACGCATGACAAATTTTTCATATATTGCTCTTCTTGTATCTAAAGCTCAAAAATCTTTCTTTATATCAAACATAGAATCTTTCTTCTCTAAGCAATTCCAAGCTCTCGATTTTAACTTAATCTGTTCAATTTTCATCAATGCTACTAAAAATATCCCCATTACATGTAATTTTCATTAATTTCACATAAAGAAGATAATGAATTTCAATCATCAGTTTATTGCCACAGGTTTTCCTTGCACTTTAAAACCCTATTGCCAATCATATTATCTCCGGGCACCGACAGTGAATCCTCCCAATACAGGCCATGCATGAAATGAAAGTCTAACAACCCTCCAAATGCCTTTCAATTTTATTTATAACCAGTTTGACAGCACAAATATTGTAAGTGTATCATTCAAAATGCATTATTGTTCATACCCTATAGAGCATTTCCGTTCTCTAACAAAGCCATGATTATAAGTGTAATTTTGAAATGTGCGGTTCAATGCAACTACAATGGATGGCAAGAAGTTTTGTCGAGTTCAATTACAAGTCCATCTGAATGGGGCCTCAATGGCAACTATACATCTCTATGTATCCTTATCCTCTCACAATGTGATTTCAGCATAAACTTTTTTTTTTGACGCTCAAACTTTTGCTCAACTTTTCAGCATAAACTTTTCTTCAGCATAAACTTTTGCTCAACTAACTATAAGAAAAATGCAACACCAGTGCATCAAAGATTATATTACATTTTTATTCTAAACAAGGGGACAATGCATAGTAAATCATGGTCAACCACTTACTATTAATGATGGCAGGATTATAGAGTGAACCGTCATCTCTCTTTAAAAGCACTCTTACTCTTCCCCTCTGCATGAAATCCCTCGAATATGCCTTGTCCAGCTGTTAATTTAAAAGAATATAAGAATAGAACTCATGAGGATATGCCCAAAAAATGGAGAAATAAATTTAAAATGACTTGTATCAATCGTCCAGCATGAAAAAAAGTGTCGGGAGAAAAGAACATATTATTCTATGATACCCTATGGCTCTCTTATAGAGTTGAGAGGTCATGGGAAAATTACATAAAGAGGACAAACAAAATAAGGAGTGATAAATAAATTCATGAACATAAAACTTTCAACACTCCCCCTCAAGTTGGAGCATAGATATCTATCATGCTCAGCTTGGAACTGCATTCTCAAAAGATCCTCGAGTGAGTGCCTTGGTGAAGATATCAGTTGTTTGGTCACCTGAACTGACATGAGAGGTAGCAAGTCAGTCCCTTCTGAATCATATCACGAGTAAAATGGCAATCTACTTCAACGTGCTTTGTTCTCTCGTGAAATGTTAGAATATTGGCAATGAACAAGGTTGTCTGGTTATCGCACTTTAGCTACATAGGGAGTCACACTAATGTCGAGGTCAAAAAGAACGGACTTTAGCCATATCAATTCACCATTGATGTAAGCCATGGCTCTATATTCAGATTCTGCACTAGATCTAGCCACAACCGTTTGCTTCTTGCTTTTCCCATGACACGAGTGAATTTCCAACAAAAATGCAGAAAACCTAAGGTAGATTTCCTATCTTTAGGGCACCCAGCATAATATGTGCCTCCATAGCTAGAGATGGATAACGAGGTAGTCCTACTGAATAATAAGCCCTTTCCTGACGATGACTTCAAATATCTGAGGATCATGTAGACTGCATCCATGTGCACGTGTTATGGTTGTTCCATGAAATGGCTACTACTAACTGCAAAAGAAATATCATGCCCGGTAATGGTGACATAGAGTAGTTTCCTTACAAGTGCTTTGTATATTCGCTTGTCCACTTCCTCAGTGACTTCTTCATGTAGATTCATACTTGGATCCATAGGTGTGTATGCTGGTCTGCACCCTGTCATTCCAACTTCTGAAAGTAGATCCATCATATATTTTCTTTGTGTCATTACCAAGTCTTGCTTATTTCTGGCAAATTCTAGGCCTAGAAAGTACCTCAACTCTCACATGTCCTTGGTGATAAATTGTTGACCTAGGAATTTTTTGGCCTCAACTACCCCTTGAATATCGTCACTTGTGACAATAATGTCATCAGCATATACGAGGATAGCCATTGTACCTTGTTGTGTCTTCTGTACAAATAAAGAATGATATGAAGTGAATCGTCTAAATCCTCTCTGTTTTATTAAATCTGAGGGATTTGAAACAAGGCCTTGGGACTCTGCTTAAGTCCATAAATGGCCTTATGTAGCATGTATACATACTCCCCCTCAACAGCAAACCAGGTGGTTGTTGCATATAGACCTTTTCCTGAAGATCATCATATAAGAACGCATTCTTGATATCTAGCTGGAAAAGAGTCCAATCACGTACCACAGCTACAGAGAGTAGGATTCGTAGGGTAGAATGTCTTGTGACAGGAGAGAAGGTGGCGCTATAATCCACACCATAGGTCTGTGTAAAGCAACAAGCATGGTTTTATATCAATCAATTGTACCATCTGTCATGTGATTCACAGTGAAGACCCATTTGCCAGCTGACAACAGACGCTCCTTCCGGAGTTGTAACAAGTGCCCATGTCCCACGTGATTGAAGAGCAGCCATCTCGTCCTTCATCGCTAGCCGCCACTGACTTTCTTTAAGGACATCTTGGTATGTTCGTGGGATCTCAATAGCAGATAGTCCCAATAAAAATTTCTGGTAAGTCATGGACAGTTTATCCAGAGACACATGTCTTGCTAGCGGGTACTTTGTACATGCTCTTTTCTTTTTCCGTAGCGCAATTAGCCACCCCACATCATCCTCCTATCTGTTGTCATCCTCTGGCATTTCTTGTTCATTTAACCCACTAGTACCATCAGTAGAAACCAAGGTCTCAGAATTTACCCAGTGCATGCTGGATGTTGGGGAAAGGCCGAGGAGCATCAAGCATGGAGGTAGTGTGAGGTGGTGGAAGAAGGACCTCCCAGACTCAGACGGACTTAACATATCCCTTGTAGGATGTAATACATGATGGACTCAAAAAAAGTAACATCATCACTAATATAATATTTTCGTTGGAGTGATCGAAGTAATTGTATCCTTATGAGTGCGAGAATAACCCACAAACATGCATTTGACAGCCTGAGGTGCAAGTTGTCACGACTAGGGACAAAAGATGCACAAAGGCGATGCACTCAAAACTTGTGGGGTAAGAGAAAATAGATGTTTCTCAGGAAACGCAAGAGAGAAAGAAGCATTTTCGCCAATAATAGTAGAAGGCATGTGATTGATCAGATAGTATGCAGTCATGACAGCATCTCCCCAAAAAGAGTGAGGAACCCTGAGTCTGATATCTAACAGATGATGGTGCTTGTGTTCAGCAACACCATTCTGCTATGAATAAAAGGGTAGGAAGTCTAATGCACAATCCCACATGAACTGAAAAACTGAGCTAAAACAGTTGTCCAAATTCCAAACCATTATCTTACCGAACATATTTTATTGAAGCTGAGAAAATTGTGGATATTTCATGAACAAGGTTTGAATTATAGTGCTAGCATCATACTCATTCTTAAGTAAAAGGACTCACGACAACCTAGGGAATTCATCAACAGCCACAAGATAGTACATGTGTCCCTGGTGATCAGCGACATGACTAAGACCACAAATATCAAGATGAACACGTTCAAATAGACTTTGACTACTACGACTAAAGCGACTTGAAAAACTAGACAAGTGATGTTTCCAAGTTGACATGCCTCACAATGAAACTCAGACTTGACAGAAACCCCTGTAATGAGACAGTGTATCTTTGACAATAGAGGTGACCAAATCGCAAATGTCAGGTGTATGGTGATCGTAAACTCCAAAAAGCGAACTAGCACCAGCATATGGAGTCCGGATCAGTCGGTAAAGACCTCCATGCTCACGGCCACATCCAATCACCGTACCCGTGAGTATATCCTGAAAAAAAGGGAAGTGGGGTCAAATATGGCATGACAATGTAAGTCTTTTGTAGTCTGACTTATAGATAATAAATTCATTGAGAAAACCGGTGCATGAAAAACATTCTATAATCGTAATGAGGGAGCCAGGAGAACCTCCCCCTAACCTGTGATGGGGGAACGCGTCCCATCGGCAATCACCACAGAACTACCATTCTGAATAGGATTGTATCTACTGAACTGTGTGCGATCTCCACACAGATGGTGTGAGGCACCAGAATCCATTATCCATTCTGAAATATCTAAACCTGGACTGACTAGTATATGCATAAGTAGCATATGTGGCACTCATGGATGCGGAAGCAGCAAAGTCTGATGGATCAGAAGCAGAGCTCTGGGAAGCGTTTGCAAGTACCATAATCTCTTGAAGCACGTAACAAGCTCATTAAAGCATTGATCTATAGAGCCTTCTGTAGTAGTAGCGGGTAGAGCATGCTCAACAACTAACGCAGATGGTGGAAACCCGTGCTTGGAATAATGTATATCCTCGAAATGGCATGATCGATGACAGTAAGTACAGGGTTGGCGTAACTGTTGAGATCCACGCTCACAGGAGCCACCTCTCCCTCTGAACGGATAAAAATCACCTCTCTCACGGGAGGCAGCCATGGCAGTTGAAGTCTGAATAGCAACAAGGGTTGAGGAGATGTTGAGTCGACTCAGCCTCAGGTATGCCTCCTCCATCGGAGGTATAGTAGAGTCTGTACGCATCTGAGAATGAATTGCATCATATTCTGGGTCAAGGGATGCCAGAAACACCCTAGGCAACACTGAATCATGGTACACCTTCAACTTCTCAGAGACTTATAGGAATGCCACCATGGTTGGTGTGTTCCTGGCAGCCCTTGATCCTGAGTATGAGGTTGCTCGTTCCTATATTTTAGCAGACGCCGCTATTCCTCCCATGAAGGAAGCCTTTCGCAAGCTCGGTCGGATCACAATCCCATCTTGATGCAACGTGGAACAAGAATATAGAGCTGCATATTTAATTAATGTTAATTTTATTTCGTTTATTTATGTCGTCGTAATTTTAATTGAATAAACGAGATCGCCTGTGATCTCAATTAGTTAGTTAGAGATTTGAATTCTAAATTTAGTTAGTTAATTAGTTAGAGTCTATTTAGGATAATTAGTTTTCTATTTTTGTAATCTCATCCTTCCTATATAAAGGGATGAGGGTCCATTGTTTGAGTCAGTTCAGATACATGAAAAATTGAGATCTTTATCTCTATCTCTGTCTCTCTCCTTCTCCCCAGCGTGGTCTACACGTGTTCTTCTTCTCCAAAACTCTCGTATTCCCGACGAGTTTCTTTTCTCAACCCCTCCATTATTCTTCCACCAATAATTCCACCATCAAAAATTATTTTCGCCGTCAACGCAAACTCGATTCTGCATAATCCCCGTTTGCATCAATTGGTATCAGAACATGGCCTACAGATCGTCCTCACGATCTGACGATCCGTCCAGACGCTCGCCCCGACATGCATCAAGGGACCATCGTTCATCCGAACAAAAGCTACGAGCCATCGACGCCTACAACAAGGAGACGGAGCGCATGTTACGTGATTTGTAAATCACGTTCCACTCCCAGTTTCGCGATCTTCGCGATCTTATGGCTAACTTCGAGGCCCTACGCGCCGCCAAATCGAAGGCTCCAACGACGCCAATCACTGGCACCGACCTTGAAGACGAAAATCTCGCCGTCAACGACGAACCGGCCGCTGTCCAGACCATTTCAGAAGAAAAAAGGGTCAATGCGAGGGCTGTCCAGGATATTTCAGATCTGATGCCGCTAACGGAGTCGGTTCCATCGTCCCCTCCGGCCGCCCCGGCACTGCCCAAACTATCCCAGGTACCTCCCCTGCCTTCCTCAACCACAACCCCAGTCCCTACCCCATCCATGTTGCCACCGCCACCCCAATCCCCCCCCCCCCCCCGCGATCTCCCCCTCGCCCCCAGCGGCCCCAGCCCCGGCGTCGCCCCTCCACAGCCTCCTCCAAATCACGCCTCCCACGAACTCCCCTCGCCCCCAGCGATCCCAGCAACACCCCCAGCCCCTTTGATGCCCCCCCTAGCCTCGTCGGACCCCTCACCCATCCCCGGAACCCCAGTGGCACATTCCTGCCACCCCCACCAGCCACAGCCCCCCCCTCTTCCTACAAACCCAACACCCCCCCCCCCCCCCCCCGCAATACTAGCCGCAAGCACGCACCTCAAGTCCCCCTCCTCACCCCCACTGCCATCGCCATCCCGCCACTCCTCCCCTGCAGCTCGCGACGCCACCCGATGCCACCGTCACCCGACCACGAGCCCCGGCTACGCGATCCCTGTGGTACCATGCGCCGCCCACCAGCCGCTATTCCCGCGTCGCCGCCCCCTGCTCCCATCACGCGGTCGACTCCCTTTTAAGAAGGGCCGAGCCCTAACAACAATTGAGGGTTACTCCATCGGATCCCCTAAATTGAGGGGTGACATCCTCTGGAAAACTTACAGGAAACCCCCTCCTCCCAAAATTATTTATCAATGGGACCAATTGGAAGACATATTATGCTATGGGATCTTTTTAAGTGAAGGGGTAGAACATTTGCAACCATGCCCCTCGATGAAAAGAAATTACAAACTAACATGGAAAGGGATCTAATTGGGGAGTTTGGAATCAAGGTTTCAACATCGAATTATTTTCCGCCGAGGGAACGAAGATCGAGCAATTCGTCGGGAGACGAAATTTTAAAAGCGGAGGAGAGTTGATGCAGCGTGGAACAAGAATATAGAGCTGCATATTTAATTAATGTTAATTTTATTTCGTTTATTTATGTCGTCGTAATTTTAATTGAATAAACGATATCGCCTGTGATCTCAATTAGTTAGTTAGAGATTTGAATTCTAAATTTAGTCAGTTAATTAGTTAGAGTCTATTTAGGATAATTATTTTTCTATTTTGTAATCTCATCCTTCCTATATAAAGGGATGAGGGTCCATTGTTTGAGTCAGTTCAGATACATGAAAAATTGAGATCTTTATCTCTATCTCCGTCTCTCTCCTTCTCCCCCGCGTGGTCTACACGTGTTCTTCTTCTCCAAAACTCACGTATTCCCGACGAGTTTCTTTTCTCAACCCCTCCATTATTCTTCCACCAATAATTCCCATCAAAAATTATTTTCGCCGTCGACGCAAACTCGATTCTGCATCACATCTACTACTACCAGTCAAACCTCTTCAGCAATGGCTGCCTCCTGAGGTCGAGAAGGCTCTTCTCAGTTTAGTGGACGTGGACCTCGTGGCAAAGGAGGTCGTATTCGTCATCCCTGTATTTTTTGCCATCGTTTTGGACATACAGAGGACACATGTTATTCTAAGTATGGATTTCCTGCTTCTACTCGAGTGGTTGAGCAGATTGAGCCCCCAATTGCTTCCTCTTTAGATCAACGATTTGATGACCTTGTAGCACGATTGAGGGGCATTATACCTCCTGCCAGTCCCGTTACGTCTTCATCAGTCTCCGGGAGTCAGTCGGATGTGGCTGCTTCAGCCTCCTCCAGTACCTCAGGTAGTACTTATGCACTTACTAGTTGTAGTGGATATGATGCTATAGAATGGACTATGGACTCTGGTGCCACACATCACTTGTGTGGAGACAGAGGTCAACTTATAGCATACAGACAGGTTCCTCCAGGACGAACTGTGGTTATTGCAGATGGGACTCATTCCCCAATCACTGGGATGGGGAGATTAGCTTGACGCCCTCTATGCATCTACAGAATGTGTTGCATATCTATTAGTCATGTTACGAAGGATCTACATTGCCGATCTATATTTTGAGACCCATCTTCTCTTGTATTTCAGGACATCCTTATGGGCAAGGTGATTGGGTGTGGCCGTGAGCAGGGCGGTCTCTATCGCTTAGTTCGAACTCTTATGTTGGAATTTTCTCTCTTTCTGTTGGACTTGTCTCACCTTCACGTGGCACCTGCGCTTTAGTCATCTCCCGCTCCAGAAAATGTGTTGTGTTCTGCCTCAGATCTCTCCTTACTCGTCCTTTCAATGCGAGCATGTCAGTTGGGAAAGCATCATCAGTCTGCCTTCCCTAGTCGTCAGAGTCGGAGTAGCAGCTCTATTTTGAGTGTTTCATATAGATATTTGGGGTGCCAGTCGTGTTCCTGATCACCAAGAACAGGTTTTATCTTGTTGCAGTTGATGATTTCTCTCATCTGTCCTAGGTCTTTTATCAAAGAATAAATATGAAGCCGGAGATGTTATCAAAACTTTTCTAACTGAAGTGAAAAATGTGTTTTCTACTTCTGTGAAATTTGTGAGAACTGATAATGCCTTGGAATTCTGTACTCATACCCTTTCCAATTATTTTTCATCCCAAGGTATTATTCATCAAACATAATGTGCCTAAATTTCCCAACAAAATAGTGTTGCAGAGAGGAAGCATCGTCATTTGCTTGATGTTACGAAGACTCTTTCATTCAGAGTCATGCTCCGCATTCTTTTTGGGACGATGTTGTTACGGTATGCTATTTTATTAATCGCATGCCCTCATCGGTCTTGGGTGAGAAATTCTCTTCTCTCTTGTTTTCCTAAAAGGAATTATTCTCACTTACTCCTCGTGTGTTTGGCTCGGTTGCTTTTGTCCGGCAGTTGTCTCCAGGGATTGACAAGCTCTCCTAGAGCTGTCAAGTTTGTCTTTGTCGGGTACTCCAGGACACAAAAGGGTATAGATGTTATGATCCAATGCGCATGAAGTATTATGTTAGTGTTGATGGTCACCTTTTTCGAATTCATGTACTTTTCTCCTACAGGTGATCGGTTGACTTCCTCAGACTCTGATGATGAAATATACATGCCACCATCATCACCTCCTTCACCTCCACCATCATCACCACCGTCACCACCACTGCCGCCGCCACCTTCACCAATTCCTATGGTCCCAGTCCCACCATTGTCACATCACTGGTCATCGCTCATCATCTAGCCGCATGAGGTATGTTCTGAATACGCATTTTCTAACGATGGGTCTGGTGGTCTACCTGAGCAGGGTTCTCTATAGGGGACAGACGTGGAGGTTGCTGATCTGGACTTACCTATTGCGCTTAGGAAGCAGAAGCGTAGTTGTGTATCATATCCTTTTGCATCCATGGTCTCCTTTGATCGCCTGACTGAGGAATTCAGGAAATTTGCAGTTGCATTGTATGTCGTGATCATTCCACGAAGTTATTAGGGGCTTTGAAGGACGGTCGATGGTGATTAACTATGGAAGAAGAGATGGATGCCCGTCGGTCAAGAGGTACTTGGAGCCTTGTCCCAGCTCTCACTGAGGCGTCTATAGTAAGTTGCAAATGGGTATTTACGTGAAGCAAAATGCAGATGGTACCATTGATATGTACAATGCCTGACTAGTTGTTGTGGGTTTACTCAGACATACGGGGTGGATTATCTTGACACGTTCTCCCCTATTGCTCGTCATTCTACTTACGGATTCTTTTATCTGTTATTGTGCTTCGAGATTGGCCTTTGTTTCAGTTGGATGTCAAGAATGCCTTTCTGCATGGTGATCTTCAGGAGGAAGTCTACATGCAACAACCGTCGAGGTTTGTCGTTGAGGGAGAGTGTTTACAGGTGTGTAGACTTCATAAGGCAATCTATGGCCTTAAGCAAAGCTCGAGAGCATGGTTCCAGAAGCTCTGTTATTTGTTTGAGAAACAGGGATTTAAACCAAGGCCTTAAATGTCGGTTCGGTCACCATTTCGGTATCGACCAAAACAGATTTTCGATGGAATTTCGGTGGAATTTCGACCGAAATTTCGGTCATTTCGGTCATTTTTTGTACTAGGACCCCCATATTTCGGCCATTTCGGTCATTTCGGTCGAATTTCGATTTCGACTGGATATCTATATTCGACAGAAATTCGACCGAATTTCGCTGAAATTTGAGGCCATGATTTAAACGGTCGAATGCAGATCGCTCTCTTTTTGTACAGAGGACCTCCAGAGGTATGACTGCTACTATGGTGTATATTGATGATATACTCATTATAGGAGATGATATGCAGGGAATAAAGAGAGCGAAAGAATTTCTAGGTCGTGAATTTTTTACCAAGGATCTACGAGCTCTTAGATACTTTCTGGGATTGAAGTTTGCCAGAAATCAACAAAGGCTTGTGATGACTCAGAGAAAATATGTCACTGACTTGTTAAGTGATACGGGTATGCTTGGATGTCGACCTGCGACTACAGCCATGGATCCAAGCATGAAGCTCTATAATGATGATACTGATGAGGTTGATAGGAGAAGATACATGGAACTGGTGGTAAAGCTTCTTTATATTACCACTACCAGACCCGATATCTCATTTGCAGTTAGTCGGATGAGCCAATTCATGGAACAACCTCGTCGGGTATATATGGATGATATACATATGATACTAAGGTATCTTAAATCGTCTCCAGGTGCAGGGATGCTATTTAAAAGGAGTGGTACTATTACTATCTCAGCATGCGCAAATGCAGACTATGCCGGGTGCCCCAAGGATAGGAAGTCCATATTAGGATTTGTTATATTTGTTGGAGGTTCACTCGTCACGTGGAAAAGTAAGAATCAAATTGTTGTTGCTAGATATAATGATGAATCTGAGTATAGAGCTATGGCACAAACATGTACAGAAATGATGTGGGTTCGAGCAATCCAAACAAATCTACATGTAGATGTTCCTCTTCCCATGTCACTGAAATGCAATAATCAGGTTGCCTTATTCATTGTTAATAATCATGCATTCCACGAGAGGACAAAGCACATTGAGGTTGATTGCCATTACATACGTGACATGATCCAGAAGGGCTTCATTTCTACATCCCATGTCAGCTCAGGGGATCAGACGGCAGACATTTTCACTAAAGCCCTACTTAAGGGGATCAGACGGCAGACATTTTCACTAAAGCCCTACTTAGAAAGCCCTTCCAGAAGTGTTCATCCAAGATGAGCATGATAGATATCTATGCTCCATCTTGAGGGGGAGTGTAGAGATATATTTCTTATTTATGTATCGTTTATATATTTCCCTTTTCTTTTATCTCTTTATATAATTTGTCCATAGGCCTCTCCCTATATAAGAGAGCCTAGGGCTCAAGGAATAAACAAGTTTTTCTCCGTTCCCAACACATCTCAATACCATTCCTTTCCGACACACACAGCAACAAGGATTTCTCCAAGTGTTCGCCTACAAATTCAGTCACAACTTAAAACTAATCCTTCTTAATTACAGAATTTACAACCACCATGCAAATAGTGCTTGAAGGTTTGGAGCCAAATGATTGTGCATTGTCAAACTCACACCAACAATCTACCATCATTGTTTAGTAAACTTGTCATAATTCTTTGAAGTCTACTTCCTTAAAACTTCGCTCACAATCCGACACCTCTTGTACAATATCACCTAAAATCTCCTTCTAAAAAATATTAAGCTAAAATCAAAATTTCAATCATTCCACTTCCTCGTCCTCATACCGTTTAGCCATATCCACGACAACCTATGTAAGTCGTTTCACAAAGGGCATGTTCTCAATCTAGCACCCTAACATAGCAGGATAAGATAACGAACCTGAAGAAGTCCTCTTCATTCTCGAGAAGCTTCACCACCCATTTCAACACTAGCATCGTCGTAAATTTCTAAGACCTAACTCACCATTGACACCAATCTATAAACCTCATCCAAAGCTCCTAATAAAACTACATCTTGTTATTGATGTTATTTAGCAAATATAACTAGTGACGAGATTTCTATTTTTAGTTTATTTTCACGTTCTCTTTCTATGTGTAACACTTCGAGGATTATTATGCAACTGCCACCTATTAGGACTTAGGGTTTCACGCTATATAAGAAACCCTACCCCGTGA
This sequence comes from Ottelia alismoides, assembly GCA_037367405.1. Lineage (NCBI taxonomy): Eukaryota > Viridiplantae > Streptophyta > Magnoliopsida > Alismatales > Hydrocharitaceae > Ottelia > Ottelia alismoides. The sequence continues at coordinate 246,665 of JAZKJV010008034.1, read as the reverse complement.
ATAAAATCCATTCCATTAGGTTCTCAGTCTCTCCGCATTGTATCAGCACGATGATCCTAGACCGGAGTTCGTACTCAAAATTCCCGCCGCCACCACAAACCCTCTCCGATGCTAATAACCACCCCTGTGTAGGTCTCCTCTCACGCGCGGGCCCTTTAGCGCTTCCAGCCAACCTCCGTGCGGGCCTCTAGCATCACCAACCTCTCCATGCGAGCCTCCAGCATTACTTGCCCCACCTTGCGCGAGACCCCAACCCCCATACATGCCCTAAGCAACACCGCCAGCCAACTGCGAGGCAGGTTGTTGTCGCAGCACGTCGTTCCTCCACCTTATGTGGGGCTTCTCAACCGTGGGTTGCTTCCCTAGCCATCGTCTTTCTCTGTGTGCGTGTAATCCAAGCATGCCCACAAATTTCACCGAATATGGTCGAGTTTCAACTTTGGCAAGTGACCGAAATTGACATGAAGCAACCGACATTTAAGGTCTTGCAATTACCGATAGAAGGGGTGGTCAACGATGTGGCCAAAATATCGGTGAAATTTCGACGAATTTCAATCAAAATTTCATTTCAGATGGTTATTGATATGTTGGTCGCAACATTTAAAAACTTGAATCCAAGTAGCGGGATCTCTTTTTACCGTGACTGCTCGATGCATGGAATAAATTGGTTCGACACTTCGTTAACTTTTCTCCCGGAATGTAATGGTCATGACTCTAGCCAAGACCAAGTCCCTGATATCCACATCTTACATGGTGGTTCAAGAGGCTTCTGCAGACAACTATGTGATCTGGTCTCGGACATTCAAGGTGTTCATCGACGATCAGAGGAAGATATATGTTCTCATGAAAGAACCTATGAAGGAAATTGACAAGGAATACAGTTCCTGACTAGGAGACAATTATCATGCCATGCCATGGATGACCAACAATGTCGATCCTAGCATCGCTGCCAATCTCTTATACAAGGAGACTGCTAAGACGTGGGGTAAACTATCCCAAACATATTCGCAGTAGACAACCAAGACACGAGTTGTGAATATCTACATGTAGATTTGGTTCGCTTCTCAGGGAGATTTCTCGCTCATGGAATACTATCGACAGCTCACCGGCTTATATAAGGAACTTTCATCTTCCAACCAGCTTGTTGTGCCTAACAAGTGGAAGAGAAATTTGAGTGGTAAGTTTACATATTCCTTGCCCGTTTACATCCTCGTTATCAAACTGTGAAGGATCGATTCCTCATGTATGATACTTTCTTTCCATCAATGTCATCTTTAGTCGATTGCAACAACTCGAGACTTCCACTAAAAAGACAAGTCCTACGTAGGTTGCGAAGAATTCTTCTTTCCTTATGACAATTGGATAGGAGGCCACTACAATTCTCAAGGAAGCCAAGGATGTGACTCTAGTTGTGGTTGTGCTCGCACCTACTCTCCTTGCATTCATTGTCATAGGCCCAATTCCTCTCTGAGAGGTGTTCGGCAAAGTTTGGCAAACCTCTACATACTAATTTAGCATCATCGTCTGGTTATGGTGCATTTACGACAAAGATAACCTAGATCAGGGGTTGACAGAATAGACCATCCAACTTTCTGCAAAAGACTACTCCAGGCCCATGCAACTACTACAGAGTTCTACTTGTAAAGTACTCCTACTACGAATTTGACTATAATCTCGAGTATTGTAGCCAACTATGCTTTAACCTTAGCATCAGCATGAATAATTGACTTGGCCATACCTACTTTGTTGACTAGTAAAGGTAGTCTCATGACTTCTTCAAAACGGTTATCTACTATGAAGTTGGTTCAAATAACCAGCGATGCCTACACTTGGTTTATGGAGTTTTCCTCAAAACTCAAGCTATCTAGAGTTTTTGTGCTCCTGATTTTCCTTTGAGCTTAATGTCTATACATAGATTATATGTAGAGCTAAACTGGTAAATGATTTTTGACGAGCGCTATAGTTATTTTCAGGACATCCGAAAGACACAAATCGTCGGTGGGGACCATGAGAAGAATGGCCTATACTAACTTGATATCCATACATATTCCATTTTTACCAAGGTTGTCTCTATTTATGTTGCCCCTTCCTATGGCATTTATGCCTCGATCATCCTTCTACTATAGTTCTCTCAAATATTTACCAAATTGACCTCGTTGAAGACTTTTTAGTGTGATGCATGCCATTTTAGGAAACATTATCGAGATTCTTTTCCTCAAAGAACTGAACCTCATTGTTACTTGTTGTTGTCTTTAAATCATTGTGACATTTGGGGACCCTATCAAGTCTGTATTGTCGGTGGTCATAAGTACTTTGTAGTCTTTGTTGATAATTATAGCAGATCTTCTTGGGTGTATTTAATAAAGGAATATAAATGGTGAAGCCTTCTCGCACTATAAGTAGGATCGGCCACATGGATTCTTGCTCAAAACCATGTTGAAAGATTCAACTATTTTTTTACACCGGTTGTCGACTACTTGATAACTCAGCCATGGCCGGTCCCAAGCCCGGGTAAATGAGGAGGGTTGCGTGTTAGGTAGCCGACAGCCAGCGCAGGAGAGATAAATTCGTAAATAGTGTTCTTATAGTTCTTCTAAGAACACTATTTATGAATTTATCTCGAAACCATTCGGATCTTTTAAACATGGATTTAAGCAAACATACAGATTTCGTTGGGGCGTTCCCTACTTGCGATGTGTTGCATCGCCCGAATGCAATGAAAAATTGGCAAGGGCCGCTACATCGCAGCCTGGATGTAGTTCAAAATTTGCAAGGGTTCTCGCATGAGGAACACATGCGGGTAAATAAACTAGTTCTGCTGCATCACCACCCGGATGCAGTCCAAAACTTGCAAGGGTTCTCGCATAATGGACGCATGCGAGTAAAGAAGTTAGTCCAAAAGAGATTGCAAAGGAAGTTACGGATTGGTAGTTAAAATATCGGTACTTTAACTGGAAAATTGATGGAGATAGTGGATACAATGGAAAGAAGGAAGATTCATATATTATGTCTACAAGAGACTAAATGAGTTGGAGAGAAAGCAAGGGAGATCGAGAAGACAGGCTTTAAACTTTGGTATTCAGGTAAAGATAAGGGCAGAAACGGTGTTGGAGTGGTTGTTCATAAAGATTTGAAGGATTGTGTGGTTGGGGTGCAAAGATTTGGGGATCGGATTATTTTGCTAAAGTTGGTGCTTGAAGAAGAAATTCTGAATATCATCTCAGTTTATGCACCGCAAATTGGTTTAGATGAAAGGACTAAACAAGCTTTTTGGGAGGATCTGGATAAGATTTTACAAGGAATCCCACAAAGAGAGATGGTTTGCATAGGTGGAGATCTTAATGGACATGTGGGAAAAGATGTTTCAGGGTATGCAAGTGTGCATGGAGGACATGGTTTTGGGGATAGAAAATGCTAAGATGGATGTGTGGACATACACGTAAAGATCGGATTCTGAATGATGCAATCCGAAAGAAAGTTGGTGTAGCTCCGATCGAGGATAAGATGCGAGAAAACCGCTTAAGATGGTTTGGTCATTTGCAAAGAAGGTCAACTGATGCACCTGTTAGGAGATGCGAGTGTTGGGATGTTGAACCGGCTAAGAGAGGGCGAGGAAGGCCCAAGAAGTGTTGGAAAGAGACTATACGAAGGGATCTTAGTTTTTTGGATATAAGTCCGAGATTGACCCAAGACAGATCTGAATGGAGGCGAAGAATCCATGTAGCCGACCCTACTTAATTGTGGGAAAAGGCTTTGTTGTTGTTGTTGTTGTGTCGACTACTTGACGCAACCCCACAATGGGGGATTTGAACAATGTTCTTTTAGGTGGTAGATACACTGCAATACCACCGGACTATTTAAGTGGGTATTTAATAAAAGAAGATCATAAACAAATAAAATTGTAAAGTCCTTTTTTGAGTTCATAAAGACCTCTTCTCTAAGTGTATTAAAATCTTTAGAGCTGGCAATGCTCTCGAGTTTGTTCAAAGGGTCTAGCAGACCTTTACCTTCCACCAGACTTCATGTGCATACACCTCGCAACAAAACATGGTGACAAAAAGGAGACTCTATCATCATTAGGGCATTGCTCGTACCCCCCTTACTCACATAAAAGTCCCTGAAACCTTATGAGGTGATGTTGTTCTTAACATTGCTCGTACCCCCCTTACTCACATAAAAGTCCCTGAAACCTTATGAGGTGATGTTGTTCTTACTGTTAAGTACCTCATCAATCAAGTACCCTCTTCAGTCCTCATAGGACAACTCTGTTCTCCTATTTTATAAAGATGAGGAACCCTTTACTATACCATTAAGGATTTTCTGTTGTGCAGCCTTTGTTCATAACTTTCATGCTACAGATAAACTATATGCTCATGCCATTAATTGTATCTTCTATAGGTATCCTCAAACCAATAAGTACACACATTATGACCCTCGCAGTCATCGCTACAGCATTTCAGTTGATGTCACATTCTTCAAATAAACTTATTGCAGAGCTTCAAAAAAAAATAAACTTATTGCATTAAGTTTGTTAGTGTGATTCCCTTTGAGTTCCCTCCACCTCTCCATGTCTACAAAAGGAAGCATATTATATAGCCTGAGTCGGTTCCTTTACATGTTCTTTCCTTGCAAGATGATGAGATTTCTTCAAGTGGCCTCACCTTGTAAATCTGGATGCTCCTTCATAATTTCCCATTGCGCTACGAGAGTCCAAACATCAATGTACCCTACATACCTTGTCATATTTTATTTCTAGTGATGGTCTATCCAGATGTGACGGGAATTCGCAGATGCTCCTATGACAATCACCATGCCTTGTGATCATCACAGCGCTCTTTAGGATCATGGTTGGACACATGTCATGGATGAAGAGATGGATGCGCTAAATTCTGGGGACGCGTAGGACCTTGTATCATGTTCGACAAGTGTGACCCCTTTTGCTAGTAGGTCTTTACGAACAAACACTCACGTGATGGTTCAATTTCCTGATTAAAAGCCATATTTATAGCGAAAGGCTTTACTCAGATCAATGACGTCAACTATTTTGAGATTTTCTCCCCAGTAACAAGGATGGAATTGATTCGCACAATTCTATTAGTTGCAACTAATAAGAATTGGCCAATCTCTCAGCTGGATATGAAGAACATCTTCCTCTATGGTGACCTAAAGGAGGTATACATGACATAGCCACCATGTTACTCCATCGAGGGCGAGTATGTATGCGAATTAGGTAAGGTCATTTCTGCCTAATGCAAAGTCACGAGCATAGATCGACATACTTCTGAGATCGGTTCTATTGGTTTTCACATGATTGCATCTGACAATTCAGTGTTTATTAACCATAGGCCCTCAAGTATCATGATACTTGTTGTTTACGTTGGTGACATGGTTATCAATGGTGATGACAGCACGGGCATTATTGAGACCAAGGCCTTCTTCCATAAGGTATTTGTCACCAAGGATCTTAGACAACTTCAATACTTACTAGGTATTGAAGTGATACGCACGACAGAATGATTACATTTGTCATAGAGGAAGTAATGGTTCGATATTCTTGCGGAAGCTAACTTACTTCGATGCAAAGCATCATCTATCCTAACGAAATCACATAGGCATGTCATCTCTATTGATCCATTTTAAAGATATCATGCAGTATAAAAACCTAGTGGCAAACTGATATACCTCACCATCAATAGGGATGATATATCGTATGTTGCGAGTAGAATTAGTCAGTATATGGAGAAGCCTCAGTACAATCATTGGCAATACGTTCTTTTAATCCTTCGATGCTTGAAGGACTCTCTAATAAAATGCATATACTAGGGGCCATACTGATATCGCCTCCTATACATACGTTAACTATGCTAGTTCTCCTAAGGCTGAGGATGGCGATCCACTACTAGTTTCGTCATGTGTGTCGGTAGAAACCTTGTTACATGGTGAAGCAAGAAGCAGATCATAGTCTTTAGATTAAGTGCAAAAGCAGAATACAGAGCAATGGCCCATGCTACATGGGAGACTACTTGGCTCTTTTCCTTTCTACAGGAACTTGAGCTCCCTAATACAATCACAGTTCCTCTCCATTGGGACACGTCCGCTACGTACACCACCACTAATTGTGTCTTCCTTGAGCGGGCCAAGCATATTGAGGTGGACTGCCACTTTATTTAAGATGTTGTGCAAAGATGGAAGATCACTACTCCACACATTTTCACGCAATTCCAACTTGTGAATATATTTACTAAAGCACTTACAAAGAAAAGCATATCGTTGTTGTCTTTCAAGTTGGGCATGATCGATAGATATGCTCCAACTTAAGGGCTCTTTCTGTAATTGGGAATCAAGGCATAGTTGGGACCCTTTTGTAATTTACCATGATATCAATTTATTTAAAAATATATAAACTTTTGATGGACTCAAAATTGGGCAAAAAAATCTATTTTGGACCTAATTCCTATAGTAGCTGCACAAATTCTCCTTTGTTTTGAAAAAATCATCTCTTGATGGATTTCGTATCATCACATTACAGGAAGAAATGACTCTGATACCACTGAATCAATGGATGACTGAAAAATAAATATGGTGCATGTGATGGGACTAGTGTCGGTGTAGCAATCCTCCCAAAATTATCATTGATTTGCATCAGGTTGTAGCCAAAGAACCGATGTGACACTTGCAACAGTTGTATTATGGGTTTTGAAGTGATCATGGAGTGCATGGAATGGAAGATCAAAGCAATTGGAAATGTAGAGAACAACTTTCGCATTAAGCTGTTTGTATAGGTTGGCAATGGATCATGCATCCCAATCCAACTAGGCAAGGATTGTTCACCACATTCCTCCTCTCAGCATTTTTCTTTTTTGAATAGTAGGGTATCAGCCTTGATTAGTGGTTGTTACCATCAGTAAGCAAGCAGCCACTGATGTCACCATATAGCCACCACATGACCTTGTTGATGATGACACCTTGGGGCGAGCTTCTTATGATGGGGAAGGCACATACAGCAATGGCTACTGTAGTAGTGGAGACAATGGAGTTTGCATTAAGGGAGCAGATCACTTTTGGGGGTATTAACATTGGGGTAGCTGAGGAGGTTCGCCTACAAAAACTTTAATTTCCACCATCTGCTTCTCAAAGCTCTTCATTGGCGGTGCAGGTGGCGACGAGCTCCGGCTCGAGGGTTGGAGAAAAGTCAGGTGAGAGAGGTATTCCTAAGCCCTAAGGTGTATGTGGTGAGGAAGAGGTCCGAGCTATTCGTTAGTGGTGCAGGTAGCAGTGATCTTGGGATCGAGGGTCAGAGAAAAGTCGAGTGAGTGAGAGAGGTGCTCATAAGCCCTAAGGTGTAGGTGGTGTGGTAGATGCTTGAGAGATGATGGTTGTGGGTCATCTAGATAATAACTTGCAGCTTAAAAGGTGGAGACCTTTCGTTCTTTAGCTGTTAGGATTCCCCATAGGAACCCATCATCATCCTTCTTTTTTCATATATATATATATATATATATATATAAGATTTGTGATGAAGGAGTGTTGCATGACATAGATTGATGCTCTTCTCTAAGAAATATCAAATAATAAAACAAAAAAGATCATAGCATGGACTTCAAGAACAATATAAAATTAATAGCTCAAAAAATCTCAAACTTAATGAACAAATTTAAGAACAACATGTTCAGATAGCATGTGAAACAACAACAAAGCATTTTCCCACGTTAAGCATGGTCGGCTACATGGATTATTTGCCTCCATTCAGATCTAATATTGAAAAGATCCTATTGTCTTGAGACCAATTCTTAAATAGTGTTCTCAATTGAGAACACTACTTAGGAATCTATCTCTGACTATTTACACTGGTTTTTTGTCGACTACCTAACACAATAAAAAAATAAAAACCTTGATAGCATGTGAAATAAAAAATAAAATATGTGAAATCGAGGATAAGATGAAAACATTGATTTATGTGGAACCTTACTCTCTGAGGAGAGAAAGCTACTAAAAGGGATAGATAATCTATTAATTTTCTCAAAGATTACAAGGGGTATAGAGCTCTTTTATAGCCCCACCAAAACAATAAATACCCATCATCAAGCAATATGGGACTAAATGAAGAATCGTATAATTGGATCTCGGAGAGAACCAATTATCCTTCTAAAGCATACATACTAAAAATATTATCTTGAGTATTGCACCACATTTATGCGGTGTAGGGTAACAAGTGGGGGTGCGAGCTAGGGGAAGAAAGGGGCTACCAGGGGAGCCCCTTTCTTCCCCTAGCCCGCACCCCACTATCAAAGATACAGCAGAAAGAAATAATAGAAAAAAAGAGCCAGTATAAAGATCCTCATTGGTGTGTAATCCGATTGTATACCACCACTGATAAACACCGGAATAAGCAATATTCACCGGTCCAAGAGCACCCCCTCGAGTAAAGGCTTCTACATCGGGTTGACCAAAATGGGGATCCCAAATTGCATGAGCAATGGGTCTTACGTGTAAAGGGTCCTGTATCCATAGGAGCAAAAATAAACGCAAAAAGATCAGTCTTTCTTTGCCAACATCCACTAGAGACCGTACTAAGACAAAGATCGTCTTTACCAATTTCATTCACCAGAAGGATGCTTCAATAGCTCTCTTTATAATTGAGAAATTTACTCATACTAACTTATATATTGTCCACGATTACTTCATAGTAAATCCTAACCAAGCAAACAACATTAATCATTGTTATACTAAAGCTATCCAATCACTAGGTGATCCTCTTTCTCAAGTTCATCATTTTCTTTTCAATAACATTATTATTCATTCTAGTGTTTCTTTTGAACTAAGCTCTTCTGATTTTTATTCTTTGAGAACATCACTTCCACACAACGAGACACCTCTTATTACTTTTCATTCCAGTGATGATTCTTTTCTCTCTTTATTAGAAGGTGCACTCAAAGAGATTGTCCCTAAAGACCTCAAAACAAAGGATAAAAGCATTTGGGATAAGAAGGTACAAATGTTACTTGATTCATATATTTCATATGTGAGATCAAAACTTGTCTTTAAATATGAAAAAGTGATGCATCCATATTGCCCATCGCACCAGATATAAGGGCCAATTCAGTACGAATCTGTTGTTTGTCAGAATCCAGCTAAGAAAAATATTCACTTAATATAACAGGAGAAATTGTGAAAAAAAAGGACATGAATCAATACATGACCCTGACAATGTTGATGCATCACCTATACATTACAGTATTTGATGATTCCTATATAATATTATCAATAATTCATACAGGGACCGCATCCTTCGCAACATGTTTCCATATCGTGTAAATGTATGTATATATATTTGTTAAGGAAAAAGAGGGTGTGACGTTGTGTAGACGCCTACCCGTAAGCTCTATACATTCACAATAAATATCAAAAGACGGATTGCATCCTTTTTGAGTAAAAAGAGGGTGTTACATCGTGTGACATCATGTACGTTTGTAAAGATGTATGTCTGACCTAGTGGTACCAGGGCCTTTTAGCAACTTAAGGACCAGTATGATCGGAGGTACTGGTTTCAAGTGATTGTGAAGGGTCAGCTATTTTGTCTGTTTGAAATTATATTAAACAAATAGGTGCATTCTTTAAGTTGACTTGCCTGTCTAGTTAGAATAAGGATAAATTTATGGATGAGTTGGAAATACTAGCATGTCCCACTCATGGTAGTTAAGATTGTTGGAATATTAGTTATATTTTAAGGGAGGGGAGGGGTGTAAAGGGAAAAATAGGAGGTGTGGGATTGCAAACCCCACACCTCTGATTTGGTGTGGTCGAATTTTGGGGTGTAAACTAGGATTGTCAAGAAAGCTCCAGCTCAACCCATTATCCAACTTGAGAGCTCACCTTATTACCAATAGAGCCGAACCTGAGCCATAGTTTGAGCTTGATATCCTTGTCGAGCCGAGCTTGAGTCTGTTGGGCGGAATGCTTGCTTAGTCTAGACTTTCTTTCCTTTCCCGATGCTTACAGGAAGTCGACAGGCCTCCGACTCCGGATCTTCTCCGTGACCTCCGAATATATATATAATAGGGGCTCATCTCTGGCACCTCCTTTGGAAGGTGGGGGACTAACCTTTCATGTTAAATATAACTAGATATATAATACTCGAAATACTAGAAAACCTAGTTCTATTTAGGCGATTTCCGGATGGTGATAGAACTCAGGCTTATTACTATATATCTAGAATCTTTTTGAAATTCCGCTTGTAAGGCAGTCGGCTGACCAGCCTTTCGTCAATCTATCCTCCCCTCTACGCTATCGCCTACGCAAACTAGATAGGCCATGCCCGACTCGTCAATTGTGCTCGATAATTCGATAAGATAACAAGTCATGTATATTCATACATATTTGACATCTTCATTGTTAGTAGTTATATGTACATATATATAGAATGCAAATGCATGTACATATATTACAAAGACTAAAATCAAATTCAGATACTGATCATTTGAAGTACTTTTCATAGATGTGTCCAACTAAAAGTTTTTTTTTAAAATGAAATTGTTTGTATAGTATGAATTCAAAGGTAATTTCATGTAATATGGAAGGTTATATATAAGCTTGATTATTGCCTTGCTAAATCAGCCCAAGCACGCGTATGCTCAAGTGAAACAAATTTGGGTTGGCTCGTTAACGAGCTCAAGAGTCGCATCAGCGCAATGAGCTCCAACTCAAGCCAGATAATGAGCTTGAGCTCGAACCAAGAATCCATATACCATAGTCGAGCTTGAGACAAGGTCGGCTCAACTTGAATGGCTCGGTAGACATCCCTAATGTAAACCCCAATCATGAAGGATAAACTACACATCCAAACAAAGGAGCTCGCCTACATTTTTTAGAGGTAAACCCAAAAAACAAGCCTTAAGATTGTGTTCGTAAATCAAAGTAACCACTCTGCGGCTCTTGTGTTTATCATGTTTCATAATTATCAAATGTGATGGTTGTAAATGTAGTTATAGATGTGGTTCTCTATTAAACTGGCCATGCTGTTACCTTCCTAAGCCGAACCCATAGAGAAGGGTCGCCTAACTACAACGAGTAGATGGACTCTGCAATAACTTATCCGAGCACAAGCAGTAACATCATTGTTCATTGTACTAATTAGGCAATTCAATGATACAAATGGTTTGATCTATAGGCAAGGGCACCCCAGGAGGTACTACAAAGTATAACCTCAAAGAAATCCACATGTGAAAGCAAGGTACGCGTGGATTCGGTGGAAATTATCCCTTCCTAAAGTCACTCTTCCACTGGGGGGAGAAATGAGACGTTTTTGAAGTTAAAACTAAAAACGAAAAAAAAGTGAAAATGAAGCATGCGAAGACCTCGATGGCGCATGGGATCTTGAGGTGATTGCAGCAGTCGTTGATCTCAAGGCAGGTGGGGTTCTCGCAGGCCTTGGCGATGCCGATGCGTCTCCCCTCGGCCGTCGTCTTCTTGGAGTTGATGTAAACGGGGTATATGATGTTCCACTTCTTCACGTTCAGGATCTGCTGCGATGCCGATGCCATTACCTCCGATCTTTCCTTCGGATCGTCAAAACCTAAAATTTGGGGAGATTACGAGAGCACAGAAACATTAATTACTCCGAGAGCAAGAAAACAAAATAAATTGGAAACGCTAAAACCACGAAATAGGGAGTAAGAGAGAGATAAATAGAGAGAGGAGGAAGATCCACCTCACCTCCGCTAGCTCCACTCGCCGGACCTATCTTATTCTCCACTCGCCGGAACCTTGAAATGGTTGACGTCTCCTTTCCGCCGCAACTGCTGACGACGACGAAGGGGACAGCCGGGAAGGAAATGACGGCCGGGTGAACGAACTCTCATCCGGACCCAGATACGATCCTGACCCAGAAAGGGTGAAAACGGACCCGATACATGTTCACGCGCGGCTTTTGTTCGTTTGGTTGAGAAAACCATGTGAATAGTAAACTGTGAGGAGGATTGGAGGGTTGGAAGGAAGGGTATACCGGTGTATTCCAACCCAACCCTGCAACCAAATGAAGTCTAGGAGTGTCTAAGAAAACTCGATATCAAACTTGTTAATTGCTCATGAACATGACTCAATAAGCTTAATAATTTAAACATGAGTCATAATTTCAACTGTGATCATTACATTCAAGTTCAAGTTGAATGTTGTTCAATTCAGTAACTTGGCTGAACAAATATGTATATAAGATAATTCAAATATATATGTTTTTATCAGCATGGTTTCAAATATCACGGCATATCGTCGATATATCGGTATCGGTTGGAAGATGGTATCGATATTGGGTCCTCTATCATTTATCAGAATATCATCGATATTAGTTCGATATATAAAGCGTCGACGATATATCACCGATAGATGGAATAGTTCAACAGTGAAATCCACCCAAGTGGTCGATATGACCGAAATTTGGGTGATTTCACCCCTACTTCGCCTGAAATTTGCAACTCTCTCATCTCCAATATTCTCCGAAGTTGTGCCTTACTTCTTTGAGATAAAATACTAGATCTTCTCCATTTTTATGATGATTGAGTGAGATGTTATAAGGATTTTATTCCTATTGGTTAGCTATTGCATATTCTTGAGGCTTTTTTTTAAGAATTGGATTATTTAGTGAGATGCATGGAGGATTATTTTGGGGTTTTTTAGTTTTGTTGTGGAATCATATTAATTTTTGAAGGAGATACTCGGATCTTATGTTCTAGTCAAAGAATACAAAATTTTAATAACATTTATATTAATTAAAAGTTAATAATTTATTAAATTATACGAATTAAATATTAGATCTATAATTTATTTTCATGTTTGGTGTCTCATGCGTAGTTTTTCATGAAACTAGTCACCTCAACGCTAGATCTAAGATGTTTTTTTAGAAACTGAAACATAGAAATCTAGATAGCATTTTAAACACTAAATATTTAAGACTTTATGTATATTAAGCTTGTTAAAAATAATAAATGTAATAAATCTAAAAAGTAAAAAATAAGAGGCAAATAATTGATTATTTTTATCATATGACTCATGAATGTTTGATGTATACTTCCTTTACAGGAATCAGCAATCAACATCATGGGTTCACACTCTGATACGAGATCTGATGGTTATGATGATCATATGGACAATGGAGAGATTGGTTGGAGGTATGTCACTGCTTCAGATGGCAGCAAATAGAAACCACAATGCAATTTCTGTGGGAAAAGGTTGGGAGGAGGGTGGATTACGAGGTTGAAGCACCATCTTGTTGGCAACAATAATAATGTTGCCAAGTGTGCATGTTATCCCAAAGATGCGAAGGACTTGGTGAAGACTAACTTGGATAAGAAAAAGGACAAAGATATAGAGATGTCAAGAAGAGGTGAACAATTCAAGAAATTCATGTTCAAGAAAGAGTTCAATGTCCTCTCTGATTCAAATGACAATGACTTTGCCTACCCCACTGATATTCAGACTACAGCTGAGAGGAGGGCATACAGAAGTGCAATACAAAAATATTTGAGGAGCGAGTTTGAGAGGAGAGAACTCGGTGGTTGGTGAATACCCATGCATGCACTTTATTCTTTTATTTTGTCTTTAAAACCTTAGCCAAATACATGTACATATAGCTAACTTGTACAAATTAACGCACTAACTGTTGTATATAAATAGTGCTTAAATACATGTATTTAAATACAAAATCAATGAATAAAGAAAACAAAAGAAAATTAAAGAAAGTGTTGTAAATACTGACTAACTCTAAATGTCGAGACTAAGTCAATATTGACTTGGTAGATAAGGAATAAAGTAGGGAAAATAAGGACAAATCAATACAAATAAATTGGCACAAACACCTAGAAAACCTGGGTGACCAATACACTGCATATACAATTGAATCTTACACTAATATACACACTCTTACACGCCTCAAATAAAGATATTTTCTATAGAAAAAATGTACATAACAATACATAGAAAAATATAAAAACAAGTGCACATAAAAATAACACACCATGTGACTAGGACACACAGATGGAAAGGCCGCAAAAAATTCACAGATCTATATCTTCTCCATATGAAATCAAAATTGGCCAAACTCACCTTCATTGTAATATAAATTAAATTATCTATATAATGAAGGTGGCTTTATTAAAATTGGAGTTCGGATACAAAAGTTGGTTTTTTGCATTCGCTACAAGAAATGGTGCCTTTCGAGACAAGAATAGGCGATGGTCAAGAAACGACTGTCCCCTTTACTTACTATAGAGAATGGTCATCCAAAGACCGTCTCCTATACGTTCATTCTAGATGACAGACCACAAGTCATCGTGTCCTTCAGTCATGAAGCATAGGGGACGATCACTTGCGCCCGTCCCCTCTGCCCTCGCCCCTCACTAGTGTAATTTCATACACTAGGGAGGCTTACGTGGACGGTTCTGACCATCCCCAATACTCTTTTGCCAGGGGCGCTTATGGGGTTAGGACTTGAGGGGATGGTAGCCTGAGACAGTCTCCTCTTCCCTTGCCCCCCTCACTAGCGTAATTTCAGGCACTTGGAAGGTTGAAGGGGATTGCCCTGGCCGTCCCCAATACGCTTTTGCTAGCATCGCTTATGGGGCTAGGGCCTTAGGGGACGGTCTTCAGATAACGTCCCCTCTACCCTCGCCTCCTCACAAGCATAATTTCAGGCACTTGGGAGGCTTAAGGGGATGGTTTTGACCATTCCCAATACGTTTCTACCAACGTCGTGTATGGGACCAGAGCCTTAGGGGACGGTCGCCTGGGACTATCCCTTCTGCCCTTGCCCCCTCACTAGCACAATTCAGGCACATGGGAGTCTAAGGGGACGGTTCCAACCGTCCCCACTATGCTTCTACCAGTGTCGCTTATGGGGCTAGGTCCTTAGGGGACAATCTCCGGTGTTTGTCCCCTCATCCCTCACCCTTTCACTAATGCAATTTCAGGCACTTGGGAGGCCTAAGGGGACGGTTCCGACTGTTCCCAATATGCTTCTGCCAGCGTCACTTATCTAAAATTGTAGGGGACGGTCATAGCAACCGTCCCCTCAAGGACTATAGGGGAGGGTCGCAACTGTTCCCTATGGCATAACGAAGATATTTTCACTTAAAGTCATCATCGGGGACAATCATAAGGACCATCCACGATGGTCAAGTTGAAAAAAAAACTAGTAGACCTCATTTCTTTTCATTATTCCCCAAAACCTCTTATTCCTCCTTCACCGTTGCCGAGCCTCACGTGGTCGATAAACTCATCCCTCTTGTTTCCATGGTGATTGCTGACGCTTCTTTATCTCTGTTCTCGTATGTTTTGCTCCGTGAGGTGTTTATTTTAACCTACTTAATTTTAGAGTTCTATTACATGTCTCAATATTTACTTGCGATATATAACTTATTTATACATTGTATTCCTTATGTAATGCATTAAATTTTGCTATGGAGTGTGTAATAATACATTAACTTAGTGTATATTTGAGATAGTTATGGATTGTGTATATTACATTGCAATATAATAGTTTAGTGTATACCCATGGATTGTGCTATGAATTGTGTATAATACATTGTGCCATGGATAGTTTAGTGTATGCCCATCTAATACATTTTGATATTATATGATAATACAATGTAACCTTAAAGTTTAATGTAACATATTCTAAGACTAAAATCTAGTGTTCTCTTTAGTGCAGGAAAATGGATAAGACGTGGATGGATAAGAGATATGATTATTTTCAAAAATGTAAGAGAGGAATACTGACGTTTTTAGATTGGGCATTTCAACTAGAGAATGTTAATAAAAGATTTGACAGTGACAAAATTTATTGTCCATGTACGAGATGTAAGAATGTCAAATGTAATGATAAAGAGGAAGTTTATAAAAATCTCATACTCAATGGATTTTGGTTACATTACTCCATTTTGACTCAATGTGGAGGTGAAAGCGTATGTTTCACACGATGAACGAAACGATGAAGGTGAAACCGAAGTTGAAGACGATTCTCGATTGTGGGTCTTTCAATCATGTGGTAGGCATATACTTAACCGTATCTGTCATGTAATATCTGACGAGGATGGAGATCTCATACACTATTATATTTTGATTAGTTATCTGAGATTGATTAGTTTTTTAGGAGTACAATTCATTATTTACTTAATGCCATCTTAAATGTCACTTCATTAATTAGTTCCATGCAGTGTGAAACAGTTAAAGGATATAAATGATAACAGGTTGAACTTAAACCTTGATTTTCTTAGATGCATATTGTATTCACAAATTGTTTCATAGAATGGATATATTGTAAATGGCTACAGATTTAGAACAAAATCTACCAACGAGATGAAATCAACGTAGATGTCCGGTGTTATAGTGAAAACATACTTACCTTCTGGTTTAGATTACTACTATGGGGAAATACTTGATATTATAGAGATCAACTTTACTCATGAATATTGATGTGTTCTTTTTAAGTGTAATTGGTTCGATGTTGGTCGCGAGGGGATATGATATCGAAAAGATAGAAATGAGATTATTTCTGTAAAACAATCATGGAAGTTACAAACGAATGAGCCTTTCACACTTGCTAGTCAAAGTAAATCAAGTGTTCTACTTCCTAGATAAGTCCAGTGATGTGTGGATTATACCCGTGATGACAGTACCATGGGATATGTTAACGATGATGATGAGTTATTAAATATAGATGATGCATATCAAACTGAGATTCAAGAACACACATTCGGTGTTATAGATGCAGATGTGATGACATGTACTCGAAGAATTTGCGATAGCATTCTAAATACTTAAAGTGTAAGTTCGTCAATATTTTTTCTCAAATTTATTTGATGTTATATCTGATATATTAAATGCTTATTAATATAACAATGGTTAATGTTATATTAATGCTTCATTAATATATATTTTTTCATTATTTATGCAGATATACCTCTACATCCTAGCTACATTCAGGATGCACTTACTGCATCCCAAGCAGGTAGTGACTCCTTCGATCGTGCAAGTTCGAGGGGCTTTGACATAGAGGGTCATCACAGTACCGAGTCTTGGACCGTCTGCGTCCTAGTGAGACCCTGCGGGTGAGGATTGTTGGAAGTGATGTAGTGGGAGAGAACTCGGTTGTGTTTCAGAGTTATATGGGGTAGGTGTGCAAAGCACAGGTTCCCATGCACATGACATGCTAGCGTTTAGTTGAGAAATCAATTAAGGATGCCATTATACATGATTTGAAGTAGATAAAACTATTGACAAATCAAAATATATACTTGTTGTACATATGTAATAATAATTATTACTTCTTATATCCATTATTTTTTCATGCTAGTTTTTCATGGGATCATGACCCGACTACGGACACTTTGATCTTAGGACATGGCGCAGAATTACTACATAAATATCGGGGTTGTCTGAAGGCCTGAGTGACCACATTTATAATATATATCGGGCTCTAATAGATCATGCTTTTTTCATGTAACTTATTTAAATAATTTCAGTACTTCGACCTGACGCTTCCATGGGAGGCACTTTTGGTAAATTATCCTCCTAATGTGCTTGCTGAATACTGGAGAGCATTGATATATATATCTGGATGGGAGAAGAACATGTTGTATGATATATATGTGCTTATGTAAGAATTTCTGAAAGTATATGGTTTAGTTTATTTACTTCTTATAGGGTATCTCAAAGCTGAATGCTGAAAATCGAAAGAAAGGTTTCATGTCTACCCATAGAATGGGTAGAAAGAATACAAATCAGCTTAAGGCCGATTTGTAAGCATTTTAGTATACACATTATATTTTAAATTCACCCATTAGTGTATCTTCTATAGCATAGGTCTTAATTAATTATTTCACGTCAGGAATTGGAGAACAATCATGTGGCTAATCGGATGGAAATTTTTTAGAAATCCAAAAGTCAGGATGTAGGCAGGGAAGTTCACTAGGTAGATCATGCCTACGGTCCAATTCATGTAAGAAATTAATAATAATTTTACTTTTGTTATAGAAACTTAAATGGTTTATGAAGTATAACTTGAACAAATATTCATGATGAGATGATCTGACTCACAACCTCTGGCTCTCTAGACAACACATGTATGAGTCAGCCTCCTCTTACTCCTGATGTAGCCTTCCTCCAGACAACCAGGTCAAAATATTATGGATGAGTTCGTTGTGGTCGGAGGGGTGCTACCCTTCGGAATTGGTAAGAAGGAGGGAGTTGCTCATCTTACACTCAGAAGACATAGAGGGAGAGGGAGTTAGAGAGTCAAGTGATGTCAATGAATGTTTAAATCCAAGATTTATGCAAACAAATGGTAATTTTTACTGCATTCATGCAGGCACACCAAGCTGGAGCTGTCGACTAGCCAACCGACACAAGCGAGTAATCAATTCGCGAGGCTATGCGACGATGATGAAGGAGAAGAAGATGGTGATGAAGAAGAAGATGAGGATGGGGACATGGATGAGGATGGGGACGAGGACGACGACGAGTAGTTTAGATCTTTTTTATTTTATTACGTAATTAGTATAATAGTTTAGTATATTATATAATTAGGTGACAATTTCTCACAGAGTGGTTTAGTTTGTTGTTTAAAGGTTTGAACAATTTAAGACGGAGTAGTTTATTTTGAATTTCTCAGCATTACTCCTTTCAGAACATTTCTTGTAATTTGTATGTGGAATGAATGTCTATTTCATTTTGATCCTTCTATTTGTGATGAAGAGTTTATATTAATACATGTAATGAATGTAACACATGTTCAATGTTATTTAATGTAGGGTAAAATGAATGTCATAGCAGTGGGTAACCATTTTTTTCGCAGTAAAGAATCAATGGGAACGATCGCGACCGTCCCCTCTACCAAAATGAATGAAGACGATCGTGACCAATCTCAAGTACTTCTCCCCATCGTCCCCTATGATCTCCATGATAGGGTAATTGCACCTTAGGAGACGGTTGTGACTGTCCCCTTTGACTTATAACAGAAGGACGGTTGTGACCGTCCTCGAAGTGTAATTATAGGGGACGTTGGTAAACATCGTCCCCTATGGCAAATGAGACACGACATGTAGAGATGGTCATGCGACCATCCCTGTTGTTCAAAAGGGGAGGTCACCCTCTCAGAGGAGATGGAAGATGATTGTTGCATGTTATATAGTTCCCTGTAGGGATTGTACTATATACCTATATATTTTTATTCGTTTAATTCATTCCTTATATTTTCACTCTTTGTATATTTTTAAGTACTTGTAAATATTATTTAAATATATTAGAAGCGAAAGAAACCATTAAAAATTCATTAAAATAAATAATGTAATAAATTATTTAGGTATATTATACTTATGTTATACATACCCATATTTATTTAAGTATACAAATAAACTCAAAAAAATAAAATAAAAATATGCAAAGACATAATTAAATATATTGTAAATACATAAATTATGTACATATCATAATAAAATATAAAATACAAATAAAAATTAAATACATAAAACGTAGACATTTATACATATAATACACTTGTAAAAATTAACCTATAATAAATAGGTCGATATAAATAAATAAAAATCACCTAAAAATAATACATAAAATAAGGAATAACTTTCATGTTTGAGGAAATTTAATAAAATCATTTTTTATTTTATTTTCCTTTTATTTCTATTTTTATTTATACTTTGTTTTCATCTAGCCTATGTGGACCAAGAGTCTGAGTTGACTTCAGTCAACTCCGTGGTCTCACTAGCCCTGTAGCTATCAGAATGTTGACCTCGCCTCTTCGTCCTATTTTAGCATTTGCTATATCAATCAGAGCACCTCGCTCATTTCATGAAATTTCTTCCTCGATCATTGCTCTTCCACGTCAGACCGATTCCTTGGTCAAATATACATCGATTTGGGCAAAAAAACCTTAGATCTTTTGAGCCTCTTTGTCACATCTATAATATAAAAGCCCATGACTTCGATTTGAATTTTAATCCCTCGTGAGTAGCTTTTGACCAATTGAAGGAGGGGCAGAGGAAGGGTGAGGCTGTAGGCGGAGGGGCGAGGTTGTAAGAGGAGGGGCGGAGGAGGAAGAAGGGGAGGGGGTTGGCTATGCTGCAGGTAAGATGGAGAAGGAAGAAGGTTTTTTAGTTTTTTTTTGAAAATTTCTAGGAGTCGATGGATAAACTAAGGGTTAGATTAACCCAATAATATGGTTGGGTTGAGGGGAAAACTAACAGACGGTTATGAGTGTAAGACGGAGTGGCTATCCAGTGTTTCTCATGTAATTCGCTGTTATGCATGCTTATGATTGTAATTGTGAAATTACTCAGAGTTATGGTTGTAAAAATCCCTAGAAAGTTTTGTAAAATTTGCATTTCAATCCATGTACTCTCATTATTCCGCATCACCTCACGTGCTAGTGCGCATGAGGGGATGGGATATTTTGCACCCAAGCCCTGGGATTTTTTATATTAGATTAGTCCTTAATTTTGAATTAATAGTGTAATATTTTCTAGCAAAATTACATCTGGACCCCTAGACTTTATATTATTTATAGAAATATATCTCTAAATATTGTTTAATGGACATATTTTGGAAAATTATATTTTTGTCCCTAATCTTTTCTTAGTGTTCGACATTGGTCCATGAACTTTAAATATTTACATAAATGCCCCTACTAGCATGTATTTTCTTTTTATGGATTTTATTTTGTTAAAAATATCTCCAGGTCTCTAAAAAATCCTAAAAAATCACCATAAATATATGACATATATCTATTTATCACATATATTTTTGGTTAGGTATTTAGGATTTACTTTTATTTATTAAAAATAAGAAACTGAGGTATTTATCCGTGTTTGTATTTAAAAATACATAAAAATTATAAAATTGTTTGAAAATTATAAAAAATTAAATTTTGTTTATTATTATATTTTGAGCCTACGGATCAAAAATCCCTAAAAATAGAAAAAGAAAACAACTAAAAATAAAAAACTCTAAAATACTTATAAAAATTATAAAAATTTCAAAAATATTCATTTCTATTTGTGGATTTTGTCTAATATATTTATTACTTATTAAAAATAGTTTTAAAATTTTTTGAGCTATTCAGATATTTTTAAATTCCAAAAATAATCCTGTCTATTTATTTTACATATGGTTTTGCTTTATTTATTCAATTAAATACATAAAAAAATAGTAGAAATTATAAGAAAAATATCAAAATAGAGAAAAATATAAAAAACTAAAAACATTTTATTGTGTGATTTTTGAGTACTTATAGCTGTATTTATAAATTTAAAAGCTATCTCTATTTATATATATATTCCTATTATAATATTAATTATCATAAAAACTAAAAATCAGAAATTTCATAAAGAAAATAAAAATATATAAAATTAAAAATCTAAAAATTATAAAAATAAAAGTTCCAAAAATTAAATAAATAAAACCCAAAAAAATTCAAAAATCCTAAAAAAACCCAAATCATTGATTGCCTTCTTTTATTTAATTTTTGATTGTATGTCTATCCCTCGTTCTCCCTATGTTCGACCATATTGTACTTATCCACTATACATTTAATTGTAAGGTATAATAAATTTTGACCCCTTGTTTGATTGATTTATTTCTTGTGTGGGTTAATTGTTGATCGATCTAGGGTTTAGTGAGTGGTCGCCTCAATGACATTTTATCTTCGCGCTCTGTGAGGATATTATTTTAGATCTTTGCAAAACCTCAGTCTTCACTATGGACTCTTTACATCTAAGAGTATGTTGGTAGACTTCATAAATTATGTCTTCAACTAAATCTAGGTTAACCCTTGATGCTTCAACTTATGTGTTCTCACATTTTCTTACATAGATCGTTTGCATTGCTTGTCTGGTGATTATTGTTTGATATTCCTCTCTGATCAATATCATGTTTGACCTTACTTGCTTATTAAGGATATGATTAAGTGTTGATTATACTAAGTGTATAAGGTATTAGTTGTTGTTGTGAGCTCGTCAAAATGAGCTTAATTGGTGGAAAAGCTCTATTGGAAGATAAGAGATTGAAGTGGGTCTTTGGTCTGAACAAGGATGCATCATTGTAGATTATAGTTGATATATTGTTGTCGCTTGTTAAATATGATAATTGAGATAATTATTTCACATTAATTATGTATTTAGACCTTATTTATTCCTCTGGTTACTTATTTTCACAATTATGGTATTTTTGAGCTTGGGTCAGACATGGTTAAGAGGGATGATTTTTAGGTTGTACTGGACCGTCCCGGCACAATGGTAAGAAACATCAAGGGAACTTAGTTATTTGTTGATCATACCTCCAATGCACAAAGTGTATTATGAAAATGTAGATGATGGCCATCATCCATACATTGATAGTTTGAACATATGAGAAAGGAATTCTAATTTATTGAAGATAAAGAGACTAGCCACATAGACAAGGAGATTAGCAAGGTAATCCTCAACATTAATAAACTTAACACTTTATTTTATGCTTGTTCGAGGACGACTTCAATCATATCTTTCACTTCTAAACTATGTATGATATATGGAAGTGTTTCAATATTACGCAGGAAGGACTCGATTTTTCTACACACATGGAAGTTCGAACAATTAAAAAAAGCATGCTCTAGGACCCTTCTAACACCTTTTGCACTAAAAATACCAAATAATACATGTAACTCAAAACCACTTTATAGAACCTCAAAATACATTTTCTATCTCTCTAAGCATTTAATCTTTATTCCTATCCACTTCACCTAAGTCGAACATTTAATATAGCCTCACAAACACTTTAAATGCTCGCTTTTTCTTTGTCTATGAACACAATTTTGATGTTTATGCCGCTTCGGTAGTGGGATAAGCGATAATACGGGATACAAGATAAGGAAGGTTTACCCCTCATTTGTGTTGGATTGAAAGGATAGGATTTCAAAGGGTGAGGAGAGATGAGTGATATTTCTTTGCTATTCTCGAATTGGTTGATATACTTTAGTTATGTTAGATAAAGTTTTTGATTCAAAAACATATTTATATTTTCATGGCGGGAGAGGCTGATGAAGAAGGGACAGAGGACCAAACCCTAACCCTCATCTTGTCTCGATCAACAAAACATCGAGGGACAACAAATTTGAGAGATAAGAAAGGATAAGAACCTTATCCCTCTCACAGCAATTAAACATTCAGTTTATAATATTGAATGTTGAGTCCCTGCAATAAATCTTTCTTACCTCGAATGCTTGCAATCTTCAACTCTCACTAGTTACGTTTGAAGAACTTCCTTTAAGTTCGATTTGTCATATTTTTCCCTTTCACTTAAAAGTGAAGTTTATATAAGATATCTTCATAACCTTCAACTTTGACTAGGGAGGGCTCTAGAATATAACTTAGAATGCATCCTTGTTCATTGTGATACTTTCACGTTCGCACAAGTAACTTTCTATTAGCTTATAGAAGATCATTTTTGACCTCCCAATCCACATAACATCTACTGAGCGTAATACATACATTCCTACATGCAGAGCCCCTTGATCTAGTATCATCAAGGAGATAAATAATACAAACTACATGCAATCCCTCAATTTAGTATACCATCAACTGGTGAAATGCTTTTGACGAGCGATTTGCTTCGACAAAAAGGTGAATAGAAGCTCCCCCTCTTTCTCTACACCCTCTCCATCTCCCTCCCATAAAAAAGCAGGGCAGATGAGCATCGCATCCCTAAGATAATACAACCTACATCACATTTTTATAATATAATACAACAGAGCCTATCATCCGCTATGCTACAGTAACGAGGTATTCTTCTAGACTAACTCAGTTTGCATGCACTCTTATTCTCTGCTCTGTACATTCACATTCATTCGCGATTGGCTTCTCTTCGACCGCTTCAATGTCTCCCCTTTAAACCCGACAAGTAACAGGCGCGACATTATATAGGCCAAGAGCTCTTCCCTATGTGAGAATGTGAAATCCAAGTGTCCATACTCATACTCGTTGTAGGATACTTCTACCCCTGCCCTCCGCATTAATTTGTAGTGCTTCCTCACCATCGAGGGGCGGATGATGTGATCCATCTTCCCAGCAACCAAGTCAACAGGGATACCGATGAGGTTGTAATGCTGCCCAAGATCCAGAGGCTCCGGCGACCCATATGCTTCCATGTTAGCAGCTGCACTGCCAAAATCATACATGATGAACTTCTTCGCTCGTTTCATCTGAGCAAGATGAACCACGACATGCAACGACAAGCCGGGCATGTCGTACATGTTATAGTGTGGTAACCCGAGAGCACCCACCCAGTTTGAAGTATCACCGCCTACGACGTAGCTCATTAGGGTTTGTACGAGGCCTCCCAATGCAGGATAGTTGTGGAAGTCCCTGGCCAGCTTGTTCACAAGCATTCGGAAGAACTTGGTTGGTATATAGAACCCTGGAACAAAAGGTGCTATGACAGGAGAGAAGAGGAGGAAGATACGCTCCGCCACTGAGAAAATAAAAGTAGAATCTTCGTGAAAGCCTGCAGGAGATAGCAAAACTACTCGTGAGAGCCTATGTGGCTTCTCTTCTATTCGCCGTGTTATGATATACATAAGCATCGCAGCTCCCCCAAGGCTATGGCATATGGCACACATTTTATAGGGCTGGTCGTTATTTTCATCTTCAGATCCGGTCTGTCCTCTCGCCTCTAGTTCCGAAGTTTTAATCTGGTGGATCTTCTCTATGATGGCAGGGACATCCTGCATACCATGTTGATTTACAGAGTATCTCCAATAACTGGAATAGGAAAAAAAGCTTTAGTATGAGGGAACATAGCAAAGCTTCAAACACTGCAGGTCGTGCTGTTTACTATAATCAGTGTGGAGACAGGCTTGCCAAACATACATACTTGCGAGAAGATATCTTCTTGTTTACGTGCTCCCTAGAAACCATACCTCTGAAGTTTCCAAGGAAAACATCATAACCTGCAATTGCAAAATTATGATCATGCTCTTAATTCATCATTGTTGTCCGTATTCTTCTCCGTGACTTACCCTGGTCAAATGCAGCAAAGGCAGGAGAGCCAACAACTCCATTGGAGACCCACCTGGATAGATAAGATCTCGCATCAGAAACACACAAATTTATTAATGTTTCAAAAAATAAAAACACCGAGAAAGCGCCCATTAGGCACAAAAGAAGTGGAAATCATAACTAACAAGAGGCTGACTCTCTTATGAATTATAATGAGAAGTAAAGAATTGACAATAGAGAAAGAACCATTGATTCAATAGATAGAAGCAAATGCCCAATCCCACTAAATTAAGACATGACAACTTACCCCAGTGAGGAATCTAATATCCCATGCTGTAAATAGACAACTTTCCGTGAATCCCGCCTGTAAAACAAGTCATATTAGCTTATTCAATGTACTAACATATATATGAATTTTCAATAACTGTATATCCATCACAGGATCAACACACTTCAACCATACCTTGGTATTCTCTCAAGCGGAAGAACATATTCATCATCAGTGATTACTCGAATTGCTTCATAAGGATACCTGAAAAAATATTGTTGAGAGGCATAAGTCTTGTCTGAAAAAGTGGCAATGTCAGAAAATGCAAGATAATCATGACAACCGAGTAAAATAAACTAGTGGGGTAATAAATGTGAAATCGAACGACCAAAAAAAGGGCAGCCCCTTTATGTGCAGGGAGACTGGGAAAATGCCCGTCCAATATGTTTTTTTGCACAAAAATCATACTGAAAAAAATAAACTTTCTTTCAATATTCACATAAACCAGAAAACTACTAGTAACGTCTACCAAAAATAGCGAAGTCATTGGGGCTAATAATCACTGGAAAAAGTTGTCCCCAGATGAATTTAGATGGATACCGTTTTTTCCCCCAATATTAAACTTAAATTCCTTTCACCTAGGAGGAAACTATGCAGATAAATAGGCTGGCCACACACTGTAAGTCGGTAATACTGCTTACTCTGCAGCATTTCAAACTTGGATACAAATTCGATTTTTCCCCAATGAACATGACAATAATTTAGTTCAAACTTGGATACAAATTCGATTTTTCCCGAAAGGAACCAAACTGCAAAGCAAAAAATCTGAAGCCAATAAAATTTACACAAAATAAGGAAAGGGAACGGAAGTGACAGTAGCCTAGGCTATATCTTGCCATAGAGGCATCCATTGCATGATTGCATCACGGAAGGCCGTAGATTGATCATTATTAGGGTGAAAATTTCTTCAAATTTGTACCTAAAATGATCCATATTTGTACATACACTGTTAACAAAAATAAGAACTGAATATATAAAACTTGTTAGGCAAAGACAAACCAAAATTAATACCATCAAACCCACTTAAATGCATGTTGGTTGAGCAGTGTGCCTACCATCCAAAGAACTCAATGTTCAAACCTTATATTCACCGTCACCTAAAAAAATCATGTTGAGAATGCTTGAAATGGATAAAAAAATGCCCATGCGGAATGACAGATGCACGATTGGCTATTCTATTAAATGATTAATAAAGAAACAATTGTGAGCAATAACCAAACTTGTGGATCTTGTTCACGATCTTCACACAATTTTTATGTAATAAAGCCAGGCCAACAACCAATAATTTCCCATTAAGTCAATTTGTGCTGGACATGGACGAAGGAATCTTACCCACACTCTCTTATTACATCCTGGCATGTTCGAGCATCTGTATTTAAGGGCTGACGAAATGCTGCATGATGTTCTGTTAATGATGGATCATCTTCCCCAAGGGTTGCTGTTGGAACAGAAACTTCCATCTCTGCAGGATCTTCATTGGAGACATCATTATCCGAGGAAAACCATCTACAAAATATCCCACAGACTTCTGCAGGGGAAAGAAGAAGATGTACAGCCTTATGAATATTATCAAAAACTGCCTCTATAAATATCTCAATTGCAAGCTGGAGGTCCTGAAAAAAAAACAGATATGTAAGAGAATCTCCCTTCTTGAAAAAAAGATAATTTAAATGAGAAAAAACTCAAGAAAGCAAATGGTTCCCCAATGGCAAAGATCACACATCTATTTTGTAAAACAAGGATATACAAATCAACAGCTCATGACGAATATTAACATAAAATAATTACTCAAAGGGCTGAGCGAAACCTCAACTACTCCTCGCCTCCTGTCAGTTGTTCGATGAACAATATGATCCTTGACAATTTGTGTTTTCTTTGAATGCAAACTGGATGACTGCTGCTCTTCTGCAATACTACATTCAACAGTCTCAGGCCTTCTGGAAAAAAGAGATCTGCAAATGTGCAGAAGGCCTGTGGCAAAAGTTATAGGCCACAACAACCAGGAAAGCAGGTATTTGATAACACGCATGGATCTTCTATCATATCTACAGAAACTGTTTGCACGAGATAAGCGAGAAGCTTGAGACATAGGGGATAATGGGAGCATGTGTTCATCATTATCTTCATCCCCAGATAAATCATCGTCACTTGAAGAGGAGTCAGAATTAACAGAAAGCTCATGAATGAACTGATTGAAAGATGATACGCCACTGCAATTACCAGAAAAGGCTTGAACATCTAAATATTACATGTAATAAAATTTATAGTCTAACACATTATATACAAGAACAAATGAATATATGGATACACTGACATATGCCTGAGAACATTTCTTGTTAATAATTTCAGGAGGCAATATCATTTTTATTTTGGTGAAATTAGAATGCATGTCAAACACTTTACTATCAGAGAATGTCTGGATGCCAAGCTACCATCAAATAATATTAAAACAAATTGTATACAACTTCATGATGTACCGGTAGATGGATTGAAACATTGAGATAAATAGTAGTGCAAGGTAAATAATACCATCCATTTCAGTATAAAACCAAAATACTCTACTAATGGGAATATTCATGAGGATGAAGAAAGTGACACCTAAAAAATTCAAAAAAGACAGAAAGAAATTATTTAACAAGGCATCTCCAGAAGGAAGACATATCTATTATTCGTGCATAAAAATACCACTGGTCATATTTTCTTTTCCCCACGCAAAACAAAAAAATGCAATAATATTCCCATAAAAGAATCCTAGCATGTAAAAGTTCCACACAGGAAGCCTGCACTAAGAAAAATTCTCTAACGGATACTTATTTATGTCTAGTCTGGCATCGCCAAAGAACGTGTGGTTTATAATTAGCTTAACAAATTTTCTATATCGGAGTGCTATACTAAGACAGTATGACTTACTTCTCCATCCACCGTGGAAGCCTAGGCCCGCGGAAAGTAGGCCTGAGTTCCCATCCATGCATTCCTTCAAGAATCGAACTCTTCCCAGGAATTAATGTCAACAGAAGAGCAGATATCCCATTGATGAACCTCACAATATTGTTCAAAGACTCATACGTGAATGTCTTTACTGATCTGCACAATCATGAACAATTTGCAACCATTCAACAGATATGTAACTGGTACAACATTGCACCATATACTTGTCAAACAACAGATGCTAATGCACAGAAGATGCCACACAGAGAATCTCATCAGCATGTTCTGACGAGAACTGAGAACTTCACTTACATGAGAGATCAGAATGAATCTGAAGTGCCTAACAAAAAGTCGGTCGAAAATCATGCAAAAGCGAATAATTCCTTCATAATATATAAACTATGGGTAAACACATATTATTAGATGAGTCTTTATAATTGAACAACGAATTCATAATCACAAAGAGATTAACTGGACTAATTGGTTCTTTCTTTCAATGACAGAGTTTGGTTCCAGGAATTATTCGGTTGAACTCCATAAACTCAAGAACTAGATTCTTATATGCTAATTTGATTTTAAAAATTCATAGGGAGGTGTTCTAGGCAGTTTTTGATATTCAATGTCACAGTCCACTTCACATGCACAACTTGGTATCAGTTTAGAATTAGTGAATTACAAAGATAGTCTTTTGCAAGATATCTTTTTTTTAGTTTAATTTTCATATTGAAACAAACAAGGTTACAAAAACAGGAAAAACTCCAAAGAATTCAGCTATCTATCAGGAAAGCCTAACATTACTTTGTCTTGCACAAGACTGCCAAGATTCTGACCTACTTCGCCTCCATTTATCGATACAATATTTCCAAATGTTTGCATCTCTATCCATTTACATGTGGTATTAGAGTACGGAAGGTTTTGGAACAGAGTCCAATAATAAATTATATTTAGGCTGAATACATGATTTTCCAAATCTACTCCAGAATTTTACCACCAAATGTAAGTAGAAAGCTACCCATGGCTACTGATGTCTTGTTATCTAACATGAAACTGAGGTAGTCCCAGACAGATCAATTTCGCCCTTTTCACATAGGTGACCTATCCGTATTTCTTCCCCTCCATTTTTCTTAAACTCCACAGCAAAAGCTCATAATTTAATCCGTTTTCCAAAAAAGAAAAACGAACAGATAAGTTTAACCTTCATCTTCCAGAAGAAGAGTATATTAGCAAATTCCAACTTCTTTTATCTCAAAATTCATTTTTTCCTGTTAAAGTGCACAAAATCCGAAAAAGGAAACAATCTCATCCATTTCAACACCGAACCCCCTCCTTCGTGAATTGTTCCACCCTCCAAACCGGCCTCATTGCACGAAGCAAAATGCGATTCAACAGGGAGACCCCTCTACGCAAAGCAACGCGCAAAGACCGATTACCACAGCAACAACAACGTCCCTCCAATCCAATCGATCGTCAACGAAGAACCTAAAATCCTCCATCCACCGCTCTATTAACCGTTCAAAGAAACCCTAATTACGACAGGAAAACACTAAAAAAACTCCATTTTCCACCGGAAAAACCGCATGCAGATGGCGCAAAACAGGGCGCAGATGGAGCTCTCACTCCTTGGCGACGGCAAGGGCGCCATCGACGAACCTCTGGAGCATAATCTTCGAAATCGGGAACGCGGGCGAAACGGGACGAGAGATTTGGGGGGAAGCCCGCGATCGGGGGAAGGTCCCTTGTATAAGATTCTGTTGTGTTTGGACTAGAGGAGGAGTCGGGGAAGGGATTTATAGGATTATTAATTAAGATTAAAGGAATGGATAAAGGTAGAAACGAGAGAATGGGTGTGGCGGCAAACGGGAACGGGGGGAGGAGCAGATAATAGATATGACGCTTTGCTTCCAAGCGACGATCGCATCGGCATCGCACGCCTCTGAGAGGGCCGACCGTTCCAGCACCACGCCTCGCGCCACGTGGAGCCTCGTCTGCTGGGGGCCTTTCGTTCTTGGTCAGTTGTTTCCGTTTTGCTTTGGGATTTTACACCATCACCCATATATATTTGTCCTATTATTTCATAAACCCTGTAATCATAGTAATTACACCGCAAAACTCCTACAGTCACTCTATTTAACACTTTTCTCCCTCGAGGGGTTGCGGTGGAAAAAATTTTGAAGGTATCATGGTGCAAAGTTGCAAGGATTGTGGTGTAACTACAAAGTTGTGGGGGTAATGGAAGGAATGGAATTAAATAGGTTCCACATCCATATTCATCATTGATTGAAATATAGTAGGACCTATAATGGATCTTTGATTAGACAACGAGAAGGTTACCTAGATAGGACAAAAGAATAAATGTTTCTTTTTAAGATGATTCTATGTAATTGTATTTCCCATCAAATAATGAGTTTTAAGGAGGAGAGATTAGGTGTCCCTCACTACTATCCTATTAGGTGCCTAGCTTCGGGTAAATTCCTATTGATCTTGTAAGAAATTACGAGATTTGTTAAATTCAAATATGAAGCTTTAGGATATAATATGATAGTGGTGGTAATGTTATCCAAATCATATTTGCAGTATGCATCATCCATATAATAAATTTTACTAAATCCGGATGCAAGAATAAAATCATGTGGAACCATATATTTATTATTTGCATTTTGTTTCTCATCCGGATCATATTAAAGCACATCCAAACTTTCTATAAATGTTGTCTTGGGTAACACTTCCTTTTTCTCCCAACTCGTTCCTTGAGTCTTTTCATGATGAATAGAAGAAAATATAGATTTCTCTCCAGCATTTGGCTTAGGATTTCAATCAATTTAGGCTCAGTAGCATGATGAATATGTGATTTCATAAGTTTTAGTATATATTCACTTACAAATACATTGCTTAATTCTCTGGAATTAGGCATGATAAATTGTATGATGCCTACTTGCTGCTTGGGTATGCGATAGGCCTAGTTTTGCACCTCTAGTACCCGTCTCTTTGATTTTCTCGAGGTATGTAGTTGTGAGGGTTTCCTCCCTCATCAAGGGGTATACTAGATATTAATGATTGGTAATAATCCAATCTTATTGATGATTTTTTATTATATTAGCCCATAAGTACATCAAAATTGAAAATCATCACTTGCAAATAAAATTTATATTTTGGAACTCAACTATCAATGTAGTCAGTGATGAATAGTCATTCATCTACCTTTATTCTTTTCATTTTGTATTTATATCCCTATCAAAATACATGTAAATACTACTAATTCATACAAATTAACATTCATCTATAATTAATGCATAAATACTTGAATTTAAATCCAAAATAAAAGAATAAAGAAAAAAAAGAAAAATAAAGGAAGTATCAAATATACTGAACGGCCCTAATCACCGAGACCAAGTCAATATAGACTTGGTCGATCAAGAATAAAGTAGGGGGTAAGGGCAATACACTGTACATAAAACCCTAATTTTATATATAGAAAATAATCATTTTTACACTATTTTATTTACACTTATACAAAATTCAAATAACAAAGTTTTCAACATGAATCTTGAATATAATAATATATAGAAAATTATAAAAATAATAACCAATAAAAATCATGTACAGTGCAACTTGTACACATGATGAAAACACTGCAAACAAAGCTTCACAGATCAATTTCTTCTATATAAGACTCAAGTTGAACCAAACTCACATCCATTGTATTCTAAATTAAATTATCTATCGAATGAAGGTGGTTTCATTAAAAATGGAGTTAAGATACAAAAACCATCTTTCTAGGGCATTATTGTACTATGTATCTGTAGAAATATTCATATATTTTATTCTTTATATTTTTACTCTCTCTATATTTTTAGATTATTATTTATATTATATAAAATATATTTAAAATATAAACATAAATAAAAATATGTAAAAAGACATTAAAACAAACAATGCATTATAATATTACACCTATAATATATATGCATGCATACAATTATTTATGTTTATAAATAAAATCATAAAAATGGAAAAAATATGTAAATATGTATTTAATAATACTATAAATATATAAAATATGTAATATGATAGTAAGTACTAAAAATATAAAATAAAAATAAAACATATAAAATACAGGTAAATATGACTATATTTATACATATAAAAAATAACACCTAACAAATAATATTGTAAAAATAAATAAAAATCATAGGAAAATAGTTGATAAAATTATAAACATTTTCATGTTTTAAGTTTATTTAATAAAATCATTTAATATTTATTATTGGATTAGAAAAGGTTTTAATTTCACTTTTGTCCTCATCTGGTCCTAGATGGACCAATGAGGTTCTTTTAAATGTTGACCTCTGGTCAACTGTACCACTCATAGCCTCTAACTCCTGTTAGAGCGATGATCCTTCTTCTCTAATGTCCTACTCTTCCTCCATGCCCCCATCTTCCTCGAGACTACCACCATCATGTTCCTCCCTCAACCCTCTTCCATGCCTAACCTCTAGCCTCCACCAACCCCTTTTCCTTTGCATGCAACATCCCTCACATGTTTTCCTGACCATCTGTGTATAAATAAACCTCTCCTCCTTCCTTTTGATTTTGTATCCCTCCTTGAGTGTTGTGACTCCTAAATCCACACCCAGGTGTGTGGACCTTTGTGACAGGAATGTTCCCATCGGATTCAAAGTGAGGACAATGCCTTTGAGATTGATCCAGCCATCATCGGAGACCATCGCCGATGAGGTTCTTCTGCTCTAGGTATAAATCCATGTTGATCTGCTAATTTAGATTCTTTTAGTTGTATTTTCATTCCTTAGGGTTGTGTAATAATTAGTTTAGCCTATTGTCCTTTTTGTTTTAGCTTAAATATTGATTTTGTAGTTCATCGGAGCACTAGGCTCTGACCGTATGTCTGCCATGAATTGACTGTCTGTTTCGACCCATTGACCACTCCATTTCGATCCTATTACCTTCTCCACTATCCAGGTCACCTCTTCCACCTTTGATTTTGCACAAATCAAAGCATCAGATCTCCTCCACCATCCTAGCCAGAGATCAACTCCATTCCATCCACCCTTACCCAATCCCACTGAAAAATCGATCGAGGAGATAACTCTCGAGTCTACCAAGCTTGTTGTGTAGTTTGAGCGACCAAGGAGGTACATGTTGAAGAATATTGAATGAGGAACATCAGTTCTAGGCCGCCCGAAGAAATTGAGCTCTAGACCTCTTTTCAGTGAGGTCTGGACGCATCTAAAATATCCAACATCTACGACGAAGCCCCTCCTGGGCTGATCAGAGGTGAAGGAGATCATTGGAGGTACGAGATATCATTGAAGGAAGATTAGGGAAGACCGCATTCTTCCATGTTCTTCCACGCAGTGCTAGAGATGTTAGATGCAAGGCATGACCCAGATCTAATCTGGGTCATTGATCGAAAAGGCGAACCGATGCCCAATCTCAGTCGCCCGCCTTTAAGTGAAACCACATGGAAGCTGTTGGACTACACATCTCTATGCACGCAGGCCTCACGCGCCTATCCTAGGTATATTACGAAACACTACCGTGCCTTTTTGTACTTTATTATTCATCCTATAAATATTAAATGTAGTATAATATTTTCAGTAAAAAATGTATGATGGGCCCTGAATTTTTGTATTATTGCATTTAGATCCTTCTGCCTCATGTGTAGCTACATGTGAAGTGCTATAAAAATTACAATCACATCCCTATTTTTTCTGGACCTATTATTAAATAGATGTTTAATTTTAATTAATTGAAAATAGGTCTTTATATCTATATCATTTTATTTTCTTGTATTTTATGCATATTAAATATTTCTATTGCTTCAAAAATTGTAGGAAAATTATGTTAAGTGCATAATATCATGCTTGTCCACGCTTAATTTTATTTTGATATTTTAACATGGTTTGCTATTTTCTAAAAATATAAAAGATGCATTTATTCCCTATTTAGCATATAGAAATAGAATTTATAAAACCTCTTCTAAAAAGTCCAAAAAATATATTATATATATATTATAGCACATATCCGAAAATCACTAAAAAAAATACAAAATATAGAATCTAAAAATCACAAAACCCTAAAAATCTTATAAAAATAGCAAAAATTATCTAAAAATCCAAAAATAATTATTTCTATGTCTAATTTTTCTTTATTACATATATTTATTAAAAATAGTTTTAGATTTATTTTGGACTTACTTATATTTATTAAACCCAAAACAAGCTCGGATATTTTATGGTATTAACTATTTTATATATTTATTACTATTAAAAATCCATAAAAATGAGAAAAATTTCTCTAAAAAATACCAAAAATAGATAAAAATAGAAAAACCACAAAAAATTTATTTATTTCCCCAAATTTAGATACATTTTGACTTACTTATAAGTATACAAACCTATATTACTTATATATACTATATTTTACTTATAATGTATTATTATTATATAGGTATAAATAATGTTCAAAAAATAAAAAAGAAGTAAACTAAAATAAAATTTTAAAAATATAAAATATAAAACCACTAAAAATCTATAAAAATTAAATATAATTAAAATCCCACATAAAAATAAGGAAAACCAAGAAAATAAAAAAATATTATTAATTAGCAATAATTTCTGATAATAAACTATCTACAGTTTGCTCTCTATGGTTTGATAACTCTACCTACTTGCCCTATACATAGATTTTGTAGAGTAAATTATAATAAATTTTAACTCATAATGCATTTATCAATTTATCTATACATCATTGGTTAATTGTTGTTTGATTAAGGATTCGGTCACTTCAGCGATTGTTGATTTAGCCTGTTACGCCGATAGATCAAATACTTGTCATCAAATGGCACTATTGCCGGGGGGCAATGCATAGTGTAGCTTGTACATACTATTTGCCTTATTTACCTACATTTTAATTTTAATAATTGTTTAATATGTTCTAATTACTCTTGTATTTGACTTTGTTGTTGATGTTTATTATATGAAAATATACTAATTAATTTTTATGTTTATTTAAATGGAATATTCTATAAAATGCTCTTTCAGGAAAAGATCTATAAAATCAAGTACAAGAAGAAAAATGCTCAAAGCATGGAAAGAAAAATATCATATCATTGGAGCAGAGGATATGAAGTTACCGTTGATCATGATGAGCATCTACATCAAATATATTTGATGTTTTTTTAGTCTTTGTTAAGATCCATAAAACATTACTAAACGATTAACCTAAATCTACCAATCGATTAGTTTAATTAAAATATGTGAGCAACAAAAAAAAGGTATGTTTTTTTATGTAATTATAACTATAGAATGACAACTACATATTTCATAATCACAATATTACATCCTATGCAACTCCCATAACTACCTATTCTATCTAACCCTCAATATTTGATCTAAAGTCTATACTATTTTCTAAAAGTTGCAAGATTAATTTAAATGAAGCAACTTAATAACTTCCAATAGACTTTGATCCTAACACTTCAATTAAGATCATATGGTTTATATTTTTATGAGACTTACATTTATTAATCACCTAAAACTTATTTTTCAACTGTAAATACTTGTGTACTTGTCTTCATTTTTTTACTTCACCACTCTCTTGATTTACTACTCAAATCCTCAAAGAGAGAAATAGTTCTTCTCCCTCTTTTTCATTTTTGAAAAGCATCTTAAAGAAATCATGTTTGAAAGGAGTTTTTTGCCATCAAAAGCTTTGCATTCATTTTGGCTATTGTCTTGTAAGATCTAAATTATTTTGATCTCCGTTCATTATATTTAGTCATCATCCTTTTATACTAATTGCTTCTATTGATACTCATATATATTAGTATAATTTTGTTTGCAACTAGGAGACTGGAGGTGACATTTCTACTCCTATTGGAGATTATTTGTCACTATATCTACTGCAAGGTGATTATTATTAGTCACAAATTGACTAGTACATCTACTACATTAATTGCTTGTTGTATCTTTGTTTGCCATATTGCTAACATCTCTCCATTTTTTAAAGCAATTTTTTTAATATAAATAGTTTTTAAATTATCCGTTTAAAGGCTAAACTTATAAATTGAAATTAATATATTATTCAAAGGAAACATAAAATAAATATTGGCTCCATAGGACTTGTACTCACTTTGTCTATATTTTATCCCCTTGTATTTTTTTTTAAAATTGAAAAGATCTACCTTGTGTATTGTAGAAGGTAGAGATTAAGAAATTGCACTACTCCTGTTGAAGTAGTGTGGTTAGTGCAGCCTACTTGTGTAGGCATTTAAAAATTCTGGATAGGAATATCCAGGTGAGAGGTTTTTACCTACACAGGTTTCCTCTATAAATTTGTTGTCTACTTGTGGTTGATTGTAAAGCATTGTAACGTTGTGTGATTGCCATAAATCAATTATTTCATATTGTCATTTCTCTATTCAATTATTTGTAAATTAATCAATTAAATGAAAATATATTAAATCAATAATTCAATATTGTTGCGAGGGCCTGCGGAGTGAGGGCAGATTTTTAGGAGACCGGAGCACCCAAGCAAGACAGACATCAGATCTCTCTTCCTAGGAGCCGATAGGAGAGAGCAGAGACTGAGAAGAGCAGAGCAAAGTAGCATAGCACAAGTGATGAATCTCGTATTCATCAACTCTAAATCTCATTTATTAAGATCAAATCCCACAAAATCAACAACATTTCTGCATCTATTCTGTATAGTTAGAATTCATACATGTTTTCATAAGAATGGCATTTTAGCACAATTTTCTTCACAAAATAAGAAGCCAAAAATCCAAGCCAAAAGTAACATGTAAATATCCTAACTTCCAAGATTTTTAACTCATTCATGCTAACTCCAAATGACCCAAAACTACTTCCACTATGTACATATCACTAATAAGAATAAAGAAAATACACAAAAATAACTAACCCAGATAAGTGGACCAAAAACCCAAACCCTAATTTCATGATTTTCGGACTAAAACCCTCATATCTCCCTCATCCAGTGTCTGTTTTAATCCCTACCTCACTTTTGAACTAATGTACATTCAATTACCTTCAAACCAAGACCAAGTTCAAGTGAATCGGAGCTCATATGTGAAAGTTGGGTTTTTGGGCCTCTTTTGTACATTGTGTATTTTAGCGGTTTTTGACCTAATATTTTATGTACATATTTTATCAATTAATAAAAATACAAAAAATTAGATTAAGGTGTCTTTATTTATCTTTGATTTTATCGTAATTTTTTCGAATTTTTATCTTATCTAAAAAATGACATAAAAATGACAAAACCCCAAAATCAAGGTGTTCTATGTACATGGGATACCCCAAAGATATCACTTTGTACAAATGATCAATTTTGGTTTCGATGTCTTCATGAAAGTTGTAGATCTCATCGAGACAAGCAATTGTCGTGAAGAAACTTTTTTGATCCGAGGTCATTTACTATTTTTTATCGATTTTACAAAATCTTTTATTTTCGAATTTTGTGGTGCTGACACGTGGCAGCACGTGGTGCCGCCACGTGTCAGTTATTTTTCGCATACTATATATTCGTTTATAAAAAAAATTAAAAATAAAGATCGCGCACGTGCAGCGCACGTGCCACCTCCCGCACGCGCACTGCACGTGCATCCTCCTTACACCCCCCACTCGCCACGTGGCGCACGATTGGCCGTCCGATCTCGGCCGATCGGACGACCACTGTGCATCTTTTCCCAGGTCTCCCTTCCCAATTAGGACCTCCACCGCGAATCCCTTCACCCCCAAATCTCGCTGCGTCGCCCTTCTCCCGTATCTCCTCCGATCGCCTCCACCGCACATTTCGCCCCCTCAATCTCGACTCTCTTTCCTCTTTCGTCCTCGTCAAATCTCCTTCCCGTCGATACCCTCCTCCATCTCCGATCTGCAATCCATCAAATCCGTAGAAACCACCTTCCATCGCCGCTCGTCCTCCCTCTATTTAAAAGCCTCGCCGCCACTTCATCCGCTGATTACACATCAACCGCAGGTACGCGGCGGTGACAGCGCCATCGTACCCTCTTCATCGACGAGATCCGAGGATCCAAGGTCCTCATCGCGGCGGCGACCACCTCGCATGTGCTGCCGCAACCCCTTTCAACCCCGTCGAGCCAAGTTCTCTTCAACTTCACCTCCTCCGCCGCGTACTGCCCCTCTCCGGCCGCGAGCCGTCGAGCCAACGACCATCTTCATCGGCCACGACTCCACGACTTCGCCTCCGCATCCGCTACTCCATCTGCAACAACGCCACCTCCTGCTTCGAGCTCCTCCGATGTTCATCTTCGTCGTGCAACAGCCCACTACTTCGGCTAACTCCGACGCACTTCGACGCCCCGTCGACTTCAACCTCCATCGTGTCATCGTCGGCAACCACCTCCGCCAAGCCCGCCTTCCCCCAGCCGGGCAAAGCTCCACCGCTTCGTCGATGACCATCTTCAAAACGCCACCACCGCACCGCCGGCCCACTCCACCTCGTCTCCGCCTTAGGCCGGCATAGAGGCCGAGACCCCTGCCACGTGCGTGGCACGTGAAGGGCGGGGGGACGTCATCAGATCATCAACCCCAGGGGTCACGTGCTTCGCGCGTGACCCTCTGGGTCAATTGCAAACAAGCCCCCGGAGGTTCCCCATTTTGCAGATCAGGCCCGCCGACCCAGGGGTCACGTACGTAGCACGTGACCTGCTGGGAATTTTGCGCAATTAATCTCCTAAGTTCTGGTAAATACATCTAGGTCCCCCCTGCCTGCAT
Organism: Ottelia alismoides; assembly: GCA_037367405.1. Taxonomy (NCBI): domain Eukaryota; kingdom Viridiplantae; phylum Streptophyta; class Magnoliopsida; order Alismatales; family Hydrocharitaceae; genus Ottelia; species Ottelia alismoides. The sequence goes on along the minus strand of JAZKJV010008034.1, from coordinate 207,606 downwards.
TATTTATTTTATTTATATTGCATCTGTACCCCCTGTGTTCATCTGTGATTTTAGACATTTTCTTTACCTTATTTATTAATACAAAAAGAGCATTTTGTTTATCAATTAATTCTCTACATTTTGACATATAGTGGGCATTTTTGTGATTGATGGTTAATTAATAAATCATTATTTTATGGAAATTTGCCTATTTTGCCCAGTCTGTGCTCTAAAATTCGTAGTTGATTAACCGTTGCTCTAAAAATCCTCGAAAATCACATATTGTAGAATTAATTGTGCTTGACATTATGCCCAAAAAGAATTGCATTTGCATTCATCATTTGCCCTGTAAAAATCATTTTGCATATTTCAGTGTTTAATTTTTAATAGGTATTAGATCTCACATTTTCGAGGTTTAGGATTTTTCTGAGATTAATCACCTAGTGATGGATCTTAGCTAATTTTATCCCTTGAAATAAGTAGGTTTAGTATTTATTATAATTAAATATTGAAATTTATTTTGTTTGCATTTAAAAATTCATAAAAAAATTTATATTGCATCCAAAAATCCTAAAAAATTACAGTGCACTCATTTCATCATATTTTATATTGTGGCCAAATTTTATATTTTTCGAACATTGTTTGAACATAATTCACATTTTAGTCCCTAAAATAGGCCGAATTTGCATTTTGCACCATTTATTGCATTGAATATAACAAAAAAAGTCTGCCTCAAAAACCGTAAACGAACTTTGATAGACATAACTCTAGGTTGTTCCTTTGCCTCCTTGTGATCGACCTTGGGACTTGCCCAAGTAAAATAAACATAAAACCACACGATTAAAAATTGAACATATTATTTGTGGTTATTTTTTTGACCGATTCCGATTGCCACCTACAACGCACGACTAATCAATTTTTAAGCCAAACGATAAAAACACATTTTCTTAACTCGGCATTTTCGGACTCATCAGATGGTGCCGTTGCCGGGGAGGAAAATGGCTTAGATTTTTGTCTTGAAAAGTTTCGTTCGGTTTTCCGCATTCGGGTAGTCTGACCCCCGAATTTCTCATTGTAAATTCCATTTTTTCCTGCAATTTATTTTCAGCATTTATTTTTCATATATTTTTGAGTCGCTCTCTTACACTATCTTTCTTATTTTTCTTGCAAGGTACCTCGTACGTGGATCGGTTTTTCAAGAACCAAAGCAACTTCGCCGACTTCAGCAAAAGCCACAATTAAAATTAAGATCGAGTCGAGTCATGAGAGAGCGTAGAGTCTAGGATTTATTTTTCTAAACTTTAATTTTTGTAATTAATTGCTCATTTACAACGGTGTCCATTTGGACTCTCGCGATTGTAAAATGACCTCTAACTTTATTCTATCATGTGTCGTGGCATGTTTCACTCTCCGATGAGGGTGGGGCCCGACTTGAGTGGCGAATAGGATAGACCTGCACATACGGCTCTTAAAGCAATTTAATTTTTGATTGTGCTCGTAGGATTAAGCTACACTGCACATTAATTGAGACGCACATAGATCGTTCAACTTAGCCAAAAATTTAACTCAATTTCTTCACTGCTAATAGAACTTTCTGCTTAGGTGCGGTTTTTCATTGGCTTGCATTTCATATAGAATAATTTTTCAATTCTTGTATTGCATCCCACATGAAGATTGTGAGGATTCACTGTAAGTCTTCTAACTGAGCATACATCATAGTTTTTCGCATGCATCGGCTTTTCCCGAATTCCTCTCTCTTGTTTTATCACATAATTCTAAAGGAAATTGGGACTGGACGGTAGACATATATTTCTGCTCACTAATTTCTTCGGTGAACACCAAATTAAATTGGGACTGCTAAATATAGTCGATTTCAAAATAATCCATAAAATCAAAGAATTTTTGCGGGAGAGCAACCCCGACCTTGGATTATTTTATTTTTTCCTAAGTGAGAGAGAGACGACACTTAAGGATAGAGCCAAAATCCAGATTTTCATATTGACTACTGATTCTGCCAAAAAATGATTAGCTACTTCTCAGTGAGGATCTACGGGTAGCCGGTAAATGGTCCGGATTTCCTTAGAAAAGTGGGTGGTTTAGAGGACACTGCGTAAGGCTCCGTCCTCAAATAACACAGGTAGCCATTCTACGGTCCGTACTTACTCCCATACTAGCTGAAAGTAGGTGCAACTAGTCGTAAGAATTCGGGACAGCCATTACGAAAATTTCGGTACCTAACAGCTTGCGTAATTATTTTCTAAGATTGTCTTATCACCAACAATCTGAATGGAGGCGAAGAATCCATGTAGCCGACCCTACTTAATTGTGGGAAAAGGCTTTGTTGTTGTTGTTGTGTCTTATCACCAACTAAAATTGAAAAGATAATAGCCGAACGCTTACGGCTTCATTGTGTGAGTTGGTGAACCCGGGGTTTGATTTGTGTTTGTATTGGCGTGCGGGGAACCGATATCGAAGATCAATAGCCGCACATTTGATAAAATTTCTATCCCATACAATCATCTCTCTCATCTCTTGATTTAATTCTCACCATGGAACTTTTGACCAAAAAATATTGCAGATCCAACCCGTCATTTCTTACAAAAATAACCGAACATTACTATGAAAATAAATCTGTCTCGGTTTGGCCCAAATCAACTACATCCTCTTCTTTCAATAATCCTCCAACATTTGCGGAAAACTTTCACCTGCGGATGACTTCGGCCCTCTCATTAAATCCTTTCTCAAATCATCCGACCACACTACCATCTTGGACTGAACCATCTTATTCTCAGTTTCTCGCCAATGAAATATTTCAAGATCAAAATCCCTTCAAGCCTCATGACCGGCAGAGAAACCAAACCCAGATGGAAGACACACATTAATGATCATCAGCGTTGGATTGACCACGACAGACCCCTCGTCAGACATGATACTCATACAGAGGACTGGATTGACCTCCTAGACACACATAAACCCTGTATGCTGACTCCGCAATATCACAATCTGACCAATCATGATCAAAGGACTGAACTCTACTCAGATCAAATACGCATGCCTGTACCATATGAGCATCCTCATTCCATAATTTTTGAGGAGAAATTTCAGAAAATGATCATATAATGGATATTCCAAGAAACTCTCCTCTCCGTATGTACACAAAATGGAAGATGAAATCATTGAACAGAAACCGAGTGCTCCCATGGTTGATCATGAACATATTTTTGGGGATGATATTTCGAGGATAAAAACCAGATTCGAATTGATGGAGGATAGATTTCAAAAATTTGCCGATCGAGTAATCTCATTCTATGGTGGATCGGATATAAAACTAAATGAGGAAATGATTGGATCTCATGATAAAAATTTTGAGGATATTCAAAGACCTAGGGATGATTCTAACATCAATACTTCTGCTCATTATTCCCCTAGAAATGATTATACCCCTAACCCTTACTCTGAATATCAAGGCCTTCTTCTCATCTCTAGAAGACACCACATCACCACACCACACAAAAAATACCAAAAAATTGAAAAATTTAAAAACTACAAAAAATCGAAAATCCAGAAAATTTCATAAAAATTGAAACTGAAGAAGATCTAAAGAATTTGGATCCTATTGTACGGGAACAACTGGAAAAACGCTTGATTTTTTAACTTCCCATTATAAAGGCCATTGAACACTTCCCCGACCTGAAAATTTTTTTAATGGACAGATTAATGAACAAAAAGTCATGAAGGATTAGAACAAAAACTGAAAGACATATCTTGTCAATGGCCTCCTCCTTGGTGTTGAGGAGAAAAAACCAAGAGCCGCATAGTGAAGCGGTTGCCAAGATTTGATTGTATGATCAAAGACATAAATTTCACCCATGCTCGAATTGATGATGATTCACCAATCAATATCCTCCCGACCTCTGTGTTTCACGAACTTAAACTCGGACCAATCCGAAAAATACGAGAGATTGTTCAATTAGCTGACCGATCAATAAAGAGGCCGAGAGGAATCATTTCTGTCATCATGAAATTCCAAGGTGCTCCGCTTAAAGTAGAATTCACAATCATTGATATTGAGCATCAAGGAGAATTCACCCAGTCTCTAATTATTCTCGGAAAACCATTCTTAGCATTGGCTAAGGTAATTATTGACTGTGAGACTCGGCAAATCAATTTTACGGCATTGGAAACACTTTGGTCTGACACAATCTTTGAGGAACCACGATTTTCTGAGGTAACCCCACGAAGTCCCCAACAACCGCAACCATGAAACGGTAGAAGAGCCCTACCCCGATGCTACACTTGAGATTGCGTTTGTTAATGAGACTATTGGTTTAGAAACTCTCCCCAGTATTTCAATTCCCGTGGATCTCAAAATAGACAAATCCTTCTACTACGATCCTGAGACATATGCATGGTCGCACCCAGGAGCAACCTACTCTGATTATCTTGACCAAATCCTCCCAAATCGAGAGTGCACCAACATTCAGGAGACTAAGAACCAACACGCAGCCCGAAAACCGACCAAGGAGAAGAATTCCAATGGCTATTCATCTGGGTACTCAAGTGAACCGACATCTTCACGAAACAAGAAAAATAAAGTCACCTTTGATCTTTGGAAGAGGAATCGGTTGATGATCCCTCATCAGGTCCGGAAAAGGTGATCTACATGAGTGAAGTCTGTTCGACAGCTCTAAAGCCATAATTTCGCAAGGATCCAAAATTCAATTCTCATTGGACAACTCCCGTTCCTAATTATTACTCATCCAAAGCTGATGCTCCTGCCTTCTACAAGTACACTGGAATTATTTCTTATGAGCTAACTGAGACCGGAGCATCTGAATATTCATCTGAGGACAAACCGATTGATCTTAAAAAGGAACGAATCTTAAGGAAACAATTGAAGAAACAAAAAGACATGAATATCTGGAGTGTGTCCACTTTCAAATACTATTCCTCTAAGGATAATTCCGATGATGGATATCTTTCATCTGACTCAAACACTTCGTCCACTATCCATCATGACTTTTCTAAGGATAACACTGATAATAGTTGGGAATCACATGTTTCATCTCCATCTCATCATTATGATCTCCCATCACAGGCTCACAAAAAGATCAGCCGAAAACCTCCTTAATCATCGGCTACCCACCCTCCCTCCTGAACACATCGGTTTCCTTGTATAGCTTCTTCCTCTACTTTGGCCAAGCCTAAGTATAGGCGGGGGACCGATGCCATATGTGCATTCCATTTCCCCCATCACACTCCTCTAGATCGCCTCACTTCCACCCTTCTTCTATACTTAGGCTGACCAGAGCTATAAGTATAGGGGGAACCGACGCCCACCTGTATATACTCTCCACATTCACATACCCGACCGCTTCATTTTTTTCTTTTTCTGCTCTTCTTCTATACTTAGACTATTCACAGTCTAAGTATAGGGGGGCGATTCTGTAAATCTTATTCTTTTTCCTTTTTCACTCTCTTACGCTTAGCCCGAGCTATGTCTTCTTTACGCTTCTTGTGCTCTGAGGACACATCACTCGCTAAGTATAGGGGGGTCTGTATATATACTTTGTATATATTTTATCCATATCTCGTACTTGTGCATAAGTCTATATGTATTTACGGGGTGGGTATTCTTAAAAAAGAAAAGAAAAAAAGGAAAAAAGAGAGGAGTTTTGCTACTAACACTAACTATGCCCAAAATTTTTGAAAAAAAACGGCTTCTTATTCATTTTTGCATAAAAAAACCCTTGCATAATAAAAAAAGAGAAAAAAAGAAAGAAAAATGTGTCTGCATTTCACACACCTGCACTTCATCCAACATCGTATTTGCATCCATGAAAAGTCATTGGGTTCTGAACCGAGTTATGAGCCGAAACCGAGAGTGGTCTGGACTTGACCTTAATCCACCTAATTTTCAGAGGAACTTCACCAAGATATAGGATTTTAGAAACTTCAGGTCTTTGACTTAATTCTTTGAGTTCCACATGACAATGTGCAGCTTTTGACTCTTAGTGTCTAACTTGGTCTCTTCATTCTGGGTACAACTCTAGAATAGGTAATTAATTTGTACTCTCGAACTATGCACTTAGCTCAACTCAGACGGGATGTTGGAAGACTGTGTGAGTTTCTTTTTCTGGTAGCGTGGAAATCTAAAGACCAAAGTATGGGTTGAAATAAAGCTTCGGAAAAGGGATGGACGGCTGGGCACAATTTTTCTAAGACCCCAAAAATGTACGGAAATAAAAAGATTCTATATCCGTAGGGGCACAACAAGATCCAAGCAGAACCACCAAAAATTCCAAATACAAAGAAGCAACTACCAAATAAAATCTAACCAAAAGGGTCCAAGCTTCAAGAAACCTGCAGATCTTGGTGGAGACTCGGCTACACTGGCCAGCTTCACAAGGAGAGGTGACTACACTAGCCACCCTCCAGTTCTTTTCCCCTTCTTCTAACTTCTCCCACCAATTCGATTGTGAACACTGCATGGACAGACCTTAGAAGGAAATACCTGACTCCCCGAGGATGCGTTACCGGAGAGGAGGCTTGCGCAGTAGTCCGGCATTCTGGGTGAGAAGAGCTAAAACCTTTCACACACATGAGTCGGTTATTCAATGTTCATAGGGCATACTTTGGGAAGAGGATCGATCTAAGATGACTTCTGAGCCGAAACTGTAGCAATGATGTGTAGAACTTGAGGGTTGTTGATTTTAAAATTCTAAGTCCCACGGAAGTTCCGACACACAAATAATCCGAAGGTTGAGATTAGGTTCACTTTCACCTTCAGCTCATAGTCTTGGTATGGAACCCAATCTCATTTCACCTCACGGCATTTCTTTTTGATGCTCATGGACGAGCAGGGTTTAAGTATAGGGGGATGATGAATCTTGTATTCATCACTCTAAATCTCATTTATTAAGCTCAAATCCCTCAAATCAACAACATTTCTGCATCTATTCTGCATAGTTAGCATTCATACATGTTTTCATAAGAATGGCATTTTAGCACAAATTTCTGCACAAATAAGAAGCCAAAAATCCAAGCCAAAAGTAACATGTAAATAGCCTAAATTCTCAGATTTTTAACTCATTCATGCTAACTCCAAATGACTCAAAACCACTTCCACTGTGTACATATCACTAACAAGAATAAATGAAAAATACACAAAATAACTAACCCAGATAAGTGGACCAAAAAACCAAACCCTAATTTTAGGATTTTCAGACTAAAACCCTCATATCTCCCTCATCCACTGTCCGTTTTAATCCTACTCACTTTTAAACTAATGTACATTCAATTACCTTCAAAACAAGACCAAGTTCAAGTGAATCGGAGCTCATATGTGAAAGTTGGATTTTTGGGCCTCTTTTGTACATTATGTATTTTAGCAGTTTTGACCTAATATTTTATGTACATATTTTATCAATTAAAAAATCCAAAAAAAATAGATTAAGGTGTCTTTATTTATCTTTGATTTTACCGTAATTTTTCCGAATTTTTATCTGATCTAAAAAATGACATAAAAATGACAAAACCCCAAAATCAAGGTGTTCTATGTACATGGGATACCCCAAAAATATCACTTTGGGAAAATGATCAATTTTGATTTTGATGTCTTCATGAAAGTTGTATATCTCATCGAGACGAGCAATTGTCGTGAAGAAACTTTTTTTATCCGAGGTCATTTACTATTTTTTTATCGATTTTACAAAATCTTTTATTTTCGAATTTTGTGGTGCTGACACGTGGCAGCACCTGGTGCCGCCACGTGTCAGCTATTTTTTCGCATATTATATATTCATTTTATAAAAAAAAAATAAAAAATAAAGACCGTGCACGTGCAGCGCACGTGCCACCTCCCGCACGCGCATTGCACGTGCATCCTCCTTACGCCCCCACTCGCCACGTGGCGCACGATTGGCCATCCGATCTCGGCCAATTGGACAACCACTGTGCATCTTCTTCCCAGGTCTCCTTCCCAATTGGGACCTCTGTCGCGAATCCCTTCACCCCCAAATCTCGCCGCGTCGTCCTTCTCCCGTATCTCCTCCGATCGCCTCCACCGCGTATTTCACCCCTCAATCTCCCACTCTCTTTCCTCTTTCGTCCTCGTCAAATCTCCATCCCGCCGATCCCCTGCTCCATCTCTGATCTGCGATCCATCAAATCTATAGAAAACACCTTCCATCGTCGCTCGTCCTCCCTCTATTTGAAAGCCCCGCCGCAACTTCGCACTTCATCCGCCGATTACACATCAACTACAGGTACGCGGCGGTGACAGCGCCATCGTACCCTCTTCATCGATGAGATCCGAGGATCCAAGGTCCTCGTCCGTGGCGACGACCACCTCGCCTGTGCTGCCCCAGCTCCGGTCAACCCCGTCGAGCCAAGTTCTCCTTCAACTTCACCTCCTCCGCCGCGTACTGCCCCGCTCCGGCTGCGAGCCGTCGAGCAACGACCATCTTCATCGGCCACGACTCCACGACTTCGCCTCCGCATCCGCTACTCCATCTGCAACAACGCCACCTCCTGATTCGAGCTCCTCCGACGTTCATCTTCGCCGTGCAACAGCCCACTACTTCGCCTAACTCCGACGCACTTCGACGCTTCCCCGACTTCAACCTCCATCGTGTCATCATCGGCAACCACCTCCGCCAAGCCAGCCTTCCCCCAGCCGGGCAAAACTCCACCGCTTGGTCGATGACCATCTTCAAACGCCACCATCGCACCGCTGGCCCACTCTGCCTCGCCTCCTCCTTAGGCCGGCACAGAGGCCGAGACCCCCGCCACATGTGCGACACGTGAAGGGCGGTGGGACGTCATCAGATCATCAACCCCAGGGTCTGGGTCAATTGCAAACAAGCCCCCGGAGGTTCCCCATTTTGCAGATCAGGCTCGCCGACCCAGGGGTCACGTGCGTAGCACATGACCTGCTGGGAATTTTACGCAATTAATCTCCTAAGTTCTGGTAAATACATCTAGGTCCCCCTGCCTGCATTATTTATTTTATTTATATTGCATTTGTACCTCTGTGTTCATTTGTGATTTTAGACCTTTTATTTACCTTATTTATTAATACAAAAAGAGCATTTTGTTTGTCAATTAATTCTCTACATTTTGACATATAGTGGGCATTTTTGTGATTGATGATTAATTAATAAATAATTATTTTATGGAAATTTGCCTATTTTACCCAGTCTGTGCTGTAAAATTCATAGTTGATTAACCGTTGCTCTAAAAATCCCCGAAAAATTACATATTGTAGAATTAATTATGCTTGACATTGTGCCCAAAAAGAATTGCATTTGCATTCGTCATTTGCCCTGTAAAAATCATTTTGCATATTTCAGTGTTTAATTTTTAATAGGTATTAGATCTCACATTTTCGAGGTTTAGGATTTTTCTGAGATCAGACATCTAGTGATGGATCTTAGATAATTTTATCCCTTGAAAATAAGTAGGTTTAGTATTTATTATAATAAATATTGAAATTCATTTTTTTGAATTTAAAATTCATAAAAAATTCAAATTGAATCCAAAAATTCCAAAAAAAGTACAGTGCACTCATTTCATCATATTTTATATTGTGGCCAAATTTCATATTTTTCAGACATCGTTTGAACGTAATTCACATTTTAGTCCCTAAAATAGGCCGAATTTGCATTTTTCACCCTTTATTGCATTGAAAATAACAAAAAAAAGTCTGCCTCGAAAACCGTGAACGAACTTTGATAGACATAACTCTAGGTTGTTCCTTTGCCTCTTTGTGATCGACCTTGGGACTTGCCCAAATAAAATAAACATAAAACCACACGATTAAAAATTGAACATATTATTTGTGGTTATTTTCTTGACCGATTCCGATTGCCGCCTACAACGCACGACTAATCATTCTTTAAGCCGAACGATAAAAACGACTTTTTAAGCGCTGCATTTTCGGACTCGTCAATAAGTTTAGGTTTTTATTTCATTTTGTGAGAGAGTGACTTATATATATATAATTGTAATGATTTGACTCTATGGACACTTAGACACTTTTGGACCCACTTCGTCAGGTGTTTGATCACTTGGGGGATCCAATCAACTTTTTATGATTTTATTCGCATTCTCACTTTTTATCCTCTCTATTTTTCCATTTATTTTATCTTGTTCCTCACACTTTGTGTTTTTTTCTTTTATTTTTTTCTATTTTTTGTCTTTTGTGAACGAGCCCTTAGATCTTGGAATTGCTTGATCGAGTAAATTAAGTCCAAAGCCTAATTATACTCATGTGCCTATAGTTCTCTGATACGCTTGGACTTAGTCAAATTAACTGGTGCTCCATGCTAATGGCAATTCATGTTTTGTGGCAATTTATCGTTGCATTCATTTATTGTAAAATTTAAAAATTCTATCTAGCGAGCTGGGAAGCAAGGTGAGCATTTCTGACATAGCATTCCATCATCAATTTTCGATTCGCATTGCATTTTCAATCTCTCCGCCTGTTTTGATTACTTAGATTGAATAAATAATCAAGCAAATCGATAGGCCTTTGCTTTGAAAACTACTTAAAAAAAGTGAAAGCCCAAAAATCATAAAAAGGGGATACTAAAGAAAACTTGAACCTAATTAAAATTCATTAATGGACTTCATTGTTGTTGGACATGTGAGCCCACGGCGAGCCATTATGCAATAAATGTTATTGCACATATCATTCCCTGATCTGAATTAAAGAATAAATAATTTGCATAATAGGTACCTCTATACAATTAGGGGTTATGTACCATGGTCATCTTGATGATCATATAGTTGTTGATTCAATACTTGAATCACAGAGGCTGGTGTTTGGATGAATATCTAAAGAGTTAGATTGATGACTCATCAAGCACCGTCAAATGATTATTAAGAGATGATCTCCAGCCTGAGTAGGAGATGACAATCCTTTCTCACATAGGCTGATGTCTGATCGACCTATTGATGTAGGTCCTCTGCATGGGGATAGTGATTTGGAGGTGTCAGATTAGTTAGGTCAAAGGGTTGACTTAACGAGATCGAGATAACCTAAGTCCTATGTTGAATGCTGTCACAGCATAGGCACACATCCTCTGACCAGAGACAGATGTGTTACTATATGTCTGAGTGTGTACATTTGGTAAACCAGTAGGTTGATGACCTAACCAAGGTATACACCGGCGAGTTGGTGTGCATATAAGGGCATATGAGTAATACGATCTCTCAAAGGGATCATACAGGTTCACTTCTGAACCGGAAGACATGAGCTCACTCATGAGGTATTGGGGCCGATCAAATTCCATACATGGTCGTCGTGCTTTGGAAGCATGACAAGAATTTGAAGGTATGATATATGCTTTGGGAAAGTATATGATCGATACCAAATCCCAATGACCAAGATTGAGAAACTTTGTGATCAAACCCTGAAGAAAACAGTATAAAATTGATCTTCATCTTCAGGTTGATCATTGGTCTTCCAGTATGCAGGATGTGCAGGTATTGGGAATACCTGAGGGTGATGTGATCATAAATGAATGTATAACCATGACGCTTTCAGTCCGAGGGAGTGATGAAACAGGTCTGGATTTTAGTGACTCCTCTCAGTAGAGAAGTAATTTGATCTTAGTCCAAATGTTGGACATTGATCTGAATGTGATTCAGATGCAATGAGAAGATTAAGTATACGGACTTGATTTAATCAAGCATCTGTGGGAGGTCCGTTAGATCTGGATTTGAGATGAGATCTCAACATCCAAGTCACTATACGTGGAACAATATAATCGCCTTGTCCTTATCTCCAAGTATCTGCGGAGAAGGCATATTATTCTTGAAGGAGTTCAAGAATAATTCATGTGATGAATTTAGTATCCAAGCAAGAAGGTCTTGATGATTAAATGAGATTTAATTATCATGTACAATATGAATGAGATTCATGTTGTGAGAATGATTGTTCAAAATAATTAAATGAGATTTAATTATCAAGGATAAACAGAGCGTGGATAGTGATATCCAAAATATCTGTGTATATTATAAATGGGATTTATAATATATTAGAGAGAGAGAAATATTGTAAATTGCATTTATTAATTATTAATGTGGATTGGATCCACATTAGTTAATTAATTGGAAATGTAATTTACAAATTAGTTTAGGATGCGAATATGATTCACATATTTTTTCAATGGCATGATTGAAATATTCACAAATTAATTTGAAATTAGTTTGGTGGATATTATTGCAATAATAGTTGTTGCAATTAATTAAGAAATAATGAGATAAAATAAATGGAGATAAAATACCACCAAATTACAAGATGGCGTCACCTATGACTTAGTCATAGGTGACACCCCCTATAATCAAGGGTGGTTTGTTGCCTCTCTTTATTTGTTATCATATTATCTCTTAATAATTAATTTATGTTAATTAAATTTTATTGATAATAATTTATCATATATTTAATTTAATATAAATTAATGTTGTTTGTTTTTAACCAACAACAATCATAGCCGTTGGATGGCTCTTGGATGATAATAGCCGTTGGATCCATATGAGCCGTGGATTGAGATCCATTGGATCCCAAACTAGTATATAAGGAGGGCAACCCTAATCCTTGAAGGGTACATCAAGTAGATGCCTACTCTACTTCTCTCTCTCCCTCTCATTCTCGTCCTCTCTCTCTCTCTCCCTCTCTACAAGGTGGCCGACCACCTTTGTTGAGAAAGAGAGAAGTTCTCGCCTCCGCCATCGACTACTCGAGGATCTCCTTCTTCTTTGGGTCTGCTTTCTCTAGAGGAAGATGGCAGATTTCTTTGGATGAAATCAGGAGATTCGAGGCTTGGATCTTCATCGAGGATTGCGGGAGTCACGCGTCTCATCATCGTGCCCACAAGTACTGTCTCCGTGGATCGGACTTGAGACAGGAGGATCTCTTGCTTTAGAGATCTCGTGATCGCAACCATGCTTCGAGAGGTATTCCTAATACTTTGTGGTTTGATGAAACGATCCAAGAGTTATTCTTGTGATCATGTGGTTTCATCATATGATTTAAATTTTTTAAATTCCGCTGCACCTTGCGACTAGTGCGACTAGTCACTCCGATCGTATGAGATGCGATCGTCATGCTTCCGTGATGCGCTCGAGGATTATAAATATTCTTCAAGTGGTATCAGAGACTTAGGTCGAAAAGGGTTTTGGATATGATCCATGAACCAAGGACGACTTGGGTTTGAAAGAGTCGCGAAAGTTTTAGCGCATTTGAATTTTCGCACCTCTGTCTAATTGATTTTTTCGGCACTGTTTAAATTGTTTAAATACGAAATATTCAATTGAATTTTGTTTTACATTAAACAAGGAAACCATAGGATCTGAGTTTACTAAATTTGGATTTAATTTGCTCAAGATATGGTCTTTTAAATAAGCATCTATTCACTGTTGCTGGAACAACAAAACTGAACGTGATTAATTTGTTAATTACGGTTTTTACATGCCTCGAAATGCGTGAATTATCCTTGAATTCTGTTCTAAATCAAGTTAGCAATATTAGGAAATTGATTTTGTGAATTTTGGATTTAAATTGATTAAGATAAGTTAATTTTAGTGATTAGGGGTCACTGCTGGAAATTGACAAAACTTGATCTTGAACCTTGTGATAGTCATTCAAACATGTTGATGAAAATTAATTGTTACTTTTCTGAAATTGGTTATTGATAAGTATTTGTGAAATATTTAAAGATGATAATCAATTCCTTGAATGACATCCCACTAACCATAATGATAAGATAGTTGATCTTGATCACTGTTAATTTGAAATCATCAACAAACATTGTTTGCATACAAAACCCTAGGTCATCCTACAATAGTTGTAGGACAACTTTTACATGCAAAAAAAAACAAAACCCTCTTGCTTGAATAGGATTGGGGATTTGTTTAGCAAATCTCCTTATAATATAATCAAAATTGTTTTGATGTATATTATATAGTATAATTTCGGTTGAAAGACCGATGAACATCTCAAAGTACATGATGATCTATCTAGCATTATCCTTTCATGAGGTGGATATGGTGTCTAGTCGAAGAGCATTGGGATCACGGGTTGCAACGTATGTGATCCGTCCCACTCTTGCCGGTACCGGCCATGACAGCGGGTAGGGACTCGATAATACCGGAGAAATCAAAGTGTATTTTTCTAATTATAAAATTCAAAATAATACGTACTTTGAGATTATACCTACTATTCAAGTAAAATTCAAAGTTTGTTGATTGAAAATTGGATTGATAATTAATTTAATGTGATTAAATTAATTGTATCCTATGAAAATACTCTATTATGAATAGATGTGTATTTCCCTTGGAAGAATTAATTATGTGAATATGATTCACGATAATTAATTATTTCAATTTGAATAAGAGGTGGAGGATCACATAAGTGACATCCATGGTCTCCCGTCAAGGTAAAGAATTTTGTCGCCAAAAGTTGTACGCATGTCCGAAGTGACAGATCCTATATACAATTATTTGGATCGGGTTCTTTGCTTCTTGAAAGAGTAAGGCCGTATACGTAGTGACCCCAATATCATGTCCTCATATTATTGGGGTGATATTGGATTGCGTATAGCGAGTATTAAGCCTGTTGACGGTTGGTTCAATTAGCAACGGGTCAACATCATCTTAGGGATGGTGGGCCTGGGTGTTAAAGATCGAATTGGAAAATGCAAGTTGGATTTGCAAGGCGGAATGTGTTCCCGCTTCTTTTTATCGGAGTCGCAGGTTCTCATATTATTGGGATGTGACGAAGATAGGAAAGGAGATCCTAGATTTTGCTAGAGATATAATGGTAAGAATATCTTTTACGTTGAAAGTGATCAAGGGAATGAACTTTCATTGTTGACAAGGCAAGACAACTTTGATATAAAAATTCCTAAATCAAAGTAAAATATGTATATATAATATATACACCCTTATACAAATTTCTTATTTCAGATAATCCTTCATTAAACCCACTCATTGTTATACTCAATAATAACCAGTAAAATATCGTGGATTGAACTCATGATCCATATATTATACTTGCAATTGAACACATAATGTATGTGGTTGCAATGTGCAAGTTTCCTCAATATAATGAGGAATGACAATTAAATAAGACAATGAGACATCACCTTAGGGTTTGTATGTATCTATAGTCTTGATCTTTCATCGAGTGTACTTTAGAAGTGACATGTCGATGATGATCGCAATTGTCAAATAATCCTTATAAAATCTAAGAAGATATTCGGGCATAAATATGTGCTCTAGACATTTAATCATGAATGACATGGTTCTCTGCATTATGCAGAATGGTAGCTCGAAAGAGATGATGTATTCAAAATGTTTGAATACCTACCTGAACCTAAGTCTCTAAGAGTTAATATGTATGTACATATGATGAATGTCATTATTCTACTGTCTATACTCTAGTCATTCATGAAGCTTCATAATAATCATTTTGTATGAATTTAATGAAGCATGTATAAATGTTGAAGTACTCTTATATTGAAATCTTTTGAATTCAACATAAGATATTTTTCGTCTTGAACAATGGTTGTTTATAGATGAAGAGAGCACAGTGGAAGCGTGGGTCGGACCCATGTGAGAAGGAAAGTAAAAGAGTTGATTGTACTTCTGTGACTTCCATATGACATCCAAAGAGTTGGATGAATGCTAATACTGCAATAAGTTGATGTGTTGATAGTATGACTATCAAGTCTGTCTAAAATCCTTAGTGAAGGACTCAGATAGAGCATCAAAATAATCTACATATAATCATTGACTTTGACTTACTTATTTCATAAGATAAAGTTTGATAATTGTATCCCAATCTTCTAATGACACTTGCAATTGGTTGCATATATATATTAGAAGGTTAGAAATTTGATCTTAAGGTTTAATAGTCATCTACATGGATATTGGTGCAATTGTTGCAACAATCTCCATTGGATTGATAGACTACATGATTTCAGTGGGAGAGCCCTTAGTCTTAGAGAATGTCTCTATGACATGGATATTCGAATACACTCATATTTTATTTCTAAGTGTTGGAAATAAACATGAATTCTGAAATAAACCTATCGTAAAGAGTTATGATGGATATATTTCAGGTAGTAATCTAACATCTAGTGGACTCCACAAAATTAGAAATTTAATGAATGGTTCATTAAGATTTCTAATATTGAAAATCAAAACCTTTATAAGATCAATAGGAGGATGAAGATCATTTGACAATGATTTGGCATCAAGTTTTGGACATATGTCTGGTGATGAGATCAATAGACTAGTAAGATATGAAACTTTAGAATGTCTAAAATTTCAAATCTTACATACTTGTGAATATTGTATTCGAAGAATGTCCAATACATCCTTCTCTTAGGAAAGGTGTAAGATGTCAAGGTATTCGAGATCTCATACATATTGATGTATGTTGATCATCTATATCATAGTGAACATTATGGATATGTGATATCTATTGATGATTATGTATGATATAAGATTTCTTCTCTTCACCTGAGAAACCTTTGAAATGTTCAAAGATTTCATAATTTTAGTTAGAACCAAAGTTTGAAGGAAGATTAAATGAATTTGATCTAACCAAGGTAGCAAGTACCTATTAGATGAATTCAAAGAATACCTTATGAAGATATGAATATCATTTCTATCTCAATCCTCCTAACACACCTAAACTTAATGGAGTTGTAAGGAGATACAATTGGATCATGTGTGACATGATTTGATCAATGATTAATTTTAGTATAATTATCCCTTAGTTTCCATGTATATATGTGTAGTAGAGACTACAATATATATCCTTAATAAGGTTCCATGCATGTAAGCTGGAATCTAGCACTTGAGAGTGCTACTTCATTAGGAAAATAAAGGATGGTATTGGATACCTGCTTTATGACCCTGGGATTCTTAAAAGATCTCATCTCTGAGAAAGTGATTCTTAGAGGATGACTCTTTTGAGAATCAAGATGAAAATGAAGTGTAGGAACTCATTTAATCTTTAGAAGATAACGAGGCTCATGAAATCGGGAACTAAAAGGACAATTAAGGATGAAACACTAATACTTCTTCAAATGAGTTTTGAGGATGTATTCCATGTGTTAGTTAAGTCTGACAATGATCGGACTTCATGTGATGAAGCTCCTGAGGATCATGACAAGGAAAGATGGATATTAGCAATAAAGTCTAAAGTAGACTTCATATACAAATGTTGTATATGGACCCTCGAGGATCCACCTATAAGGGCTAGACCCATTAAGGTGTAAATGAATCTTCAAGAGAAAGAGGGAACCTGATGAGAAGGTAGAGACCTTCAAATCACGGTTCATAGCCATGAGCTACACACCGGAAGAGAAGACATTGCTTGCAATGAGACTTGCTCTTCGGTGACCATGTTCAAAGTCATCAGAATATTGCTAGCCTTAGCTACACAACTTGACTATTGCATCTTCAAGATGTAAGTCAAGATTGCATTCCTATAAGAATACCTCTCTAAGGATATTCACATGAAGTAGCCCCAGGGCTTCATGATTGGAGAGAGTAAGGTGTGAAAGCTAAAGAAATCCATCTATAGACTCAAATAAGCTTCTTGTTGTTGGAACATAAGATTTGATGAAATTATAAATGTTATGATTTCAGATAGAATCTTGATGAACCATATGAAGCTTAGTAGGAGCGCCATTGTGTTCATTATACTAAATATAGATAATATCCTAATCATTTGGAATGATATAAGGATGATAATAAGTGTTTTATGATCTGGCTATTCCATACCCTGAGATTAGGGATGGGCATTGGGCTGGGCCGGCCCGACCCAGCCCGAAGCCCGGCCCAAAAAGCTCGGCCCAGACCAAGCCCAAGAGGACATTGGGCTGGGCCTGGGCCTAAAAAATCGGCCCAAATTTTTTTGGGCCGTGCTCGGGCTTGGCATGGCCCAACCCGACCCGGACCAAGGCCCGACCCGACATAGGCCCGAGTGGTGGCCCGTAATATGGCTCGAGATTGAGACCACGACCCAACCCAAAGGTAGCCGTAGGCCTTAGTCAGGGATATATGTCCCCTCCCAGTTGCCTTCCCTCACGCCAAACACGGTTGATGCCATATGCTCCTAACCCTCATGCACGAGAAACCCAAATCCCACTCCCAAAACCCCAAGTTGTATTATCCTCCGAGGCTCCAAGTTTAGTTGCTAAGGTATATCATTGTTGAAGAATCTTTTTTTTTTATTTTTTGATAGAAACTGAAATTTAATTATGTGGTGGTTTTAGAATTTTTGACATTGTATTGTCACTAGAACGTCATTGTTTTACAATTGAAGAGATTGATTTACAATTTTACAATGTTTTTTCATAAGTAATACAATATTATTCCCCATTTTGTTGGTTGATTTGTGTCTTATATTACATGTGAGGAGGATGGTATGTTCAATCTAGGGGTTTTTTCAGGCTAGAAATAACCTATTTAGTCACATTTCTTGAAGTAGGAAAGGACTGAGTGTTATCAGGAGGAATTCGTGGCAATTAATCACGAGGAGCTCAAGGTATCTTTGTATAGGTCCATAGAACATGTCTAGTCTTGGGCCTGCCCGGCCCAAGCCCGACCCAAAGGAAATGGGTTGGGCCTGGGCTTGGGCTGAACAATAATAAGATTTGCGGGCCTAAGCCCGACCTAAGGCCCGAAATAATTAGATGGGCTTGGGCCTGGGCCTTTCAGGGCCCGGCCCTGCCTGGCCCATGCCCATCCCTACCTGAGATATGATCTCAAAAAGATGCCTCTTGGATCTTAGTCTGAAGGTGTTCAGAAGCAAAGAAAAGAGGGCATTGGGACTGTCACATTTGTAGTACACCTTGGACAAGTTTCATTTTTCTGGAAATTCCAAGAAAGGCTTTCTTACCTTAAGATTTGGTACTGACCTATCTAAAGGGATAACACCTCAAAGAGTTGAGGAAGTGAATGCTAAAACTGGTTGCCTTTTTGCGCATCAGTTATGAGAAGCTGAAAGTATGCTATATGTGTACAAAAGCCAGATGTCTGCCATGCAGTAGGAGTAGTAAACTGTTACTAATCCTGCTATGGAGATAGAACACTTGATTGTAGAAATAACAATACCTTCAAAGATGACAAGGCTTTAGAGATAGTGATCTCTAAGTCTTATCTTCAAGAAATTAAGACTTTATAGATGGAGATCTAAAAGATCTTAACTACAAATACCTTAGGAGATAGATATCTCCAGGAATAAGGGTATTCTGATAAGGATAATAGAAATTACATACTGGTTATAATAATATTTTCTTGAGCTGTAGTGTCAAGGATACTATGACTGACAAGATTGAGTATTGGTTGCATTAGATGCAACATTCACATTAGATGCGAGCACTGTTACTGGGGATATGCAAGTGCCGTAAAAGGACTTGGCATAGTCTCATGGGAACAGAGTGACTGATCAGCTTACCTAGCTATTTTCTAAATAGCCTATGATTCTCACATGAGTGTGGGTTTAAATGATTAGCCCATTAATGGCTCTTTGGGTTAGTGGGAGATTGTTGGACATGTGAGCCCACGACGAGCCATTATGAAATAAATATTATTGCACATATCATTCCCTGATCTGAAATGAAGAATAAATAATTTGCATAATAGGTCCCTCTGTACAATTAGGGTTATGTACCATGGCCATCTTGATGATCATATAGCTGTTGATTCAATAATTGAATCATAGAGGCTGGTGTTTGGATGAATATCTAAAGAGTTAGATTGAGGACTCATCAAGCACCGTCAAATGATTATTAAGAGATGATCTCCAGCCTGAGTAGGAGATGACAATCCTTTCTCATATAGGCTGATGTCTGATCGACCTCTTGAAGCAGGTCCTCTGCATGGGAAGAGTGATTCGGAGGTGTCAGATTAGTTAGGTCAAAGGGTTGACTTAACGAGATCGAGATAACCTAAGTCTTATGTTGAATGTTGTCACAGCATAGGCACACATCCTTTGACCAGAGATAGATGTGTTACTATATGTCTGAGTGTGTACATTTGGTAAACCAGTAGGTTGATGACCTAACCGAGGTATATACACCGGCGAGCTGGTGTGCATATATGGGCATATGAGTAATACGATCTCTCAAAGGGATCATATAGGTTCACTTATGAACCAGAAGACATGAGATCACTAATGAGGTATTAGGACCCGATCAAATTCCATGCATGGTCGTCGTGCTTTGGAAGCATGACAAGAATTTGAAGGTATGATATATGCTTTGGGAAAGTATATGATCGATACCAAATCCCAATGACCAAGATTGAGAAACTTTGTGATCAAACCCTGAAGAAGACAGTATAAAATTGATCTTCATCTTCAGGTTGATCATTGGTCTTCTAGTATGCTGGATGTGCAGGTATTGGGAATACTTGAGGGTGATGTGATCATAAACGATTGTATAACCATGACGCTTCCAGTCCGAGGGAGTGATGAAACAGGTCTGGATTTTAGTGACTCCTCTCAGTAGAGAAGTAACTTGATCTTAGTTCAAGTGTTGGACATTGATCTGAATGTGATTCAGATGCAATGAGAAGATTAAGTATACGGACTTGATTTAATCAAGAATCTGTGGGAGGTCCGTTAGATCTGGATTTGAGATGAGATCTCAACATCCAAGTCACTATACTTGGAACAATACAATCGCCCTGTCCTTATCTCCAAGTATCTGCGGAGAAGGCACATTATTCTTGAATTCAAGAATAATTCATGTGATGAATTTAGTATCCAAGCAAGAAGGTCTTGATGATTAAATGAGATTTAATTATCAAGTACAATATGAATGAGATTCATGTTGTGAGAATAATTGTCCAAAATAATTAAATGAGATTTAATTATCAAGGATAAGCAGATCGTGAATAGTGATATCCAGAATATCTGTGTATATTATAAATGGGATTTATAATATATGAGAGAGAGAGAGAAATATTGTAAATTGCATTTGTTAATTATTAATGTGGATTGGATCCACATTAGTTAATTAATTGGAAATGTAATTTACAAATTAGTTTGGGATGTGAATATGATTCACATATTTTTTTCAATGGCATGATTGAAATATTCACAAATTAATTTGGAATTAATTTGGTGGATATTATTGCAATAACAGTTATTGCAATTAATTAAGAAATAATGAGATAAAATAAAAGGAGACAAAATACCACCAAATTACAAGGTGGCGTCACCTATGACTTAGTCATAGGTGACGCCCCCTATAATCAAGGGTGGTTTGTTATCTCTTTTTATTTGTTATCATATTATCTCTTAATAATTAATTTATGTTAATTAAATTTTGTTGATAATAATTCAACATATATTTAATTTAATATAAATTAATGTTGTTAGTTTTTAACCAACAACAATCATAGCCGTTGGATGGCTCTTGGATGACAATAGCCGTTGGATCCATATGAGCCATGGATTAAGATCCATTGGATCCCAAACTAGTATATAAGGAGGGCAACCCTAGCCCTTGAAGGGTACATCAAGTAGACGCCTACTCTACTTCTCTCTCTCCCCCCCTCTCATTCTCGTCCTCTCTCTCTCTCTCCCTCTCTACAAGGTGGCCGACCACCTTTGTTGAGAAAGAGAGAAGTTCTCACCTTCGCCATCGACTACTCGAGGATCTCCTTCTTCTTTGGGGCTGCTTGCTCTAGAGGAAGACGACGGATTTCGTTGGACGAAATCAGGAGATTCGAGGCTTGGATCTTCGTCGAGGATTGCGGGAGTCACGCGTCTCATCATCGCGCCCGCAAGTGCTGTCTCCGTGGATCAGACTTGAGACAGGATGATCTCTTGCTTTAGAGATATCGTGATCACAACCACGCTTCGAGAGGTATTCCTAATACTTTTTGGTTTGATGAAACGATCCAAGAATTGTTCTTGTGATCATGTGGTTTCATCATATGATTTAAATTTTTTAAATTCTGCTGCACCTTGCGACTAGTGCGACTAGTCGCCCCGATCGCATGAGATGCGATCGTCACGCTTCCGTGATGCGCTTAAGGATTCTCAATATCCTTCAATTCTATTAGGTTCTTAAAGCCCACATTATTCTTAGGTGTCGTCCAGATTAAGTGAGGAATTACCCTTAAGGAATAGCGCCCAAATCCCAGCCTGGGTACTGCCTTGAGTATCGACTGGATTCACGAAGTATTGTTGCTTCTATCGGTGTGTGGACGAGTAGGTCTAGGTTTGCTTGCGAACTTAGTCTGAAGTACTGAGCATAGGGAACTGCGATGGTGGGTCCCTATCTCATTGTATCATGTCTAAGTACCCCACAAGGGTGGAAGTATTTGATTGCCATATCAGCTTCCTTCCTCCACTTCTTTGGCTCGGTAGTGGATCCAAACAAGATATCAAGGACCTTCTCAAAGTGCATGCTATTGGTTACAAAGAAAGTGGGAAGTATAGGACGCTCGCCTGGTAGTGCTCACTCGCTTATAGGTTTAGACGTAAGGACTAAGATAAAAATATTGCCAGAAAACAGCCAATAAAATCTCCAAGATAAATAACCAACTTTCACGGCTTCATTGTGTTGAGTTGGTGAAGCAACCCTTGTCTTGTGTTTGGATTTTAGTTAAGGTCAGTGTCCAAAAAATCGTGCACTTGCGTCTTTTGTTTTCACTTCTTTATATCACTCCTTTTTATTTTGCTCACTTTGAGCCTTATCTCATTTTCTACATCATTTTATTTCTTTTGTATCTCTGTGCTCATTATTCTTCATCTCTCCTTTTGTTTCTTAAGATGTCGGGTCATGGATGGCTTAGTCCAGACTCCACTGACACAAACATCGACTACATGACTCCAACATCTCCAACAACTCGGAGCGATTCCAGAGAGACCGGTTCGGACTTTGCAAACCACTCTTAAGGCTCCTCGTCTTTTCTATATTCAAATAACCGGGATCACTCTTGTCCCTAAATTCCTCCTTTGTGGATGGAGATCAATTTGTCTCCATATACATTTCCCAATCCAATAATGTTCGAAAATTGACCATAATTCTGAACACTTCTCTACATCTGGTGCACATTTCCAATCTAATCAAGATACATATCATTATGTAGTCAAAGAATCTGATCTAGACTTGATTTCATCTGAGTCCTATTCAGAGATGGCTCCTAAGGAGAAGGCACATCAAGTTGAGCATAATGAAGTGAACACACAAATGCTCGCCTTGATACAGATGATTCAACAACAATTGACTGCACAGGATGATGCAAAGAATGTCTTCCAAGAGATTTTAATGGATATGAGGAGATATAGAGAGAACATAGGAGGAGGAGAAGAAGCACTTGCAGATAGATCCCATGGAGGGGAAGAAGAATAAAGAAGAGAGGCTCCCAAGCCTACATTAAAAGAAACTTACAATCTTGGTGATGGTCATATGACCGAGTCGATCCAAATTCCTATGATATACGGACACTTTGAATTGAAACCACATTTCTTGTCTCTTCTTCCCTCATTCCACGGGAATACAAATGAGGAATCCTACATCCATTTACAACAGTTTGGCCGCATCTGTGGCACTATATATTACCCTAACACTCTATTGGGTGTTGTCAAAATGATCACCTTCACATTCAACCTTCAGGACAAGGTATTATATTGGATTAATCACTTGGGGTCGGTGGTGACGACTTGGGAGGAACTCAAGTTAGTGTTCTTACACAAATTCTATCCCCCGGGTTGTCTGAATCAGATGTGTTCCCTCATCTCGAATAGATATGACGCTTTGCTTCCAAGCAATGATCGCATCACATGCCTCTAAGAGGGCCGATCATTCCAGCACAATGCCTCACGCCACGTGGATCCTCGTTTGCTGTGGGCCTTTCGTTCTTGGTGTTGTTCTTTCCGTTTTGGGATTTTTACACTATCGCCCCTAAATATTTGTCCTATTGCTTCATGAACCTTGTAATCATCGTAACTACACTGCAAAACTCCTACAGTCATTCTATGTAACATCTCTCTCTCTCTCTTGAGGAATTACGGTGTTCATGGTGCAAGTTACAAGGATTGTGGTGTAACTACAAAGTTGTGGGATAATTGAAGGAACAAAATTCAGTAGGTTCCACATCCATATTCATCATTGATTGAAATGTGATAAGACTTGTAATGGATCTTTGATTATACAATGAGAAGGTTACCTGGATAGGACAAAAGAAGGAATGTTTTTTTAAAATGATTCTATATAGTTGTATTCCACGACAAATAATGAGTTTTAAGGAGGAGAGATCAGATATCCCTCACTACTATCATATTAGGTACCTAGCCTCAGGTAAATTCCTATTGATCTTGTAAGAAATTATGAGTTTTGTTAAATTCAAATATGAAGCCTTATGATACAATATTATTATGGTGGTGATGTTATCCAAATCATATTTGCGTATGCATCATCCATATATTTGTGTAGGATATACTATGCTGGAGTTATCGGTCAGCACCATTAACTCATGACAGTCTGTGAAATAAGCCGCGATGTTTGCGAGTCGAAGGAGAAATCACAACCCAAGAGTCTAGGGAAGCCCTCATCAGTTCAATATGTATATTACGTGCAAACCCATGATTAGGCCCACCACAATAGATGCAACAGCAGGTGGTTTTGTACCATCCTGAGTCCCAGCCACAGTTTATCGAATCGTTTTTCCCACCTCCACTCCAAATTCAAGAGGTGAACGCCATATGGAATTGTGGTGCACAACTGACCTATTCCGGAGGACATTAGCAAGGTCAGTCCTCTGCCATTCAACCATACCACTACCAATGTCATGGTGGTAAACTTGTCCAGAGTCAACCTCGGAACTACCAGTCTCCACCGAATGCTAACACCTGGAGACAGAGTTGCCATCAGCCGACATATCGATAATATCAATTTCATTAGTAGTAACCGACTTCTCATTTTCACAACTAGTATCTTCCTCCTCCTCAATACTATCAACATCACCCTCCTCAGCATGATTCTTCAAGTTATCACTCGCAGCCTCCACAACACTGACTCATAGTAGTTAGCGCATTGAATCGAATGAGGTTGCATCCGTCAACCCTGCATTAGTCTGTTTGGCTCAGCTGGTGAAGATCCTAACAGAGATAAGCCAGAAGCTTGATGACCTTGCTACCACCAAGACGATCATACTAGGACAAGTGGAGGCGAACACCAATAATTTTAAGCGTAAAGAGCATGTAGTTTGCGATGTGTCCTCCAACCCTGACAAGTCAAGTATAAATGATTCTTTCATGTTATCTAACGATGTGCCTCTCAGGAGAGGTAGGAGCTTACAACCGTCTACAACCTCCAAGTGGAAGAATAAAGTTCAAACTATCGAATCATCATCTTCCGCATCAACCAATCCAGTAGTAGGGCTGGGTGAAGGAGGAGGAGGAGCCACACAAGATTATCAGAAAATCCAAAAAAAAAACAAAAGCAAAAGCAAAAAGACTAAAAACAAAATAACAACCAAGGCCAATACAACCAAGGAGAAAGCTACATCATCAGCCGATCCCGTGCTGATTGACAAAGCCAAAGCTTTTGTTTTACTTTTTCCCATGTTTTGAATAACCTCACACCTTCTAGTTAGTCATTTGTAAAGGATGACTAATCTGTAAACAAGAACAATGCTTTTGGTTCTATAAATATTCTTTTTCCAGATGCAATGAAAAATGTTAAAATAAGAAATTTGAAAATACGCTGTCTGATCTTGTAATTGTTGATATTCTTTAGAATATCTTTCTTGAAATGTCCTTATTAAAATCCATGGAATACGTGCCTTCTGTGAAGAAAGGTCTGAAATAGGAATGTATATCAAAGCATCAACCCTGCAAAAACAGACACATCATATCAGAGAAACATATATTGACCATAGTAGTAATGTGATCAGTGATATCCCAATAAATAAGAAAGACAAGGGACCACCTTCAATTAGATGTGAAATTTTTAACCAGATATTTGAGCGAACATTACTTGATAACAGTTCCTCCATTAACATCATGCCCTCTTCATTGCTTAAAGAATTCAGACTGGGTCCGCTTAAACCCACACACATGATCCTTCGATTTGTTGATCAATCAGTTAAGTGGACTAGAGGTTTATTGGAAGATATTATTATAACTATGCCGGACATGAAATTCCTAGTGGACTTCATTATCTTAAACATAGATTCACATGTACCATTACCTCATACACCAATTATTTTTGGTCGGTTGCTCCTTCGAATAACCGAAGCGGTAGTTGATTATGGTATGGAAAGATCACGTTCCGCTCCTTTAATGAAAAGGTTACAATGGACATGATCACTGAGCTAAAAACCATATAGAGCACATCCAAGAGAGGAGAGCCAGAACCGATTGCAAAATACTGTGATATTGTTGAGCAAATCAGATATCCACAATTATCTTTGGATGACATCTTGATAAAAGAAATTCTCTTTCCATAGGAGGACCAGGAAAGTACAGTCCGTGCTTTTTCCTTTGTCGACAAGGAGATTGATTCTGAAGAGCTAATTAATTTATTTGAAGAATTTTCATGTCAAACCAAATAAGAAGAAATCATTGCAGATATGTTCAGTACATTATTTTCTGAGCCAGGAGTGACAAAGGTAGACAACACCTCTTTATTGTCAATAGATCATACACTGGCAACCAGTGCAGTTTAAGAAGCATCAGAGAAGTTGACTCAAAATTTACTTGAATAAAAGCCTCTTTAGGTAGATCTAAAGTATGCTTTCCTTGCGGGTGAGCTAAATATGTATCCAATCATCATTAGTAGCAGATTGACCAAGGATCAAGAATCTCATTAGCTAAAGATTCTAGAGAGAAACCGCAAGTCTCTTAGTTGGAATGTTTCAGATCTTCAAGGGCTAAATCCAACCTTATGTTCACACCATATCTATTTAGAGGATGATTGTGAAGCATGTAATGAATTTCATTGAAGATTAAACCCTAATCTTCGAGATGTAGTCATGAAAAAGATAACGAAGTGGTGTAAGGCTGGCTTTATTCATCCCATTTCCGACTCGAAATGGGTTAGCACATTGCATGTAGTTCCGAAGAAATCTGGAATTACTGTGATAACAAATGACTAAGGAGAGGAGATCTCTACTCGAGTACACATTATGGCATGTCCGTGTTGATTATCAACACTTGAATACAATGACCAAGAAGGATCGCTTTCATCTGCCTTTTATTGATCAAGTTCTTGAAAGGTTGGCAGGGAAAGAGTTCTTTTTTTCTTGGGCTGGTACTCTGAATATAACCAAGTAGCAATCGCTCCTGAGGATACAGAGAAAATGTTTTTCACCTATCCGTTCGACACCTATATTTTCAAGCAGATGCCCTTTGGATTATGTAACGTGCCATCTACATTCCAATATGCATGTTGGCCGTTTTTGATGACATGGCAGGTAGTTTTTGTGAGGTTTCCATGAACGATTTCTCAATCTATGGTGATAGTTTTGATGCTTGTCTTACGCATCTGGATCGAGTACTTAAGAGATGCTATGAAGTCGATTTGGTTCTATCATGAAAAAATAGTCACTTCATGGTAACAAAAGGAATTGTGTTGAGCCATGCCATCTCAAAATGAGACATGGAGGTTGACCCAGCGAAGGTGGATGTAATTGCAAAACTTGAGCCACCTCGTACAATGAAGAATGTGAGGTTAATTCTGGGATATGCTGGTTTTATAAAAGATTCATCAAGGACTTTAGTCTCTTATAGAATTACTAGGCAAGGGGACCAATTTCATTGTTGATCAGAAAGTCCTCCAATCATTCCATCAGTTGAAAGAACTTGTCACTCAAGCATCGATCGTGCAACCACCTGGTTGGTCTCTCCCATTTGAGATCTTGATGGATGCATCAGATTTTGCCATTGGGATTGTGTTAGGACAAATATGTGAAGTTCTGCCATATGCCATTCACTATGCCAGCAGGACATTAGATAATGCACATAATAATTACATAGTAACATAGAATAGATACTAGCAGTTGTTTTCGTCCTTAAGAAATTCAGATCCCATCTTCTTGGTTCTAAGATAATTATTTACACTGACCACTCTCCTATTTGGTATTGACAAGAGAAGAAGGATGCCAAGTCACGTCTACTCGGATTGATCCTTCTCCTATAGGAATGCGATTCGGAAATTCGAGATAAATCTGAAGTTAAGAATGTGGTAGTAGATCATCTGTCCAGAAAAGAATTGTCAGAGACTGCCGTTCAATGGAACTTTCCCCCATGAATCTATTCCCAGTGTTGGTTCTCTCCCCCGGTATGCCGATATTGTGAACTATCTTGTTTCAGAGAAAATTTCATAAGATAGGACAAGAGTAAAGAAAGACAATTTTTTTGTCCGGCTTTCGTTTCTACAAGTGGGAAGATCTATACCTTTTTAGGGAAGGTGTAGATTGCATTTGGCTTCGGTGCATTCCTCGAGAGGAGTACACCAGTGTCCTCGAGCACTATCATAAGCTCAAATCTGGAGGACACCATTCTAGAAGCATAACAACATCGAAAGCATCGTAGTGTGGCCTATGGTGTCCTACACTATTCAAGGATTCCACAACATATGTTAAAATCTACGTTGACTGCCCGAAAATGGGAGGAACCCTCTATTCCAAATATTCAATACCTCTCAAGTTTATTTATATTTCAGATGTTTTTGACGCTTGAGAAATTGACTTTATGGGCCCATCTCCTAACAATCAAGGATTTGAATACATCCTAATTGTTGTAGATTACATGAGTCGTTGCGTGGAGGCTATTCCCGCCTGATTCGTTGATAGTCATACTGTTTGCAGCTCTCTTAAGGACAACATTATTTTGTAGTATGGGATTCCTAAAATTATCATTTCAGATAGGGGTGGTCATTTCATAAACAAAGAAGTTAAGAAACTTGTGAAGGAGTACGCTATTGATCAACATGCCCCATCTCCTTACCACTCGCAATCCAATGGCTTGGACGAGTTATCTAATAGGGAGATCAAGATAATCTTGCAGAAACTTGTTAGACCAGAAAAGAAGAACTGGTCTCAGTTGCTTGACTTAGTTCTATGGGGCTTATCGGACTGCCTATAAGTCTCCTTTGGGTATGTCTCCGTATCGCCTTATATATGGAAAGCCATGCCATCAACCGGTTGAACAAATTCACAAATCTTCATGGATAGTGAACAATTGTAACTTAGACTCACAGACTGGTTGTCAGAACTAGAATATTGATCTAAATAGACTCTTGGAATTCCAAGACTACACATATGATAACAACCTGATGTATAGGGAGAAAGTCAAACGTCGGCACGATAAGAACATCAAAAGAAATACTTTCAAGCCCAAACAGAAGATGTGGTTATTTAATGTGAAGTTGAAGATATTCCCAAGTAAATTAAAGAGTAAATGGACATGGTCGTTTCTAGTGAGTGTGACAATTGTAGTATTCAGATATCCGAGTTGTCATCTGACGCATTAGTGATCAACAAACAATTGCTGAAGTCGTATTTAGAGCATGATACATTCATGTCCGTCGTCGAATCAATCAATGTGTTGTTTGAAGAAAGTCTCCCAGTCATAGCATACAAAGATTTAGACAATGCTTCCAAAAATATTTTTGATTAATTCTTTCTTTTCATTCTTTTTCATTCTTTTATTCTAGGAGGTTTTGTGCGAATGAGGTTTTTCATTATTTTCACATAGTGTGGAAGGACACATGCGTGCGAATGAGGCTTCGTGCGATTAGTGCAATACCCTAAATTACAATCTACATGTTGGGCCTATCTTAGAAACACATAGTAGACCGAATCTATTCACATACATAATATCTAATTCACATGCACATCAACCTACAATTATCAGCATTAACACAAACACACACACACACACACACACACACATCTAATACCCACACTTCAACACACACTCACATACAAAAAATATTTCCAATTCACATATGAGAACAAGCATATATTATAGAAAATCACATTTTAAATTTAAATTCATCATTCAAGAAGACAATATCTCTTAGGTATTTCAACAAACATCTATAATGCAATCAACGATAACAAACATACTCAAGTCCAAAACAAAAACTATATATATGACAAAATTAAAGGACAAGAGATATACCTAAGGAAGAGGAGGATGAAATGGTGAAGACGCTCGTCGGTGGTAGGAGATGGTTGAGGATGAGCTTCTCCACAAGGATGAAGGTTCCTCTTCTCCAAGTACAAGGGTGGAGGATGAGGCTGAGAAGAGGATGAGATGGTAGGGAGAGTAAGAGAGGGAAGGTCAGGGGAGGGAGGAGAGGCTATCAGAGAGGGAGGAGGTCAGGCAGAGAGGGAGTGCAAGAGCTAGGGCAAGAGGTAGAATGGAAATGAGGAGATATTATTGGTTTTGTTGTTATGTTTAGCAGAATATGCGACTACAGTATTTGACCACAATGTAGTCTCATAATGAGGCGCCAAATCGCTCGCCTCATATTAGTTGTCGTATATTTACCTATGCGACCACTATTTGTGGGAATGTGCTCGCATTAGCTATTGCGATCATAAATCCACTACTAGGGGTCACAAGTTGGTGCTAGTAAAACATCACATTTCTTGTAGTGTCCTTTTAATTAAGTGTCGGTCGATACTTGGCTTTGGCTAGTTACTGAAACTTGAGGCCTAGTCGACGAGTCTTTTCTTCCCAATTACACTATTAGGAATTCATTCAAAATTTTCTTTGAAGTTTCTCTTGAAATAAGTTTTTGCTAAGGGTCCATCAAAGTTTAAGTAACGGGGTTGATCAATCCCAGATTCACGTACTTTATATATTAATTTTATCCTCAATTCTTGAGAAAAGCACCACAAAAACCACATAAAATGACAAAATAATAAAATCAACTTAAGCTATAAAAGTAGATTAATTTGAGATATTATCACATCATGGAAATCAAGGAGAAATCCCTTAAGTTGATGAGAAATTCAAAGCTGAAATGAGTGTATATTCAGTTGTATATATTTTGCAACTTTCTAACATTTCTAAAATCAGTTTTACTCCAAATATTATGAAACCAACTTCGTCGTGTACATAATATTAACTTTAACCCATCCTAAAAACTACCAACCTGTAAAAGAAAAAGAACTCAATCCTTGATTTTGAGGATTGGAAATAGAAAAGTTGCATAACTTCCTATACAAGATCCGATCAAACTCTACTCACCTTCGAATTAAATCTTTTAAAATTATCTATAAAACAAGATCAAATTTAAATAAATTGGAGTTCATTTGTGAAAATTGGATATCCGGACCCTACAGTATATTATTGTACAAAATTAACTAACTTCAATTCATTACTTCATGTGCATATTTGACTCCTTTTATTTTAATTCTTTTCATTTATTTTACTTATTTTATATCAACTGTCTACATAATAATAAAATACAAAAAATCTGGAAAATAAACAAAGACAGATTTTGATTTTTTAAACACTAATCTATTCACATGTAAATAAATTCACTTATGTAACTTATTTTCTTCATTTTATAAATCATTAAAAATTCAAAAAATAGATTCATGTATATTTAATCATTTAGCATTTTATTTAATTTTATTATGCATGCATCTATAAAAGAAAATCAAAGAAGAAATTCAAAACATCAAAAATTGGTATTTTATATCTAAAAAATATCACAAAAAAATCACATTTATCGTAATTGAGCCCATTTGTTTAAGCCCAACATAAAAAGTATATATCATAATGAGACTAGAACTTTCATGTTGATCATCTTTTCATTTTGAGTCCATTTTGTATTTTCTATTTAATTTTCTTTGATTTCATGCATCAGTCAAAGTTGAGTCAACTAGTCCATGTGTTTGCATCTCATTCTCCTGCTTCATCCCATATCAACGCTCGACAATGAACAATGGTCCTCATCTCCATGTATCTTCGTCCTCCTTTTCTCCTCAGTTTTTTCCTTATAAGTTGTGTTCACTAGCGTCCACGATTCCAGAAGTCTGAGTGTAGTAACTATGCCGGTTATCATAATCCATGTTGTTTTGTAAATTATTGGCATAGCTTGTACATGTTGTTAGTGGTTTGTTAAGCACTGTTGGTCGTTGAACAACTGACAACGATTATCCAAGGTTGTAGTTCTTCATCGACACATATCGGTGGTTACTTAACTATTGTTGTATATTTCTTGAAAATCCCTGGCAATTTCTCAATTATGGGAAAAAAATGACTCAAAGGTTACATATTTTTTATTTCACTATCAATGGAAGATTCAAAAATGGCATTCTTCTAGGGTTAGAAACCATCGTCAGTACTATATTATCGATGCTTGTTATTTTAGCATGACGTTGTTGGTGATCTGCCGAGATAAGTTAGCCAACGATGGCAGGTTTACAATATCATCGGTGATATATATACAAATAGTCGATGATGAACCCAACTATTATCGATACTTGTTTGCGGAAATTATTGTCTCCATCGACAGTTTTGAAGAACCACATGTAATGAAGTGTTGCTAATGAGGCTTTTTGTAATAGGGAATCCACCTTATAGATGTATCCGGATTTAGATACAATATGAGAATATCAAAAGTTATGAAGATCAAACGTCTCTGATGTCATAGCACTCAAAAAATTTCTTCTTTATTTTAACTTCATTTGTTATAGTTTTATATTTTAATTCATCCTTATAGATGTATTTACTTAAAGCGTACTCACATCAAAATTTAGAGAATTTTCATTCGAAGATAGTAATTTTGTAAAAAATACAACCTTAAGGATATATTCAATATATGTTATACTTAATCGAACTTCATGGATATCTGTAATTATTATAAGATATGACTACAAGGTGGAGGGAAAGTACGAGGGAAGGAAAGATCGCTAGGGGGAGGGTAAGAGTCTTCGGTAGGGAATAAGGATAGAAAACAAATAATATAGTTTGGAGGCTTTTTTTATTATTTCATCAGATTTTAGTCATTTGGTAACGATTTCGCCTAAGGCTAAAAGACAAGTATAAATATAGATATTTTGCAAGGATCATCATGATATACACACATACATAGGGAAAATGGGTTTGCCCCCTGGGGGAGCTAACTTGGCTCACCCACCCCATTTTCCCTATATATTTTTTTATTTTTTTTTGAAAAATGAATACATGAAAATTCATCACTATATCCCTATGTTATGTCATTCAAGTTTTGTGAGAAACAAAGACTCCTACGACCTCCATCTAGACAGTCATTTTTTATCGATCACAGAATTGTTGAGATCGACTCCGTCCGGATGGATGCCGTAGGAGTCTCTATTTCATCGAAATTCGAACGACATAATATAGAGTTGTAATAATAAAAATCCAAAGAATTATTTCTCAAAAAAATAAAAAATATGATGAAAATGGGGGGGGGGGGCAAGTTAGCTCCCCCTCGGGGGCAGCCTCATTTACCCATATATATTTCCTTCCAATAGGACGCAGTCCTTCCTGAATTCAAGAAGGTCGACCTTTTTTTGTAAAAAATATGATGACTTTAGTAGAATATGTATACAATTTGTATTATAATGTGTAGTTTTAATATTTGTATTACAATGTGCAGTTTTGTATACAGTTTTGTATTTATAATGTGCATCTATAATACAAACTATATACGTATTATACTAAAGTGCTTGTGTTTTCTACAAAAAGAGTGCGGTCTTCATGAACTCAGGAATGACTACGTGATAACCATAGAATTCCGAGGGTCGTATGGTTTCACAAGGCGAAACCGCAGTCGGTGTATTAACTACTCAAAAGACCACATTTAATCAACAATTAATCCACCATGAAATATTAATAGTGCCTGACAAAACTGTGGAGTTAAAATTCATTTTTCTATACAAAACTAAGGGTATAACAAGCAAGCATTTAGAGGTCGAACCACAAAGAACAAAACATGCAGCCTACAATTATTGCTAATCAATGCCGAGTGTGTTCAACTTATCTTTTATCCCGCTTTTTTTGTACTATTTTATGGATTTTAATGTTCATATATTCTATTGTTGTTTTTAAATTTATCAATTTTTATTATCTTTTATATTTTTTGATTTTTATATTTTCTTTTTCTTTTAATTATATAATATAAGATATATAAGTAATATCTAAAGCTATATATACAATATAAGGTAATATATGTATAAATACTCATAAAAAAATGAAATGCAGAAAATAAAGTGTTTGTGTTTAAAAAATTCCAATGTTTTTGTGATTTTTTTGGAAGTTTTGCTATTTTTTATGGATATTTAAAGTAAAAAAATATCCCAAATCAAGGAAATAATAAGTAGGCTGAATTGAATTGAAGATTGAAAATAACAAATAAAATAAAAATTCTTCAAATCAATTTTCATAGATAGATTATAATATAAATCAGAGACACAAATAATTTTTTTTGGATTTTTGGTTATTTTTAATATTTTTATTGAATTTTTGATCTTTTTAATTTTTATTCCTTTCCTTTTTCTATTTTTTATAGATTTTTGTTAGAGAATGAAAGCATACTAAAATAGACAACATATAACTTTTTGGAATTTTACAAAACATTTTTCTATTTTTTGGTTATTTATAAATTAGACATGGACAAAAACGTGCTCATCTGAATTTTAATAAATAGCTAAAATCATTAAAATGCTAAAATAAAAATAGAGCATGAAGTTACATGTCACCAAGCCTATAGTCTTATTTTTGCATAATTTTTGGAGCATAGATGATGTTTTTAATAAATGAAATTCAAACACCAAAAATACGTGAACAAGGAAGGGCATTTTTGTAATTAAAACAAATGACAGAGGCTCAACTGTAAATGTGCCAAAATATACAACTAATATTCACATTTAATGGATTAAAATTAAATACAAAAATTGCTAGGGTTATACATACAATTTTCCCAACTCACATGGGACGACACGTGGGCTGAGTTGGACTGGACCTATGTGTAATACCCACAAACTTCAAGGGTCTCCAAGCAAAATGTCCACATTTATTGACATTATATATTTTCTATACAGAACTAATAATTAAATGCAAAATTAATTGAGGCGAGCAATGCGTATTACCCCATCTTTTGTGCAATCCAACGGTTAGATGATATTCACTAGCCCATGTGGCGAACACTGGTGCATTGATGACGCTTCATGGATGGACGTATGTGATTAGATCTTGGGGAGAGATCCAATGGCATGACCCCTGTATGATCTGACGTCCGCTACTCCACGCAGAGAACAACTCCAGATCGAACGACTCCGAGTGCATCAGGAAGAACAGGGAAGGGGGCTTCCCTGGAGCACCAATCCTACCGCATAAGTGCTTGAAGGCTCGCTGAAGGTGTTCCACGATGAGCGGCGATGCCAAAAGGGTCCCAGGCTCGCTGACCGAGCCTTGGAGGTCATTTATTCCTGAAGGGGTGCAGGAACCTCAAAGTCATCCCAGATGGGCTCTTCAAGCATTGGCACATGCACGAAAAGTTCCAGTGGCTCGAGGCGAGTCACCTCGACCAAGACTGAAGCTAGGATGCGCCATGGGTGAGGTGAGCAGAGAGGGTCCAGTGGAAGGAGGTGGATGACCCTCGATTCGCTAATCCACGATGGATCAGGTGTGCTTGATGGGCGAATCAGACGGAGAAATGTGAGGATAAGAACAGTGATGCGATAGTGGGGTCGAAATTGCTTGTTACAG
Organism: Ottelia alismoides; assembly: GCA_037367405.1. NCBI lineage: Eukaryota > Viridiplantae > Streptophyta > Magnoliopsida > Alismatales > Hydrocharitaceae > Ottelia > Ottelia alismoides. The sequence goes on along the minus strand of JAZKJV010008034.1, from coordinate 171,881 downwards.
GCGGTAGAACATTGGCCGAAGCACTAAAGCTCCAGCGAAGAACCTAAGCTAATTTAGACTAAAATCTCTAATCAAAACACTAAATAGAATGCAGTAAAGAAAAGATATGAACTACATCTACCTAAGAACCATGAAAGTGCAGCTCCTATACCTACGGTGAAACAGGGAGCAGGGCATGCCCGAGCTCTGCCGAGGATCGCCTCCTCTCCTCGCTCTAACGTTCTCCAGGCATGGGGAAGGTGCAACTGTCACCAGGCCTCCACACACACACACACACACACACACACACACACACACAAGAAGACGATTAGGGGCTCCAAGAGGGATTAAGAAGAGGAGGAGAGGGGGTTTTTATTTATAGACAAAGATAAGGACCCTTATTGTCCGACGATTTGGGAAGAACATGGTTTATGTACAGGAGATCAAAGGTTTAGGCGAAGATCAGTGAAGATTGAGGGAGATCTTGGCGTGGAGAAACGATGAAAAGGAATGATTAGATGCCCACGAAAAATGGTGCGAAATGCGGAAGAGACATTGGTGTAAGGTCAGGATGCCTAGAGGCTGAGTTGACCAGGAGGTCAACAAAAGGTTCCACGCGATTGGGCCACATCAACCCAAGTCGCGACAAAACAAGCATTTTATTCACAAATAAATGAATGAAAAATAGTAAACGATTTTATTAAATTTTGGATATAAAATAAAAATTGTTCATTATTTTATGTAGTATTTTAATATGATTTTTATTTATTTTTTGATTTATTTATTACAAGTTACTTTTTAAAGGTATATTTATAGGTATATTCATCTATGTTTTGTACATTTTATTTTTATTTGTATTTTTTATTATTTTATTCTATTATTTTATATATTTATAGCTTATTTTTAGGTACATAAATATATTTTATTATATTTTTTGATGTTATTTGTACACTTAAATAAATAGGAGAATAAATTATATATGTACAAGTATAAGTATTTTGTCTATGTACTTTGTATATTTATTTGATTTTGTATTTTCTTTATGATTTTATTCTATTCTAAATATGTACATATACTATAAATAATATTTATAAAATTATAAAATTGTAAAAATAATAATTAATAAATAAAAGGAATATTTTATTCAAGTATATTATACAATAGGGGTCCAAAACCTAACTTTTGCATTAGCTCCAAATTAAGTCAAACTACCTTCATTAAATAGTTTGTTAAAAGTTATATATAATTAAAGGTGATTTTATGCATTTGGAGTTTTTATTAGGAGATATGGGTCTATGAAGTTTGGGTTTTGGCTTTTTATTCTGTGTATAAAATGTACATTGTATATTCTTTTTGTGCAAATTCAATTTTATATTTTTCTACACATTATTATATACAACTTTTATGTACAAAGTTTCTTTATTTGACGAATAAATAACAAAGAATAAAATGGGTCCTGAAAAATATTTTATGAATGAATAAAAGAATTGGGTTTTTATTGTATTATTGGCACTTATCTCCCCCAACTTTATTCCTTGTCGATCAATTCAATTCTTGACTTGGTCTCGGGGTTTAGGGTCATAAAATACCTTTGGTATTTCATTGTTTTTCTTTTCTTTTCTTTATTCTATAATTTTGGTATTAAAAATAGTATTTGGTATACAATAATTAGAATAAATAATGAATGTTAATATGTACAAAATAATGTTATTAAATGTATTAGGTAGGGTTTTTAAGGCCAAAATGATAGAATAAAGGTAATGAAATGGAGATTCATCACTCCCCTATACTTTCCTTTTCTAGTCCCTAGCAAATACTTATGCAGTAAGTATAGAAAATGAAAAATGAAGCAAAGAAAAAGAAATAACTTTGAGTAATTGTCGACTTTTAATATAGTTTTTAATAAAGTCAAAGTTTGGAACTCTGAGAAAGCCTTTAGATTAATGATGTGTTCGGAACCACATTGAAGTCGGGAAGTGTAACATAACATCCCTCAGATTCCATACTCATATCATCCTGTCCAATTCACAGCTAAGTCAGAACCATCCTCTCAGTCGCATACTCCTGCTACCTTGGAATGATAGAACCACGTGTGTGGATTTGTCCAACTCTTCCCAGATAAAACCATTGAACCATCAAGGTATCTGCTCTTCTGGTAACTCATCCTCATGGGGACAGATATTCCCTTCGAAGGTCAGCTACTTCCGGTCTTTACAACCGAATGTGGGAGGACGTCAGAAGAATGGGGAGAGAAGTAGGAATGGACCAGTGTAGTCTTCATTCCCTTGTGAAGTCGGTCAGTGTAACCGATTCTTCACCAAGAAGCATGCTTTTCAGAATCTCAAGTTTTTGGTGGAATTTTCGGTATAGGCTTCTTTAGATATTTTCTTTGGCTTTGCACAGCTTATGCATTCTTGTTTTTGCCGATGGATATAGCACCTTTTGTTCCACCCACTATTTTGTGGTATTAGAAAAGTTGCGCTGGTAGGCCATTCCTCATCCGAAGAATTGTCTCAATCCATCTCCAGTCTTTAGGTATCATTGTTACCAAAAGAAGTGGGTTAGAGTACCAATGTTGTCAGTCCCCAAGAATGGTTCCTGAGCCACCCTTGACGAAGCGACCTTGCATCGTCTCGACTTAGGCCCCAAGATTTTTCAACCGCCCATCTGGGTTAAGCTAAGTTCTAGGTGTGAGGTTTACAGTCAAGTCACTATCTCAAGAGTCGTACGGATGATATGAAGAGTTATCTTTAAGCACATTGAATTGACTTATGAACATAGTCCTATGGAACCTAATGAATTAAGTCAAGGTGACCTAAAACATCTCCACTTCTGGTCCTCAATGGATTCCTCTGAAATTAGGTATTTTAAGGTTTATTCCAAGCTCCAGTCTCCAGACTTTGTTTTGAATAGTTCAATTGTCTATATTATTCCGAAAAAAATGCAAATGATATGTATAATGCAAGAAAATATTTTTGTGATGCCATAAATTTGAACTTTTTATAGATTTTTGAAAAGTTTTACAATGTTTTATGCAATTTTCTCTTTTTTTTTCAAATGTTTTCGAGATTTTTCTATTTTGCAAGTTTTCAGGGTTTTTTTTAAAATAAAAATACTTTTAGCGTAAAAAGGAAGTATGTACAGATATTTACACGGGCGTGCCTCTTTTTATTTACACGAATTGAGGTTGGAGGATTTACTGGTTGAATGTGAGTTATTTGTATAGGTATGTTTATACAATTTGTAAAGAATTTATTTGAAAGATGTATATATTCCTCAAACTTATTTGAACATGGTTTTACAAGCAATTTTAAAAACTATAGTCCAAAATAATTTTTGCAAATAACTTATACAAACATTTAGACACATTTGAAAATCATTTTGCAAAGGTTTTTCAACACTATATATAGATTTTTCAGATATTTTTGCAACCGTTTTCCAAACCATTTGCACATAGGTTTTTAAACCATTTTATTTCACATGAAAAAAGAATTTTTTTACAAACCAATCATTTTTAAAAAGGTTGAAAATATTTTGCAAAATATTTTTCAAATAGGTTTCAAAAGATTTTTCAAATAGATTTTCAAACTATTTTTCAAACACTTTGCAAAACATTTTTACCCGATTTATTAATCAGTATAAACAATTCGAGGAATAATATGCATCATTTTATTAATTAATCTTATGAGTTTTATATGTTTGGATATAAATAGTTATGTAGTCATCTTTATTTAAAATACTAAAGTACGAGCTATGGATAAAGCAAGTATATACGATCCCCTGTACTTAGCTTGAGTTATGCCCTCATAGATCGAAGAGAGAAGAGAAGGCATAACTCGTACTGAGTATAGAAAAGCTATTACTTCAACAACAAAAGAATAATGAAGGACAAAATGAGAAGCCGGTCATCCCCTCATACTTAGGATCAATTAATCCTAAGTCTAACAGACTATATTACATGTAGGAAGGGTCGAGGGAGGGAATGAACAACTCAACGAGTTGTCCGGTCTCCCCCTATACTTAGGGTAAGATATCCCTAGGGATAGACATGTGTATCAACAAGAGAGGGACAAGTGTTGAGCTAAAGAATGGACATGTTACCGCACTCATCCCCCCTATACTTAGGATGAAGTATATCCTAAGTATAGGAGAAATGAATGAGGAAAACAAAATAGAAGATAGCGATTATGCAGAAAAGAAGAAAAGAAAAAAATTCAAAGATTTAAAGGAAGAGTTTTTGAGTGGCTTTATCTGAATCTTGTGATGCTGCTAAGATTGTGGATGTTCCTTCAGTGCATATCACTTGGACATAGTCGACAACGACCGAGAAAGTGTCATGCTCGAGGTAAGGCTTCAGTAACTGACCGTTGATGACAAACGGTTGTACACCAGGAGACAATTCTGATATCACAATGCTTCCGTTGTCACACACTTCTTGCACTATGAATGGCCCTGTCCATTTACACTTTAATTTGCCCGAGAATATCTTCAACTTTACATCAAATAGCCACACTTTCTATCCAATCTCGAAGGTCTTTCATCTGATGTGCCTATCATACCAGCATTTGACCTTCTCCTTGTACATCAATGTGTTATCATATGCATAGTCTCGGAATTCCAGGAGCATGTTCAGATCCTCTTTTCTTTTCCGACCACCTCATTGTGAGTCCAAATTGCAGATATTGATGGCCCATATTGATTTATGAATTAGCTCCACCGGTAGATGGCATGACTTTCCATACACAAGATGGTAGGACGACAAGCCCAAGGGGACTTGTAAGCGATTCTGTATGCCCAAAGGATGGAGTCCAAAAGTTGTGACCAATTTTTCCTGTTTAGCTTTACAAGCTTCTGGAGGATCGTCTTGATTTATTATTTGATAATTCAACTATGCCATTGGTCTGAGGATGGTAAGGAGATGCAACTCGGTGCTCGATGCCATATTCCTTCGTTAATTTCTTGACCTCTCTGTTAATGAAGTGACTACCCCCGTATGATATCAGTATCTTCAGAATCCCAAACCGCGAGATGATGCTCTCATTCAGAAAGTGACAAACTGTACGGTTGTCTGTGGCTCGAGCGGGAATAGCTTCAACACAACAACTCACATAATCAACGGTAAGAAGGATGTGCTCGTATCCTTGACTGTTAGGGAAGGGTCCCATGACGTCAATGCCCCAAGCATCGAATACATATGTTATCTGAATGAACTTCAGGGGCATGGAATCTTTAGTTGTAAGGGTTCCTTTCAGTCACTGACAGTCAGTGCAATGCTTGACGTATGTTGCGGTATCCTTAAATAGTGTAGGCCACCAGAGGCCACACTGCAATACTTTCATTGTCCTTCTATCTCCAGAGTGATGTCCACCAGATTTGAGCGAATGACAATGCTCGAGGATACTATGATGCTCCTCCTGAGGAATACACCAACACCAAATACAATCCACTCTTTCCCTGAATAGACTTGGGTCTTCTTATTGGTAGAAATGGATGGTGGACAAGAATTTGTCCTTGATTTTCGTCCAATCTTGTGAAACTACACCAGAGATGAGGTAGTTCACAATATCAACATACCAAGGGAGTGAATCCACAACTAAAATCAACTCATCAAGAAAGGTGTATGTGATGGGTGCACTAATTAGTGGAGCCTCTTGATGCTTAATCATGGAGAGGTGATCTGCTACCACATTCTAAACCCCAGGCTTATCTTTGATTTCCAAATTGAAGTCTTGGAGGAGAAGGATCCATCCGATCAGTCTAGGCTTGGCATCCTTCTTCTGTTCCCTAGTATCAGATAACAGAGTGGTCAATGTAGATGATGACTTTAGATCCAAGCAAATAGGATCTGAACTTCTCAAAGGCAAAAACCATAACCTTCCTTCTCTATGACAGTGTAATTTCTCTGAGCTTCGTCTACTGTTTTGTTGGCATAGTGAATGGCAAAGGGTGCCTTGTCTTCCCTTTGTCCTAGAATATCCCCAACTATAAAGTCTGATGCACATGATCTCAAAAGGAAGAGACCAATCTGGTGGTTGTAGGATTGGAGCTTGAGTGACGAGTTCCTTCAGTTAGCTAAATGAGAGGAGAACTTGCTGATCAGCATTGAACTTAGTCTCCTTGCACAATAATTCTATGAGAGGTCAGGTAATACGACTGAAGTTAGAATCCCACATGCCCCAGAAATAACCTTACATTTCTAACTGTTTGAGATGGCTCTAAATTAGCAATCACATCCACCTTTGTCAGGTCAACTTCCATGCCACATTTAGAAATGACGTGAACAACATAATCCCTTCTGTGACCATGAGATGACTCTTTTCCCAAGACAATACAAGATTGACTTCATGGTATTTCTGAAGTACGTTGTCCAGGTGTTCAAGACAAGAATCGAATCTGTCACCATAGATGGAGAAGTCATGCATAAACACCTCGAGAAAATTGCCTACCATCTCGACGAAAACTTCAAGCACGCATCTTTGAAATGTAACCGGTGTGTTGCATAGTCCAAAGGACATTCTACTGAAAGCATATGTGCCGAAGGGCAAGTGAAGGTAGTCTTCTCTTGGTCTTCATGGATGATTGCCACTTGGTTGTACCTGGAGTACCCATGCAGAAAGCAGAAGAACTCCTTGCTGGCTAGTCTTTCTAATACTTAATCAATGAACGACAAGGGGAAGTGGTCCTTCTTGGTTGCTGCATTAAGGAGGCGGTAGTCGACACATACGCGTCAGGATGTAGGTATCCACGTAGAAATCTCCTCTCCTTTGTCATTGGTAACTACAGTGAGCATAGATTTCTTCGGAACTACATGAAGATGGCTTGCCCATTTCAAGTTGGAGATGGGACAAATGAAGCATACATCACACCATTTCATGATTTCTTTCATGACTACGTCCCACAGATTTGGGTTCAGCCTTCTTTGGAACTCTCGGGAAGGTTTGACATCTTCTTCCAAGTAAATATGGTGTGAGCATAGATCATGATTTATCCCACATAAATCTGAGACGTTCCAACCAAGTACCTTACGGTTTTTCTTTAGAACCTCAAGGAGTCAAGATTCTTGATCCGATTTCAGCCTGTTGTTGATGATGATTGGATACATGTTCTTTGCACCCGCAAGGAAAGCATACTTAAGGCCTACCGGAAGTGGCTTTAATTCCGGTTCTGTTCTGGCCTGCTTCTTGGTCACTTCGGAAACTGTGATGGTAGGAAGATGATCTGCCATCACTTGAGAGGTAGAGATGCTCACCTCAGTGGCTTGTTGTTCAACTGACAAATGTGGAACAGATCTATAATGAATTCATCATGTTCGAACTGACATGAATTGTATGAATCAAAGAGATGCATAAGCAAATTGGATTTTATCTCCCAAGTGTCATTAGAGCTTGTGTAGACTTTGCTTTCCCAATCTCCCTCATGAGAGAGGATTTCTAGGGTTCAGTTGTCATTTAAAGAGAGGTTTGTATCTCTGATTTCTACAATCAAGTCATAGTACGCTTAAGGCGGTGCTGCATGACTTTCATTAGATACGACTTTTGGCTCACTAACCATGTCTATGGTAACTCTATAACTGCTCGAGCTGAATGTGATCTTCTCATACCCATAGTCAACTGCAGCTTTTACGGTATGCATGAATGGCCGTCCGAGGATAATAGGGGTCTAAAGTAATGGTGCAGGTGAGTCCGTATCAAGGACCACAAAATCAACGGGAAGCTACAAATCCTGCACCTTTACCACATCGTCTTTCAGCAAACCTCGGGGTCACTTGATGGATCTATCCGCAAACTGAAGAATCATATGTGTTTGATTCAACAGACCCAACTCGAATTCTTGCAGGAATGACATGCAAGAGGTTGATGTAAGAACCACTATCAAGAAGAGTCCGCTCAAAGACTTGGTCGAATATCTCGCATCAGATCAAATGCGCTCCTTTATCTTGCTTTTTCTACCCGAGATTGTTGATGGCTGCAACTGTGGCCATGATAAGAACGTGCTTCTCTACTTGTTGGCATCTGTTATTACGGGTTGTCCGGCGCTTGTTTGTACATGAATTCTTCAAGCCTTTCTTCACAGCATGCATTATTCCATGGCTTTCATCAATGGAATCTCAACAGTTAAATTACTAAGAATATCCACAACTCCTGATCATATAAAGAACTTTTTCTTTTTGCCATTTTTGGGGTTTTCTATTGCATCAGGAAAAGGAAAATTTACAGAGATAAAATCAAAAGTAGTGTTCTTATTTAAAACAAAATTCTTGTCCACAATATTATGTACGTCTGGATCACAAAAAGGAGTACATGCTGGAGATGAAGATGATGCATGTGGACAAAAAAACGTGGTCTCTGCTTCGTCAGCTAGCATTGGATCGGCTACTGGTGCTAGCTCCTCCGTGGATGGCACGACTTCACTACGATGATGATCAACTTTTTCGGTCTTTTTAGCTTTTCTAATTTTTAATTTTGTTTGTGGGGATGGGGATGGGTTGCAGTTGGCATGGCTCCTCCTTCCTCCTCACTTGAATCTGTATCTGGCACGACTGACGTAGAAGACGATGATTCACCTGATAATGCTTTATTGTTACCTTTAATGGTGACATATGGAGGCAAGGTCCCACCACTCTTGAGAGTGACATCATTAGATAAAACAAAATTACGGTCATTTGACTCTACAAGCATAGACATGACATCACATTCTACCTGCTCTTTATGCTTAAAATTATTGGGATTCACTTCAACCTGGGCCAGAATTAGAGTTTTAGTGGCTGTGAGGTCATCTAGCTTCTTGGTCATCTCTGCGAGGCCCTTCACTGGTTGGGCCAAGGAATCCAGGTTGGGGTTCACTGGAATTGCCTCAGAAGATTCAACGTGCAGACCATGATGTCGTTGATGGTGGGGAGGCTATGGCTGGGACTGCTGATGCTGCGGTAGAGGAGGAGGAAGCTAATACTGTTGGCACTACGGATGGGTAGGATACTACTGTTATGGTGCAGTCGCGTACCAGTGATACTGTGGGTGCAGGCCGTACTGTGGTTGGAGGTATTGTTGTGTTTGTCTTCAATTGTGGTATTGTGGGGACTGGTGGTACTAATATCGAGGCTGAGGTTGGGAGGACTGTGCATAACGACCACCCTGAGGTTGGTGGTAAGGCCGATTGGCCGGTGGTTGGCCCTGATGTTGTCTTGTAGGATGGGTCAACTGTGCGTCATTTCTCCAAACACTGTTTACTTCCTGGATCAAGGGTGGTGGTGGGAATGTTGAATCAAAAGGTGGGAGGTAGTCTGGCTGATAGACCACTATCGACTACTGCGGCGGGCCCTGCTCGGGAACCTGCACGTAGTATACGTGCTGGATGGCCGGCTGCTGCTGACTCGGCTAAGGCTGATGTGGCGATGATAGTTCGTCCTTCTTCTCAGCAGGAGTCTCAGATGATGGTGTCGTCGATTGAACGATACTGATGGTGCTCACCAGTAGCTCCAATTACTTGGTGATTTGGTCTGTCTTATCTAGATTCAATGTCCTCTGTTCGATCACAAGAAGCTTCTCGAGATCCTGGAACCGCTTCTCGGTAATGTCAACCTTAGAAAGATGGCCCCTCGATGATATTGAGGTTAAAGCTCTCATCTCTCTCTGCCTTACGAGATACTGCCATGTGAGCTGACTTCTAGAGGACCTGAGGTTGTCTTTGATAAGCGTGCAATGAAGATAGGGTAGCCTCTCCCTCGACCATCTCTTCGAAGATCTACCATACCCTTGTTAAAATGAGATCCTCTGCACGCAATGTCCACTAGTCTTTGGCTCTCTAAATTCAAGCCCCCGAAAAAGTGCTGGACCAGACTAGTCCTCGGTATCTCATGGTGGGGGCATTTCTCCCGCATATCTGTAAATCGCTCCCAAGCTTCATGGATAGACTCGTGGGTGGCCTAAGAGAAGTTTCTGATCCTGGCTCGCATCTGTTTGAGCCATCCAAGAGGGTAGAATTTGTGAAGGAATGCAGATTTGAGTTCCTCCCATGTTGTCACAACCTTTCCCAAATGATTAACCCAGTAGAGGCCCTTGTCTTGTAAGTTGAAGGGGAACACAATCATCTTTACTACACCCAACAGGATGTTAGGGTAGTGGGTCATCCTGCAGATGTGAGAGAATTGTTGCAGGTGAATGTATGGCTCCTTGTTGGTGTTCTCGTGAAATGATGGGAGGAGCGCAATGAATTGTGGCTTGAGCTCGAAGTGAGCATGGATCGGCGGGATGCGGATCCATTCAGTCATCTGGCTGTCCCCAGTGTTGTATGTCTCATTTGGTGCAAGTTTAGGGTTCCCATTCCTTGCTCCCTCCTCTGGGTATGGATTATCATGAGGTATTTCTCCATCTCCTCGTCTTAATGGCCGGTTCATCACATCATTCAGCATATCCTGAAATGCAGTCTGGGATAGTGCTTGCTCAATTAGTTGTTGTATGGCCTGTATGGAAGCCAACAACTGAGCGTTCACTTCATTCCGGTCGGGACCCTGACCCGGCTCCATCTGGGGAGGCTGTTGTCCTATTCCTTTCCCTTAAGATGTCATCTTTGGGTCTGAATCATAGGAGATGAATTCTGGATTGGGATCTAGGACTGGGGCTGGTGTCTATATGCAATTATGAGAGAATTCCAATCAGATCAACTGAAATTGAATTTCTAGCTGCCATGATGACTCTGAGATTAGGGTAAATCCCAGATAGTTGTGAATGGAGTAGAGATGTAGACTGTAATCGACCTCCACTCACAACAAGCGAAAGGTGGACAAGAGTAGTCCCGGTTCATTGGGTGATAAAGGATGGTGGGAAGAAAATGAGCAGTCTGGAGAGCAGTTTACAAAGTCCGAACCGGGTTCTTGGGAATCGCCTCGAATTTATTGACGGTGTCGAGTCCATGGAATCAATGTGGGTGTTGATGTTGTCCTGACTAAACAATCCATGGATCGTCATCATGGAGCAAGAGAAGATTGATGCAGGAAGGAAGATATTATGGTCAAAAAAGAATAAAAAGGAGTGTAAAACAGTAGAAAGGCTCGAACTGAGCAGGGGGGTCAAAAGGAAGACACATATGACAAAAATTTGCTCAAATACGCGGGACTTTATCTTTGAACCTTAATCTAGATCCATACAAACACAATATAAAATTGGGTTCACCAACTCACGCCATGTGGAGTCGTAAGGGATCAGCTATTTATTATCTTTTCATTTTTAGAGTTGTTATTTTAGGCACATCTTATAACAAGTCCTTAGCACACTAACCCTATAGGAGAGAGAGTACTGCCAGAAAAGTATCTCATACTTGTCCTCCTCCTTTGCAACTTTCTGTACTTTTTGAGGTTCTTGTAACCCTTTCTAGATCCCTACTCAACCAATGAAATAGAGAGAGGAAGCTGATAGGCGAAACCACTACTTCGGACCTCGCTCGCAATGGAATCACCTGTGAGCGTGCAAGGACCTACTTCAATGCAAACTGATGAGACAAACACACCCGTGAGGGCGTGGCCTAAGATCAGTACTTCAGACCATGTCGATGTTCCACACAAGGCGGGAACACCATCATTGACGAGTCTCTACTCAGTCACGTACGATAGAAGAGCCATTAATTCGGAAATCCAATTGATACACAAGACAGTTATAGACTGGGTTTTTGGCTCTAATCCTTAGCGGGTCGTGCCTCGCTCATGGGAGGGGTTTTGGTCCCCTCCCAAGGTACCTAAAAACAATGAGGACTTTATGAACCCAAGGCAATGAAGTCCATTGCAAATTTTAATTGAGGTCATAGTTTATTTAGCAATACCCTTATTTTAATTTTTTAGGTTGTCACCTTTTTTGAGTATTTTCCATACAAACGCCTAACGGTTTTGTAGATTTTCATTTAAGTCCTAGGTGCTCAAAATCAGAGGGAGATAGCGAAAAAGCCATGCAAGTTGATTTGATGATGAAAATCTCACTATTGAATCCAATGATGCATGCTGAGTTAGAGGACTTATAATGCTTTCTCGCTCTCTCCATGTGCTATGGAAAACATAATTTTTAAATCTATCTACATGGTGCTGTGCATTCGACAAAATCAACATAAATAGTAGATGCTATTAGTCGTGAAGAACCATATATTAATCATTCAGAAATGAGACCAAAAGTTCGATCTTCGATGCCACTTGATGCCCACCACAACGGGTCCTGCCAGTGCTATATGTGACCTCTCTCGGCACACGGTCTCAAGTCCAAATAATTAATATTTATTAATTTGGCTAGATCCAGTCGTAAGAGACTATAGGAGCATGTAGTTCTTATTAGGGATAGTTACTGATACAAGCAACCTACAGGCTAAGGGATCATGCACACAAAACAAATAAAATAAGGCAGAAAATTCAAAACATCGGGCAACAAAATAAAAGAAGGCGATGAAAACTTGGTATAAACTACGACGAGGACCCCAGGTGAATAGACACCAAGGCACTGGACCTCGTTGTGCAGAGTAGTGTCCCAATCTTTAATTATTACAATTAAATGAATACATCTCTCTCTTTATTTTAAAATAAATAAATCTAATCTAAATCTGTGTTAAATATTCTCTCCTTGCTCCACTTGCTACCTCTCCAACTGGTCAAAGTGTGGTGACCGGTCTCCACTAAGGTTGGTTGCACCGGCCTCCTAAGAAGTTGTCCTCGTGTAGCGCCCCCCACAATAAATACAACAAAAGAGATGTATTAACACAATTAATCAAATACTTATAATCAAATAAATGTGTAAAAATGAGTTATGTACAAGTGATAAATCGATCAATGAATATTAACAGATCAATAAATGAATAAGTGGATATAGACATGTAAATACACAATAGGCTACACATGTTGCTCCCTAGCAATGTCGCCATTTGATAACCATAGAATTCCGAGGGTCGTACAGTTTCTCAAGGTAAAACCACAGTCGGTGTATTAACCACTCAAAAGGCCATGATTAATCAAGAATTAACCCACGATGAAATATTAGCAGTCCATGACAAAATCGTGGAGTTAAAATTTATTACTCTCTACAAAACTAAGGGTATAGCAAGCAAGAATGTGGAGGTCGAACCACAGAGAGCAAACCAAGTATCCTACAATTATTGCTAATCAATGCGCAGTGTGTTCAACTTATCTTTTATCCCCTTTTTTGTTTTTTTTATTTTGTACTTTTTTATGTATTTTAATTTTTATATATTTTTTACAGTTGTTTTCACTTTTATCAATTTTTATTATCTTTTTATATTTTCTTATTTTTATATTTCCTTTTTCTTTTAATTATATAATATAAGATATATAAGTAGTATAAAGCTATATATACAATATAAGGTAATATATGTATTAATACTTATAAAAATAAATAAAATACATAAAATAAAGTGTTTTTGTGTTTTAAATATTTTTCTAATGTATTTATGTTTTTTCTGGAATTTTTGCTAATTTTTATGGATTTTTTTAAAGACAAAAATATCCCAAAATCAGGAACTAATAAATAGGACGAATAGAATTGAAGATTAAAAATTTAAAATAAAATCCAAAATTCTTCAAATCAATTTTCATGGATAGATAATAATATAAAGAAAATTCAGAGATAAAAATAAATGTTTTTAGGATTTTTGGTGGTTTTTAATATTATTGTAGGATTTTGGAGCCTTTTAATTTTTATTCTTATTTTTCTATTTTTAGGGATTTTTGGTCTGGAATGAAAACATACTAAAATAGGAAACATGTATTTTTTTTTGGAATTTTCAAAACATTTTATATTTTTTAGTGTTTTATAAATTAGACAGGGACAAAAACATGCTCATCTGATTTTTAATAAATAGTTAAAATGCTTAAAATGCTAAAATAAAAATAGAGCATGAAAAATACATGTTAGTAGGACCATAGTACTATTTTTGCATAATTGTTGGAGCACGGGTGCAATTTTTAATAAGTAAATTCAAGCACTAAAAATAATTGAGCTGGGAAAGCATTTTTGCAATTAAAAAATTGACAGTGGTTCAATTGCAAATGTACCAAAAACATACAACTGATATTCAAATTTAATGGATTAAAATTTAATATAAAAATCGTAAGGGTTATGCTTGCAATTTGCCCAGCTTACGTCGGATGACATGCAAGCTGAGTTAGACTGGATCTATGTGTAATATCCATAAACACCAAGGGTCTCCAAGCAAAATGTCTACATCTATTTACTCCATATATTTATTTATAGAATTATTAAATAAATACATAAATAATTAGGGTGAGATATGCAAAATACCCCATCTTTTGCACGATCCAACAGTCGGATGGTATTCAGTAGTTCACATGGCGAACGTTGGTGTGAAGATGACACTTCATGTCTGGACATCTGCAATTAGATCTCAGGGAGAGATCCAACGGTTTGGGATCCGGATGATTTGACATCCGCCACTCCACGTGAGGAACAACTCCAGATTGAACAACTCTGAGTGCATCAGGAAGAACATGGAAGGGGGCTTCTCTGGAGCTCCTTCGATCGGACCTAGCAACTTCCTCCGACCACCAATCCCATCACTGAAGTGGTTGAAGGCTCGCTGAAGGTGTTATGCGATGAGTAGCGATGCCAAAAGGGTCCCAGGCTCGCCCATCAAGCCCTGGAGGTCAGTTGTTCCTGGAGGGGAGCAGGAACCTCAAAGTCATCCAAGATGGGCGCTTCAAGCATTGACACCTGCACAAAAAGTTCTAGTGGCTCGAGGTGAGTCACCTCGATCAAGACTGAAGCTGGGATGCACAATGGATGAGGTGAGTGATGAATCCATGATTCATCGCCTTTATTATTTTATTTTCGTTTTATTTCCTTAATCATCATGTAAATACCCACAAATTTATGAAATTATCATTTTGCATGCATTTGTTAAATATGCATTTTAACACTCTTTATATTAAAAATAAAGAATAAAGAAGAAAAGAAAAAGAAAAAAAATAAAGGATGTATTTATGAAATAAATGCAGACTGACCCGAACCCCGAGAGAAGGTCAAGACTTGACCTGATCGACCAGGAATAAAGTATCTTTAATTCAAAAATCCAAAAATAATTTGTAATTTTTTTCCTTATAAATTTGTATGAAACTTACACTATTTTATTTGTATATAAATTGACCTCATATTAAATATTTTTTTAAACAAAAGTTGTAAATAAAAATATTTTGTAAATACTAAAAATAATTGCATAGTAAAATAATGTACAGATTACAAATAATCACACTCAAAAAAACGGTAAAGCAATAATAGAAATACTGATTCTGGCTCCATACGATCTTAAATTCAATCAAACTCACTTCTATTGTACTCATTATCTTTCAAATGGTTGTGGTTTCATAATTTTTGGAGTAACGGTTGAAAAGTCGGTTTTCTGGGATGGTTTGTGCAGTTTTACCACTTACTTATTGTATATATTTATTCGTATTTTTATACATAATGTACATAATTGTAAATATTATCTTCTTTATTAAAAATAAATAAATTTGGAAAAATTCATTTAAAAATAATTTCCTTATTACATGTATATATTATACTATATGTATAATACTTGTATACAATTAATTTTCTTACATAAAAATCACCAAAAAAGTAAATATCTAACATTAATTAATTAAATTAATTTAATTATAAAATTTGGATTTAATTATTTAATTTATCCATTTATTTGATTTAAAAACATGCCTTGTATATAAAGATATGATTCCATGCCTTAAATAGCTACCATTAAGGTTGCTAACTAATTTTTATAAATTAATTATTTTATTTATTATATTTAATTCCGAATTTCTTTTTAATTAATTAATTAATTTAGTTTATTTATTTAATTCACCACTAAATACATTCCTTACTTGTTCATTTTTTCTTTTTTTATCTTTCTTCTCTTTTTATTGGGCTCCTCCCTCATTTGCTTTTGATCAATCTTTAGTTGAGAGGAGCCCAATCTCCAAGAACTTCTCGTTGCAGAAGGATGCCCAGCCTCCGAGCCAGTCGGTGGCGGCGATTCAGTCCTCGTCGAAGACATCGTGGTGTGACCAATCCCGAGGTGAGATCCAACTTTATTTTTCATCATTATTCTAGAGTAATTTTAGATTTTTAAATTACAATCATGTAGTTGTTAAATTTTTAATCATAGCTAATTCTCCATCCCGATTTAATCCGCATCTGACACCAATTTTTCATCCCATTTTCGATCTCAACATTTCACATTCTACCTCACATAATCTATCACCTCCGACCATGCACGGTGGTCGGAGATCCGGATCTATCTCTCACCGCGTCCAGATCCGCACCTGTTCATGTATCCCCATTTGTTAATAAATAAAAAACAAAAAAATGTATTTCTTTTTCTAACATTTGTTTTTGCAGGATACAATAAAAAATAAAAAAATATTATAGTTTTTTTTAATATTTGTTTTGCAGGAAAAAAATTAACAAAAAAATAAAAAAAATAAAAAATCTATTTTCATTTCTGTTTATAAAAATAAAAAAATAAAAAAAATCTGAAGTAGATCACGACCCCTGCCCAGGCGAGCATAACTGTTGCCACCGCCGACCTCCTCCGCTCCTGGCCGCCTAGCGCGAGCGGCGGCGCCACTCCTCTATCGCGGGGCATGTGTCTCCCCGCCGTGCACTCCGTCGGTCCCCTCCGCCGCCCACACCGTCCATCGCCTGGAGCGGCGTCCACCAGCCCTGCTGCGTCACCTATCGTCACCTATCGTCACCTCTGAAGCCCCCCGACTCCACCAGACCGCTAATGACCACCCACCTTTTGACCGCCAACCACGGCGCCGGCCGCGCGATCCAACACGTCCACCGCATCCGTGACCCCAGCCCATGTCCTCGCCCCGTCAGAACCGCACCGTGCACATGGATCCCTACATGTCAACGAACGGAGCGCCACCACCGCGTCGTCTCCAACACCTTCACCACTCGCCCGCATCTACTTCCTCAGCCCGCGCGAGGAGCGCCTCTCCCGTTTGCCACCGCTCGTGCGTGGAGAAGAGGAGGGGCGACGACCCCCTTGTTCCCCCTTTTGGAAGAAAGATCAGAGAACGAAGCCCTAAGGTTTTAAAATAAAATATTAGAAAAACTGCACTTTAACCCCCAGAAGTATTCAAATTTACAAAGGCGCCCCTTCACTCTAGCACCTAGCACGTGTGTTGCACGTACACCTTGGGTAAATTGTAGCATTCTCCTCCTCATTTTATTACAGTTATATTTTAATGCATAAACATTGGATAATTACGCTTAAGTCCCGTGCATCCAGACTTGATTTCCATACTTCATCTTGTTGAAATAAATGATTTTGTTTCTCAATAAATTCTCAAAAAATATGTTAAACTCATGCTGTGCCTCAGATCATTTTATAAAATTTTCATTGTATTTTATCATCATTTGATATTTTAAAAAAATAAAAAACAATGTCTTTTTCTCTTCCCAAAATTAGAAAAATCATAAAAATTCGAAAATTTGTCTAAAAATTCCAAAAAATTATTGTAGATGTGTTTTATTCCCCTTTAATTTCTATCCAAATTTTCACATATTAATTATTTATAGAGCTCAAAAAATTGCAAAATACTAAAAATCTTAGAAAATTGTAGAAAATTCTAGAAAATCGAAAAATAGTTATTTCAATTCCTGTGTGTAGATATTTGTGTATACTTTTGTATAAAAATCATTCTCACGAGTTTTGGGCATTAAATTAATTTTAAGTGCAAAATACTCTTAACTATGCACTGTTTACCTTTGTTTCCACTGTTTGATGTTTATAAAATCACAAAAACATCAGAAGAACTTGAAAAATTTACCAAAAACATTTTAAATCTGTAAATCCTAAAATATATTTTCTACAATTTTCTGAGCATTTTTTACTATTTTGAAAAATACAAAAATAGTGTGTGTATTGTGACTTGTGCCTTATTTGAAAATTTAAAAATTTGAAAAATAATAAAAAAAACCACTAAAAATTTTATCTTCAAAATTTGACTGCTAAGTTTTTCAATCGTGCTCCTTGTGTTCGACCCTAGTCGCTATACCAGGTTATATAAATAGCAAAGATCGCTTGCATTACATGGATTGATTTCTCTTAAGTCGTTTAAAACATTTTTCTCCTTGAGTTAGTCGATTAATTGCGGTCACAACGACCATTGATATCTTTTGATACTTAACCCTAGTTGATCAGACACTCATCAGAATGGTGCAGTTGCCAGGGATCGAACTCGGGTCACCTAGGTGACAGGCAGGAATCTTACCACTATACTACAATGACATTGCATATTTACTCCAACTTAACCGCATCGAGATTTCCGTGTCATTTGAATGGCGTCGTTGCCGGGGAGCATGAAATTGTAGTCATTTTTCAGTTTCAGTTTTTATCTCTATTTATTATAACTTCCTTTTGACCATCTCTTGTTTCACTTTTTCTATGAGGAACCGTCGTGGATACGACTCTGACTCTTTGTAGGGACCAACACATGAAGAGCAGCAGAGGAGCAGAAGATTGTTATACTTATAGAATTTTTGTGAATAATTGTAATAATTTAGGATAATTCTGAGCATTTGTACGTTCGGATACTTGGACATTTTGAGGTATGTTTCGCCAAGTGCTGGTGCACTTGGGGGACCTCACCTTAGTTTTTTCATTGTTTTCATCTCCTTTATTTTTATTTATTTTTTGTGAGTGGAGCCCCTAGACTTAGGTTTTATTTGGATGAGACATGTAATTATTAGGTCCAAACACCCTAAAAGAATATCTGTTCCTATAGAATGTTGGACTTAGTCAAATAACTAACCAGTTCTTCCTGAGTAGAAGTTATTATTTAGGACGGTTCCCGCTTGTATTTTTTATATAGTTAGTTTTATTTTTCTGAGAAGATCATATTGCATGTAGAGCACTAGAGTCAGGTACACGCCTCTATCTCTACCATTTGCATCCATATTTTTTTCTATGCATTGGCTTTTCTGTTTCCCCCTCTGTTTTGTAGATATAGGAATAATGGAAATCAGAAATCTCGTTAGACGTTTCATTGAAAATATCCAAAAAAATAAAAAAAATCAAAAATTAAAATTGGGACTGCTAATTGAAATTGACCATAAAAGCAAACGCAATTGACTCACTTCATTTTTTTGGTAGAACAACCCCCTCATTGTATTTGCTTTTAATTGCTCGCGTACACACTAAGGAGTAGTGCCCAAATCCCATTAAGCCTCCTAAGTGTTTTACAACTTCTGTTTGATCATGTAACTCTAAAATTGAAAAGATAAAAGATCAGATCTCATGATCTTCACATTGCGTAGAGTTTCTGAAACGAGGGTTTGCTTTGTGTTTGGATGTCTTTGGTGTGAGTTGGTTACGTTCATCTTCTTTATATCATTACCAGTCACCATCCGTCTCCTGTCGTATCTTCACTCCATCTCTCTTATCCCTCCCTTCCACCCTTGTCATTCTCCTTTCCTCTCTCCTGATGATGGGGCACCCTTCACTTCAACCAGATCTTGTGGCTCTTTATCTTCCTTCCCCTCATCTTCGATCACCTTCCAGGGAGGTCAGAACTCTGACCAACCTCTCGCCCCCTTCTCTTTCTACCCCCTCCCCATTCCTTCTTTCTTGTGGGCATGCTATCCTAAGAGATGACACCCCGAGGAGTTCAGATTGAACAGATACAAGACACGAGTGATCACTTGCTGAGATGAGAGTGCATTGCATAGGAAATCACATGGAGTAGTTACCAGCTTTAGACGACTTCTATCCTGGGATGATGGATGAGTACCCAGATCAGGAAGCGTAGTCCGCTTCTACATTGAGTCCCTTCATTATAGATTTAGAGTTTATTAATCTATTGCTGAAGTTTTCAGGGGGAGTGCATGAGGAGCCATATATTCATATATCTGAGTTTGAGGATTTTTGTGGATCACGAGCATACATAGATATCACTTCTGAGGAGCTGATGCTGATAACCTTCCCTTTCTCACTCCAGACTAGGGCTTTGAGATGGCACAGAGAGTTGGGAAGAAAGATTATTACATGAGGAGATTTACGATCGTTGTTTTTGCAGAGATTTTACCCCCATCGTAGAGTAGAGTTGATGCGATCTTGTATTCGATATTTTTCAATTGACCCCCAGGAGCCATTGAGATATTCATGGCTTAGATTTGTTGACCTATTGAGGAGATTTCCAGATCATGGAATCTCGACGACTGACTTTGTGCAGATCGCCATGAGGGGGATGATCGTAGAGCAGATTGTATTAGTTATCACCTCATGTGGTAGTTCACACCACAAACCCGACATGGATTTATTTGAGACCATCTTGAGAGCACTTTCAGACATTCCATATTCATCATATGATTTATTAAGACAACACATGAGGGAGATATGACACCAGTTGAGTGTGTGGCATTTCATGTCGATTCCGACAACACACACCTTTCAGAGGACGTGGATTCTACTACATTTCAGATGACAGACATGTTGACCTCCACTGTGAGTTTCCAGAGCTGGACATTGGTCGAGTTCCCTTTGCTTTCACACCCAGAGTTTGAGCCAGTCCCACATTTTCACATCGAAGATTCTTGGATTCTAGATCTGCTAGAATCCCAGGAAATAGATGAGAAGCCCACATCTCAACCGTCCTTTCAATCCTTTAAGTATCCATGTCTAGTTGATTTAGTATCCATTCTTCAGAAGATCCTCTCTGATTCAGATACACATTTGGATCCACCTCAACATAAAGAGCTTGATAAGGGACACCATTTTAATTTGACAGACCTAGAAAGTTCCGTCTTTGAGCCGTATGTCCTCCTACTTGATGAGGTCGATACATTTTTGGAGGACCTGATGATTGACAACATTGCCGCAGTTCAAGGATCAGATCTTGAGATGTTCACTTTCCGCGTTGTTGACTAGCGGCATGCCATGCCTCGAGGTTGTTCAGATGCTGAATACAGCTGATGAGTTACTTTGGTGCAAGAACTTGGTGTTTGACAACAACGTAGATCCCCGATCACGATATGATCCCTCTTTCTTTACCGACGAGCCTGCATCACTCCCCGAGGGTTATCTACGGGAGGATGTATTATGTCCCTTATACTTAGTTTCGCTGCCTGGATGTGATTCCAATCTGTCGGATCACGAGATAGAGCCGTCGGTTAGTTCTAATTTCTCTGATTTTTCTCACCTCGACGACCATCATGAGGATGAATCGATTTTTGAGCTATTTGATGTTGATTCTGATTTCTCTACCCTATACACATCGGATATCGATTTTTATAGTGAGTCTCCTGATCTTGATCTTCCTTATCTATTCGAGACGGTGATTGACATGGAGGATTCCCTGACAGATCCTTCCTTCTCCACGTTCGATTTCTAAGGCACTATCCATTCAGACCATGAGACGATGATTTCTTTTATGCTACCAGAGCCCGATTTCATTCTCCCATATCTTTACTCGGTAGCAGACACCCGCCTGATTGTTTACTTGGATGTCATAGTTTACATTGTTGACCCCGTCGTTGTTCCCCTACCGAGACTTCGGCAACAGTACGGTATTCGCTTCACAGATAATGTCTTGAACCTCAATACTGCATTATCCTAGCATTTGTGCCCAGCTAGGGACGTAACTCTAGCGCTTGTTGAGAGGCACCTCAACCTTGTTTACTTGTCTAGATCCAGTAGTCCATATCGCACATTCTTTTGTCTAACACCCCATCTCCATATTGTGATTATGCTATAATTAGGGTGTATTTTACCCTAAGTATAGGGGGTGTCAGATTGTTGATTATTCTTTTGATTCTTTTTACCTATGTTTTGCTGCCTATACTTAGGGATATTTTACCCTAAGTATAGGGGAGGTAGACACTATACATTCTAACCCTCGGCTTTCCTGTTGTAAACAATCTTCTATACTTAAGATTACTTGATCCTAAGTATAGGGGGATCATCGACTCCTATTGATTTTATTCTTTCATTCATCGTTGTAATATAGCATTCTTTTCACTTTTATATACTTAGCACGAATTATGTCTTTCTTCATCGCTTTCTGATCACTATGAGGACATAGTTCGAGCTAAGTATAGGAGGGTGTCGTATATATTGTATATATACCTTAGCCATAACTCATACTTTCGTATTTTTAATATGGCTAAAATATTGTATAAATACTAGTAAAACCAACAAAAAATAGAGAGATATGCAAATATTTCCTCAAAATTCTTTTTGTATATACTAATTAATAAGTTAGGTTAAAATATTTTGAAAAATATTTTGAAAGTAGTTTGAAAACCTATTTGAAAATATTTTTTGAAAACTATTTGAAAATTTTTTGAAAAATATTTTCAATCTTTGTAAAAATATTTTGGCTTTGTAAAATTTTTCTTTTCTTTATGTGAAATAAAATTATTTTGTAAAACTATTTGCAAATGTCTTGAAAATGATTGAAAAATTATTTTGAAAAAATATATATTGTTTGAAAAATATTTGCAAAATTATTTTCAAATGTTCGTAAATGTTTGTAAAATTCTTTGAAAATTATTTTGGACTATAGTTTTCAAAATTATTTGTAAAATTATTTTCAAATAATTTTGAGAAATATATGCATCACACACACAAAATCTAACTGTATGTATATAACTGTATAAATTACTCGAGTTGTAAATCTTTTCACCTGATTCCTGTAAATAATTAACTCACTCCTGTGCAAATATGTGTATCTCGCCACTAACCCTTATTTAAAAAAAATTGTATATACTTGTATATATTACTAACTTTTTGTTTATACAAAAACTACAAAAACCAAAAGTCTATAAAAATTTGCATAAAAAATTTTCTTTTTGCATGTGCATCATTTTTCAAAAATCCATAAAAAGTTCAAAATTAGATAATTATTTCACAAATAGATTTTTGCTTTCTTTCTTGCATTGTACATACTTTCTTGCATTAGCATGTGCATTTTTCTGGATAATTTTGACATTTAAACTAAGTCTGGAATAAAATTGAAGAATGGAGCTTAGTTGGACCTTAATCCACTTAATTTCAGAGGAACCTTATCAGAATTGGAGTTAAGACTTCTCAAGTCCTAGTGACTTAATTCTTTGAGTCCATAAGACTTTGTTCACATGTCATCTTGATTAGTCTAAGTAGAATATTTAACAACACACGCATGATTTTTTCAGACCGTGGCTTACCTTGGACATAACTCTACATGTAGCTCTTCATGGAGGAGGTAGTGAGGGGGCAAAATCTTTAAACTTGGGGAAGCATACGAGGGTAGTACATCTAGGCGGAACCTCTCGTCCTCCTCTAGGGAGGGAAGTGCGTCTCAACCTGGTCTGGCGATGTTGAGGTCTAAAGACATGATGTTGTGGGGTTGCAATAATGCTTCAAAAGAGGGATAGTCTACTGGCTCAAGAGGAAAAACTCCTTATGTACATGCTGCACCTTGTATATATTTTCAAAGAAAAGAGAAAAAATACAGAATCTCCAAAAGTGGACAGGCCTGACTGAAAAGTAAAATGCCTGCTGGAGTATATATACAAGTGGGAAAAAAAGAATAAGAGCTTCAAAGTCAAATGTTTGCAAGCTAACAACGGATGACTTGGCTACAATGGTCATGCATCCAAGGATAAGTAGCTACACTGGTTACCGTCCATTCTCTTCTCCATCCCCTCTTCTTGAGTTGGTTGTACTTGAACTTAGAAGGGAATATCCCCGCTCCTCGAGGAAAGAGTTGCTAGACCGAGGGATTAGAGTTAACTTGTTGAGAGAGCTTGTTTCTTTGCTACTTTTGAGATGAGGAGCTATATTTTACTTATACCGTACAAGTAAAGATTTATAGTCATAAGAATTTGTGTATGTAGACTTGTTCTGACCTGAATAGGAGTCTTGTGGAACTTAGAGGCTGTTAGGTTTTAAATCCATTCCCATTAAGGTTCCGACACACTAATAATCCAAAGGTTCGACAGATCTCCATACTACAATTTTATGAAGATAAGTTTAAAAGTCAACATTGTTCTAATTTCTTTCCTTTTTCTTTTCTTTATTTTTGTTTTCACTTATTTTCCAAATAAGTGTTTGCTAAGGGACTAGCAAAGATAAAGCATAGGAGAATGATGAATCCACGATTCATCGCCTTTATTCTTTTATTTTAGCTCTATTTCCTTAATCAAATACCTGTAAATACCAACTAATTTCATGAAATTAGCATTTTGCATGCATTTGTTAAATATGCATTTTTAACACTATTTATATCCAAAATAAAAGAATAAAGAAGAAAAGAAAAAAATAAAAGATTTATTTATGAGATAAATGCAGACTGACCCGAACCCCGAGAGAAGGTCAAAACTTGACCTGATTGACCAGGAATAAAGTAGGGGGAGATAAGGTCTTTAATTCAAAAATCCAAAAATAATTTGTAAATATTTTTTCTTGTAAATTTGTACAAAACTTACAGTATTTTATTTGTATATAAATTGACCTCATATTAAATATTTTTCTAAACAAAAGCTATAAATAAAAATGTTTTGTAAATAGTAAAAATAATTGCAAAGTAAAATAATGTACATATTACAAATAACCACACTTAGAATAACCGTAAAGCGATAATTGAAATACCAATTCCGGCTCCATACGTATCAAATTAAATCAAACTCACTTCCATTTTACTCTAAATTAAATTATCTTTCAAATGGTTGTGGTTTCATATTTTTTGGAGTTACGGTTGAAAAGTCGGTTTTCTGGGGTGGTTTGTGCAATTTTAACACTTACTTATTGTGTATATTTATTCATATTTTTTATACATAATGTACATAATTGTAAATATTATCTTCTTTATTAAAATAAAAAAAGTAAAAAATTCATTTAAAAATAATTTCCTTATTTGTACATGTGTAACTTGTATACAATTAATTTCCTTACATAAAAATCACCTAAAAAATCAAATATCTAACATTAATTAATTAAATTACATTAATTACGAAATTTGAATTTAATTATTTAATGTATTCATTTATTTGATTTGAAAACATGCTTTGTATATAAAGATATGATTCCATACCTTAAATAGCCACCATTAATGTGGCTAATTAATTTTTATAAATTAATTATTTTATTTATTTTATTTAATTCTGAATTTCACTTTTAATTAATTAGTTAATTAATTTAATTCACCACTAAATACATTCCTTAATTGTACATTCCTTCCTTTTTTTATTTTCTTCTCTTTGTATTGGGCTCCTCCCTCATCTACCTTTGATCAATCTTTGGTGGAGAGGAGCCCGATCTCCGAGAACTTCTCATTGCAGAAGGGTGCCCAGCCTTCGAGCCAGTCGGAAACACCGATTCAGTCCTCGTTGAGGCCATCACGGCTTGTCCAATCCCAATGTGAGATCCAACTTTATTTTTCATCATTATTCTAGAGTAATTTTAGATTTTTAAATTACAATCCTGTAGTTGTTAAATTTTTAATCGTAGCTAATTTTCCATCTCGATTTAATCCGCATTCGATATCAATTTTTCATCTCATTTTTCGGTCTCTACATTTCACATTCTACCTCACATAATCTATCACCTCCGACCACGCACGGTAGTCGGAGATCCGGATCTATCTCTCACTGTGCCCAGATCCGCACCCGTTCACTTATCCCTGTTTGTTAATAAATAAAACAAACAAAAAATGTATTTATTTTTCTAACATTTGTTTTTGCAAGATACCATAAAAAAATAAAACAAAATTATTATAGTTTTTTTTACATTTGTTTTACAGGAAAAAAATAAATAAAAATCTCTTTTCATTTCTGTTTACAAAAATAAAAAAAAGAAAAAAGGAAAAAAGGAAAAAAAATTAGAAGTAGATCGCGACCCCCTCCTAGGCGAGCAGGGCCGCTGCCACCGTCAGCCTGCTCCGCTCCTGGCTGCCCAGCGCGAGCGGTGGCGCCACTCCTCCACAGCGGGGCGTATGTCGCCCCGCCGCGTACTCCGTCGGTCCCCTCCGTCGCCCACACGGTCTATTGCCTGAAGCGGCATCCACCAGCCCTGTCGCGTCGCCTGCCACCACCTCTGAAGCCTCCCTCGACTCCGCCAGATCGTAACCACCAGCCGCCTTTCGATCGCCAACCACGACACCGGCCACGTGATCCAGCACGTCTGCCACGTCCGCGACCCCAACCCACGTCCTCGCCCTGCCAGAACCTCACCGTGCCCACGGATTCCTCCACACCGACGAACAGAGCTCCACCACCGCGTCGTCGCCAACACCTCCGCTACTCGCTTGCATCTACTTCCTCAGCCCACGCAAGGAACACCTCTCCCATTTGCTGCTGCTCGCACGTGGAGAAGAGGAGGGGCGGTGGCCCCCTTGTTCCCCTTTTTGGAAGAAAGATCAAAGAACAAAGCCTTAAGGTTTTAAAATAAAATATTGGAAAAACTGCACTTCAACCCCCGAATGTTTTCATAATTACAAAGATGCCCCTGCACTCCAAAGCCTAGGAAGCGCATCTTGGGTAAATTGTAGCATTCTCCTCCTCATTTTATTACTATTATCATTTAATTCATAAACATTGAATAATTGCGTTCAAGTCATGTGCATCTAGACTTGATTTCCATGCTTCAATTGTTGGAATAAATGATTTTTTGCTCAATAAATTCTCAAAAAATCATGTTAAACTCCTGTTGTGCCCCAGATCATTGTATAAAATTTTCATCGCATTTTATCATCATTTGATATAAATAAAAAATAGTGTCTTTTTCTCTGCCCAAACTTAGAAAAATCATAAAAAATCGAAAATTTGCCTAAAAATTCCAAAAAATTAGTGTAGGTTTATTCTCCTTTAATTTCTGTCCAAATTTTCATGCATTAACTATTTACAAAACCTAAAAAAATTACGAAATACTAAAAATATTAGAAAAATTGTAGAAAATTCTAGAAAAATAAAAAAATAGTGATTTTAGTTCCTGTGTGTAGATATTTGTATATACTTTTGTATAAAAATCATTCCCAACACTTTTGGGGCACTTAAATTAATTTTAATGTGAAAAATACTCTTGGTTGTGCATTGTTTACCTTTATTTCCACCGTTTGATTTTTATAAAATCATAAAAACATCTAAAAAACTTGAAAAAATTACCAAAAACATTGTAAAACCTGTAAAACCCAAAAATATATTTTTTTTACAATATTCTGAGTATTTTTTACTATTTTAAAAAATAAAAAATGAGTGTGTGTGCATATTGTGACTTGTGCCTTATTTGAAAATTAAAAAAATTGAAAAATAAAAAAAACTACTAAAAATTTTATCTTCAAAATTTGACTGCTAAGTTTTTCAATCGTGCTCCTTGTGTTTGACCCTGGTCGTTATACCCGGTAAATTAAATAGCGAATACCGCTTGCATTCCATAGATTGATTTCTCTTAAGTGGTTTAAAATATATTTCTCATTGAGTTAGCCGATTAATTGGGGTCACAACAACCATTGATATCTTTTGATACTTAACCCTTGTTGATTTGACGCTCATCAGTGAGCAGAGAGGGTCCAGTGAAAGGAGGCGAAGGACCCTCGATTTGCTGATCCACGATGGATCATTTGTGCTTGATGGGAGAATTAGATGAAGAAATGCGAGGATAAGGTTATGGATGAGACAAGGGGTCGGAACTGCTTTTTACATGCGTTAGAACACTGGCTGGAGCGCTAAAGCTCCGACGCAGAACCTAAGCTGATTTAGGCTAAAATCTCTAATCAAACCACTAAATTGAATGCAACAAAGAAAAGATATGAACTACAACTACCTAGAACCATGAAAGCGTAGCTCTTATACCTGCGATGAAACAGGAAGCAGGATAGGCCAGAGCTCTGTCGAGGATTGCCTCCTCTCCTCGCTCTGACGTTCTCTAGGCACGGGGAAGGTTCAATTATCACCAGGCCTCCACACACATACACAAGGACACGATTAGTGGCTCCAAGAGGGATCAAGAAGAGAAGGAGGAGAGGGGGATTTTATTTATAGACAAAGCTAAGGACCCTTAATGTCCAACGACTTGGGAAGAACATGGGTTATGTACATGAGATCAAAGGTTTAGGCGAAGATCAATGATGATTGAGGGGGATCTTGGCATGGAAAAATGACAAAAAGTCTCGATTAGATGCCTATGAAAAATGACACGAAATGCAGGAAAAGACATTGGCCTAAGGTCAGAATGCTTGGAGGCTGAGTTGACCAGGAGGTCAACAAAATGTGCCACACGATTGGGCCACGTCAGCCCAAGTCGTGACAGAACAGACATTTTATTCACAAATAAATGAATGAAAAATAATAAATGATTTTATTAAATTTTGGATATAATATAAAAATGGTTCACTATTTTATGTAGTATTTTAATATGATCTTTATTTATTTTTTGGATTTATTTATTACAAGTTACTTTTTAAAAGGTATATTTTTAATATATTCATCTATGTTTTGTACATTTTATTTTTATTTTGTATTTTATTATTTTATTCTCTTATTATATATATTTATAACTTATTTTAGGTACATAAATATATTTTATTATATTTTCTGATGTTATTTGTACACTTCAATAAATAAGGGTATAAATTATATATGTATAAGTATATGCATTTTGTCTATGTATTTTGTATACTTATTTGATTTTGTGTTTTTTATGGTTTTATTCTATTCTAAATATTTACATACACTATAAATAATATTTACAAAATTAGAAAATTAAAATTGTAAAATAAATAAAAGGACTATTTTATTCGGGTATATTATACAATAGGGGTCCAAAACCTAACGTTTACATATTAGTTCTAAATTAAGTGAAACCACCTTCATTAAATAACTTATTAAAAGTTATATACAATTAAAGTTTTTTGGTGCATTTTGATTTTTTATTTAGGAGATATGGGTCTATGAAGTTTGGGTTTTGGCTTTTTATTATGTGTATAAAATGTACATTGTATATTCTTTTTGTGCAAATTCAAATTTGTATTTTTCTATACATCATTATCTACAACTTTTATGTACAAAGTTTCTTTATTTGATGAATAAATAAAAAATAAAATGGGTCCCAAAAATGTTTTATGAATGATGGGTTTTTATTGTATTATTGACCCTTATCCCCCCCTACTTTATTCCTTGTCGATTCTCGACTTGGTTTCGAGGTTTAGGGTCATAAATTAGCTTTGATATTTTATTAATTTTCTTTTCTTTTCTTTATTCTATAATTTTGCATTAAAAATAATATTTGGTATATAATAATTAGAATAAATAATGAATGTTAATATGTACAAAATAATGCTATTGACATGTATTAACTAGGGTTTTTATGGTCAAAATGATAGAATAAAGGTGATGAAATGGAGATTCATCACCGCATCCTATTGGAAGAGCCCCCTATATATGGGTAAGAAGGATGCCAAGTCACACCTACTCAGATGGATCCTTCTCCTCTAGGAATTTGATTTGAAAATTCGAGATGAACTTGGAGTTAAGAATGTTGTAGTATATCACATGTCCAGAATAGAATTGTTAAGGGAAGATGTGGATTGCATTTTACGTCGGTGCATTCCTCAGGAGGAGTACACCAGTGTCCTCGAGCGCTGTCATAAGCTTGAATATGGAGGACACCATTATAGAAGAAGAACGACATCGAGAGCATTGCAGTGTGGCCTCTGGTGTACCAAACTATTAAAGGATGTCGCAACATATGTTAAAGGCTACATTGATTGCCAAAACATGGGAGTAACCCTCTATTCCAAAGATTCAATGCCTCTCATGTTTATTTAGATTTCAGATGTTTTTGACGCTTAGGGAATTGACTTTATGGGCCCATTTCATAGCAATCAAAGATTTGAGTACATCGTACTTGTTGTGGATTATGTAAGTCGTTGGGTGGAGGCTATTCCCGCCTGATCCGCTGATAGTCATACTGTTTGTCGCTTTCCTAAGGACAACATTATTTTACAGTTTAGGATTAAAAAAATTATCATTTCAAATAGGGGTAGCTATTTCATAAACAAAGAATC
This sequence comes from Ottelia alismoides, assembly GCA_037367405.1. Taxonomy (NCBI): domain Eukaryota; kingdom Viridiplantae; phylum Streptophyta; class Magnoliopsida; order Alismatales; family Hydrocharitaceae; genus Ottelia; species Ottelia alismoides. The sequence continues at coordinate 141,856 of JAZKJV010008034.1, read as the reverse complement.
AAGAAACTTGTGAAGGAGTACGACATTGATCATCATGCTACATCTCCTTACCACTCGTAATTTAATGCCTTGGCTGAGTTATCTAATAGGGAGATCAAGACAATCTTTCAGAAACTTGTTAGGTCGGATAGGAAGAACTGGTCTTAGTTGCTTGACTCGGTTCTATGAGCTTATCGACTGCCTAAAAGTCTCCTTTGGGTATGTCTCTTTATTGCATTGTGTATAGAAACCCATGCCATCTGTTGGTTGAACTAATTCACAAATCTTTATGGGTAGTAAATATATGTAACTTAGACTCTTAGACTGGTGGCTTGAATCAGAAGATCGATATGAATAGACTCCTGGAATTTCGAGACTACGCATATGATAATAACCTGAAGTATAAGAAGAAAGTCAGACATTGGCACAACAAGAACATCATAAGAAAGACTTTTGAGCATGGATAGAAGATGTGCTTATTCAATGAAAGATGAAGATATTCTCGAGAAAATTAAAGAGTAAATGGACATGGTCGTTTCTAGTGAGAATTATGTGTGACAATGTTAGTATTCAGATACCAAGTTGTCGTCTGATGCACACCAATTCATGGCCAATGAACATTTGCTGAAGCCGTATTTAGAGCATGGTACATTCCTGTCGGTTGTCGATCCGATCAATGTGGTGTTTAAATAAGATCTCCCATCTGCACCATCAGAAGATCCAGACAATGCTTCCAAAGATATTTTTGATTTGTTCTTTCTTCTCATTCTTTTTCATTCTAGAAGGTTTTCTGCGAATGAGGTTTTTCATTATTTTCACCTAGTGTGGAAGGACACATAGTGTGAATGAGGTTTTGTGTGATTTCGTGCAATACCCTAAATTACAATCTATGCTAGACCTATCTTATAAACACATAGTAGACCAAATTTAACCCACATACATAATATCTAATTCACATGTACATCAACCTACATTTATCAACATTAACAAATATACATATATATACACATAACTAATACCCACACTTCAGCACACACTCACATAAAAAACATTTCTAATTCACATATGAGAACAAAATAATATATTAAAGAAAAAATATATTTTAAATTCTATTAAATTCATCATTCAAGAAGACAATATCTCTTAGGTATTTTAACAAATATCTACCATGTAATTGAAGATAACATATACTTAAAATCAAAACAAAAACTAACTATATGACAAAATTAAAGGATAAGAGATATACATAAGGAAGAGGAGGATGAGATGGGGAAGACGCTCGTTGGTGGCAGGAGATGGCTGAGGAAGAGTTTCTCTATAAGGATGAAGGTTCCTCTTCTCCAGGTACAAGGGCGGAGGATGAGGCTGAGGAGAGGATGATATGGTAGGGAGAGTAGGAGAGGGAAGGTCTGGGGAGAGAGGAGAGGCTTTTAGAGAGGTAGGAGGTTAGGTAGAGTGGGAGGGCAAGAGCTAGGACAAGAGGTAGAATGGAAACGAGGAGAGATTATTGGGTTTATTGCTTTATTTAGCATAATATGCGACTATAATATGCCACCACAATGTGGTCACAAAATGATGCGTCAAATCACCCGCCTTAAATTAATTGTTGCATATTTACCTATGCGACCACTAGTTGCGGGAATGTGCTCGCATTAGCTATTGGGATCACAAATCCTCTACCAGAGGCCTAATCGATGAGTCTTCTCTTCCCAATTATACTTTTAGGAATTCATTCAAAATTTTCTTTGAAGTTATTCTTGAAATAAGTTTTTGCTAAGGGACCATCAGAGTCTAAGTAGGGGGTTGATGGATCGCAGATTCATCTACTTTATATATTAATTTTATCATCAATTCTTGAGAAAAGCACCACAAAATCAACATAAAATGACAAATAATAAAATCAACCTAAGCAATAAAAGTAGATTAATTTGAGATGTTATCGCATCATGGAAATCAAGGAGAAAATCCCATAAGTTGATGAGAAATTCAAAGCTGAAAATGTGTATATATTCAGTTGTATATATTCTGCAACTTTCTAACATTTTTTTAAAAAAATCAATTTTACTCCAAATAGTATGAATCCAACACCATGGTGTACATAATACTAACTTTAACCCATCCTAAAAACTGCCAACCTGTAAAAGTAAAAGAACTCAATCCTTGTTTTCGAGGACTCAAAATTGAAAAGCTGCATAACTTCATATACAAGGTCTGATCAAACTCTACTCACCTTTGAATTAAATCTTATAAAATCATCTACAAAACAAGATCACATTCAAATGAATTGGAGTCCATTATTGAAAAATGGATATCGGGATCCTATTGTATATTGTACAAAATTAGGTAACTTCAATTCATTATTTCATGTGCATATTTAACTCCTTTTATTTTATATCTTTTGATTTATTTTACTTGTTTTATATTCAACTATTTGCATAATAATCAAAATCCAAAAAATCTTGAAAATAAAGAAAATATAGATTTTGATTTTTTATACGCTAATCTATTCCATGTAAATAATTCACTTATGTAACTTGTTTTTTTTCACTTTATTAATCATTAAAAATTCAAAAAGGTTCATGTATATTTAATCATTTAGCATTTTATCTAATTTTATTATGCATGCATCATTAAATGAAAATCAAAGAAGAAATACAAAACACCAAAAAATGATATTTTATATCTAAAATGTATCACAAAAAATCACATTTATCATGAGCCCATTTGTTTAAGCCCAACATAAAAAGTATAGATCACAATGAGACTAGAACTTTCATGTTGATCACCTATCCATTCTAGTCCATTTTGTATTTTTAATTTAAGTTTCTTTGATTTCATGCATTAGAAGTTAGGTCCACTAGTCCATGTGCTTGCATCTCATTCACATGCTTCATCCCACATCAAAGCCCGACAATGAACAATGATCCTCATCTCCATGTATCATCTTCTTCCTTTTCTCCTTTTTCCCTATAAGTTGTTTGCACCAGCGTCCACAATTTTGAAAGTGTCGGAGTGTAGTAACATGCCGATTATCATAATCCATGTTGTTTTTTAAACCGTTGGCATAGCTTGTACCTGTTGTCAGTGGTTTGTTAAGCAATGTTGGTGGTTGAACAACTGACGACGATTATCTGACATAGTGATTCTTCATCGATGCATGCCAGTGGTTGCTTAACTATTGTTGTATATTTCTTGAATACCCTGAGCAATTTCTCAATTGCGGACAAAAATTGACTCAAAGGCCAAGGATTATATTTAATTATTAACGGAAGATTAAAAAATGGCATTTTTCTAGGGTTAGAAACCATCGTCAGTACTATATTATCGATGGTTGTTCTTTTAGCATGACGTTGTTGGAGACCTATCGAGATAAGAGAGTTAATGTTAGCGGGTTTACAATATCAATGGTGGTATATATGCAAATCGTCGATGATGAACCTAACTATTATCGACAATTGTCTGCGGAACCATTAGGGATTACTGTCTCCATCGATGGTTGTTGAAGAACCACATGTAATGAAGTTTTGCTAATGGCACTTTTTGTAATAGTGAATCCGCCTTATAGATGTATCCGGATATAGTTACAATATGAGAATATCACAAGTTATGAAGATCAAATATTTCTGTCGTCATACCACTCGTAAAAAAAAATCTTCTTTATTTTCACTTCATTTGTTATAATTTTAAATTTTAATTCATTCTTATAGATGTATTTACTTAAAGCGTACTTACATCAAAATTTAGGGAATTGTCATTCGAAGATAGTAATTTTGTAAAAAAAGTACAACCTTAAGGATATATTCAATGTATGTTACAAATTGGAGGGAAAGTACGAGGGAAGGAAATATCGCTAGGTGGTGAGGAGGTAAGGTTCTTCCGTAGGGTTGAGGGAAAATAAGGATAAAAAATAAATAATATAGTTTGGAGAATTTTTTTAATATTTCATCGGATTTTAGTCATTTGGTGGTTATCTTTAGGGTTGGGTTGGTTACCGGATTATCGAGGGTAATCCGATTTACCCCTGCATTCCTGGGTCATTTTTGGGTTGGAATTTCATCACAAATCAATGTGACATCACATTACATTTCTTATCCCAACCCTCCTAACCATCCAAACAGCTACTATTCACAGGAGGGTATCCCATCTCACCCCATCACAGTAACCAAATGAGCCCTTAAGGGGTTGTTTGGATGGGGGGTTACCTCCTAAAATTTGGATTACCTATCCTTTTAAGGAGGGTTTTCTCCTAAAACCCTCATTTCCAACTCGTGGGTCTTACCATCTATTTTTTATTCTCCATCATGTGAGATCCACCTCAAAACCATATACCATTTCATTTAATACATCAAATCATCCATTTCTCTTTCATCCTATTCTAACAAAAATGTTATAGTGTATTATCTTCTCATCTAAAAAATATAAAATATTTAACTTCTAATTACTTTTTCAAAATTCAATACAAGCATATCACAAAAAACTCTTCAACAGTAAAACAATCTATGTAAACATCAAAATACACAAAATAATTATCAGGTGGATAACACTTTTTTTGGGGAGGATTCTCTAATTCAAGATAACCCTCTATCCAAATACACCTTAACGAATTGATCCAAGGCCGAAAGCACGGGTTTAAAAATCGGTTTCGGATATCGTATTGATACTTTGTCAATACGATATTTCGTCAAAATTTCGACGACATTTCGCCCATATCGACCACCATTTGTGAAGAAAAGACCAGAAACTGCCCTCGTATCGCCATTTCGCTCGAGATTTCGGTTCCTTGTTGAAATCGAAATTCCGCCGAAATTTCGTTGAAATTTTGCGAAAATCTGAAACGCTGGCCGGAAGACAAGCATAAATATAGATGTTTTGCAAGGATCATCATGCAATATATAAGGAAAAATGGGGTTGCCCCTTGGGGGAGCTACTTGGCTCCCCCCACTCCATTTTCCCCATATATATTTTTTATTTTTTTTGAAAAATGACTATGAAAAATCATCACTATATTCTTGTATTATGTCTTCAAGTTTCATGAGAAACCGAGACTCCTACGACCTCCATCTAGACAATCATTTTTTAACGATCGCAGAATTGTTGAAATCATCTCCATATGAAAGGAGACCATAGGAGTCTCTATATTACACAAAATTTGAACGACATAATATAGGGATATAATTTTGAAAATCCACATAAGTATTTTTCAAAAAAAAAATGGAAATATGGGGAAAATGGAGAAAATAGGACGGGGAGAGCCATGTTAGCTCCCCGTAAGAGGCAGCCCCATTTTACCCACATACACACACAGACACACACACACATACACACACACACGCACACACACACACACATATATATATATATTCTTCTAATAGGATGCAATCCTTCATGAATTCAAGAAGGTCGACCTTTTTGTAAAAAATACGATGACTTTAGTAGAATACATATACATTTTGTATTATGTTGTACAGTTTTAATGTTTGTATTATAATGTGTAGTTTTATATGCAATTTTGTATTTATAATGTGCAGGTATAATACAAACTGTATATGTATTCTATTAAAGTGATCATGTTTTCTACAAAAAGAGTGCGGTCTTCCTGAACTCAGGAATGATTGCGTCCTTTTGGAAGGACCTCCTTATATATGGGGGGGGGGGGTGATGAATCTGCGATTCATCATCTTTATTCATTATTTTAACTTAAAATCCCTTATAAAACACCTGCATATAACGCTAACTCCATATTTTTACTAACTTGCCTCTGTGTATATATTGTACACTTCTTACTAATTTTAACCTAAAATAAATAAAGAAAGAAAGAAAGGAAAAATAAAGAAAAGAAAATAAAAAAATAAAGAAAATAAAATAAAAAAGGAAGACTGTATACAGGTTGACCCGAACCCCGAGAAAAGGTCAAGACTTGACCTGATCGACCAGGAATAAAGTAGGGGGAGATAGGGTCCTTAACCAGAAAATCCAAAAAAATATGTTCTCACTTATTTTGTATATATCTGTATAAAACTGACACTAATTTATTTGTACCTTAATTGACCTGAAATCAAATAACATTCAAAACCAAAGTTGTAAATAAAAATGGGTTCTAATTACTAAAAATAATTGCACAATTAAATCATGTACAGAATAAAATAGCCACACTTGGAAAAAGCCACTAAGCACTAATTGAAAGACCAATTCTGGCTCCATATGAACTCAAATTGAACCAATATGACTTTCATTGCATTCTAAATTAAATTATCTTCGAAATGGCTGTATTTTCATAATTTTGGAGTTACGGTTGAAAAGTCAATTTTCTGGGGTGGTTTGTGCAATTCTCCCTTGTATTTTGTGCGTATTGTATTTGTATATATTTGTAAATTATTCTCACTAATTAAATAAAAATAAAAAATTAAAACTAAAATTCTTTAAAAACAAAAAAGGCTAATTTCGTCATTTACCCTTGTATATAATGTCATATATGTATATAGTATATGTATATAGTTGCTATTTTTAATTAACCTCCATAAAAAAATAAAAAAATAACATTTTTTTAACCCAATTAGATAAGTGACGAAAATTCAAAAAAAAATAGATAATTTTGTAGATATTTTTATCTCCTTTATTTTGTCTCTTTTTATCATCTCTTATCTCTTCCATAAAAAATGAAAAAAATTCATTTCAAATTTCATCTCTTATCTCTCCCATCAAAAAAATCAAAAAATCAAAAATTCAAAATTCATCTCTATCTTCTCTATTTATATGGCTTCTTCTCCCTCATTCCAACTTGATCAATCTTTAGAGAGAGGAGCCCGATCTCTAAGAGTCTTCTTGTCGAGAAAAGGTGTCTAGCCCCCGAGCCGTCCGGTGACAGCGAGTCGGCCTTCGTCGAGGCGATCATGATCATTTTCTGCTCCTAAGGTGAGATCCACATTTTTCTTACTTTTATCTAGGTTAATCATTGTTTACTTCGTCGCATTTTTTATTCATCATCATTTCATTTTTTTAGATCATAGAATCATCATCACGATTTGATCCACCAACGATTCGAGTTTTCATCTCATCTTCTCGATCTCTCTGCCTTCGACTTCTATCTTCCACGATCTATCAACTCCGGCAGCGTACGGTGGCCGGAGATCGGATTCGAATCCCTCATGCCCGCTGGATCCCCGTTCACTTTTCAGATTTGTAAATAAATAAATAAATAATTTTGTTTCTTTTCTTCTAACGTTTATTTTGTAGGATAAAAAAATAAAAAAAATCATTTATTTCTGTTATCTCTAATGCGTGTTTTGTAGGACCATTAATAAAAAAACAAAAAAAAATAAAACAAAAAAAATAAAAAATCTATATCCTTTCTCATTTTCTTATTTTTTCGGATTTACAAAAAAGGAGTTTTTTTTATTTATTTATATTCCATGTTTACATACAAAATAAAATTACAAAAAAATAATATAAAAAATATTAAGCAACACACGCGGGCGGCGGTGCCATCCCGCGCCGCCCATCAATTGCACCGCCGGCCGCCTCTCTGCGCACCCTCTACTGCCGCCTTAAGCCGCATTCTACACTGCGCCGCCCCTCCTGGCCGCGCCTCCGACGTGGCCCTCCTCCATTGACAGCAGTGCAACCCTCTGCCCGGGCGCACGAGGTGGCTCAGCTCCGTGCCCTCCACAGTGTGCGGTCGCGCCCCGCGTAACCACCCTCTAACGCGGGTGCCAAACGACGACCCCCGCCTGACCCCTTGGCCGCGACCTCCACCAACTGCCCTTCTCGAGCTCCTCATCATGCCGCCCCTCGCGGGGGCTGCTCGACCGACCCCTCGGCCGCCTCTGCGCACCCTCTACCGTCGCCCCAGCCGGCGGAGCCTCCGCGCCGCCTTCCTCGCCATCCGCCGCATTTGAGCGGTGCCTCCACCGCGCCGACCTCGTCGCTTTAGCACGCCACCGCAGGCAGCCCCGTCGATCTTGGTGAAGAGGAAGGAGGGGGCGGCAGGACCACTCCTCCCCCCCTTTTGGTTTGGAAACGAAGAAGCCCTAATTTGTGAAACTCATTTTGGACAAAGCCTCCTGGACATTTGCATAATTACAGAAACGTCCTCACCTTCAAATCAGATCATATGGGACGCACATGACTATGGTTAATTTGTGAAACTCATTCTGAAATTTATTTTTAATTACAATTCAATCCAAAACTTTTGCTTATTTATATTTTAGTCCCTGAATTGCAGAACAATTTAACTTTGCATGCTCTCTTGATTGAAATAAATGTTACTTTTGCTCAATAAATTTTGAAAAAATTATGCCATGCTTCTGATGTGATTGTCTTCTTAGCATAAAATTTTCATAGCATTTTGTCTTCATTTATTATTATTAAAAAATAAAAAACAGTGTCTTTTTGTCTTCCTGAAATTCATAAATTTATAAAAATTCAAAAATAACTCTAAAAATTCCAAAAAATTAGGGTAGTTTTATTTCATTGTCTTTTAATTTTTGACCAATTTTCACGCATTAATTATTTATAAAACCTAAATAAAATTGAAAAATATCAAAAATCTTCTAAAAATCATAAAAAAGTCTACAAAATCCAAAAATTGTGATTTCAGTTCCTGTTTGTAGATATTTTCCTGTAGTTTGTTATAAAAATAAATGTCAGGAGTTTTGTGCACTTAAAATATTTTTAAGTTGTAAATTACTCCAGGCTGTGCACATTTTCTTATTTTCTCATTGTTTGATTTTTAGAAAAATATAAAAACATCTGAAAATTCCACAAAAATTCTCAAAAACATTTTAAAACCCAAAAATATTTTCTTTGGATTTTTATGATTATTTTTGACTAATTGAAAAATTGCAAAAAGAGTTGGTGTGTGTAGTTCTTGAGTTTATTCATAGTGTTCGTTATTTTTGAAAATTAAAAAAATGGCAAAATCAAAATCATTAAAAATTTGAAAATCAAAAAATACAAAAAAAATAAAAAATATAAAAAAGGATAAAAAAATCACAAAAAACCAAGGATAGTTGTCCTTTGAGATTCTTGTTTTCTCTTAATTGATTTTTGATTAATTGAATAACCCTCGGGAATTGTAGCCTCCCTGAGTTCGACCATGTCCGCTATACAGGTTAATAAGTAGCAAAAATAAAAAAATATTTTTTTGTTGACACGTGATTTTGGGAATAACAACAACGACACTGCACATTATTTCCATCAATTGTTTTCCGACCCCCCTGAAAATTCTTGAACAACAAAATTACGCTGTTGCCGGGGAGCCACGACGAGGGTAGTTAGGTTTCTCTTTTGACCTGCTATTCTTGGTTGTATATTTTTCCATTCACTTCATTATTTATATTCATTGCATTCATTACATTTTCTCTTTTCTCATATTTGATAATTATTTTTCTTACACATTTTCTTTCATTTTTCTTGCGAGGGCTCGCAAAGCGAAGGAGGAGATCCTAGGAGAGCCGAAGCACCCAAGCGACGTGGAGGCGGCTTGATTCTTCACCAAGCCGCAGGATTGCGTGAGAAGAGGAGAAGAAGAAGTGAAGGAGACGAAAAAATTAAAAGAGAGAGAGAGAGAGTTTCTTTTCCATTTGAACTTTGTAAAAAGGACATTCATTTATTGCGGGGTCTGTTTCGCCAAGTGCCGATGCACTTGGAGGACCTCACCGGTTTTGTTTTCATCGCCTTTATTTTTCTTTGTTTCCCGCGGATTTCGTGAGCTACCTCTTGATTGCTTTAATTTAATTTGCTTGAGCCAGGTAATTAATTAGGTCCAATCACCCTAAACAAGATATTTCTATGCCTATAGAGTAGAGTGTAATTTGGACTTAGTCAAATTAACTTGTTCTTGCCCGTTAATAGAAGCTGTCATCTAGGACGGTTCACTTGCATTGCATATAGGATAGTTTATTTAAATTCTGCGTGGATCACTTGCATGTAGAGTGCTGGCGACAAGGTACGCATCTCTAACCCCTGCATGCATCATTGTTTTTAATCACGCATTAGCATTTACGATCTCCTTCCTTGTTTTCACTCACATAATTTAAAAATGAAATTGAACACTCGATAGGCGATTCTTTGAAAATATCTTAAACCAAGTGATAACTGCTAAAACTGGGACTACTAAAGAAAACTCAACCCTAAAAAATACAAGGAAAATTATTGTTTTAGGGAGAGTAACCCCCTCATTGTTTGGTTTGCTTGAGCAAGAGAGAGACCCGCACACTAGGATAGAGCCATGCCCGAACTCTTTTCAGACTACTATCTTGGGTTAGTAGTTCTCCAGTGAGGATCTCTCCGATAGCCGGTAAAGCGGCCCGTGATGTCCTTAACAGGTTGAATTGATCGGGTAGCCGGTAAACGGTCTGCAATTCATACTGGCTGGGAAAGCTCTAACTTTGGGATATGCCGGTCTCTGAGAGCATTGGGTTCCTAATAGCTCGCTTTTAACCACTCTGATATATCGTATTCTCACCAAACTCTAAAATTGACAAGATAATTGACCTAACCTTTACGATTTCACTTTGAGTTGAGTTGGTGAACTGGGGGTTTGTATTGTGTTTGATTGCTTAAGTGCTTGCTAGATCCTTCTGTGCATTTGCGCATTTTTCTCCATATCTTTTGACTTGACCATTCGTGCTCTCCCGATCCCGCCTTTTGTTTCAAGATGGCCGACTGGAGTTATTTTAATCCGATCTTCGTGGATACCTTGTACTCTCCAGACGATCTACCTTCCATTCTCCAGGAGGACTTTCCTCCTGATTTTTGTGCATATCCGCCTAACCCATTATTTCAGGAAGCGGAGGACTTTGATTTTTACCCACCCTCATTCAACCCACCCGATCCTGGGATTTTGGAGTCACCTTTTATGATTTCCACACTTGAAACACTGAACCATATGGTGGAGCATATGAATTCGAGGATTAACAATCTATTTAACATAAATACGAGCCAGAACACTGCTCCACTATTTGAGGATATGGATTCATTTGAGGATAATCATGAGAGCTTGCAATCGCCCAAAATACAAAAAAATGAGAAAAATTTAAAAATCCAAAAAGATTTTGGGAGACATATTATCGATTCATTTTGTGAGGAGAGGACCCAAATGCCCAATCATTTACCCACACATATATTCCCATCATGTCCCAACCTTGACCCCGAGGATTCCATTATACAGACTGCTCTTGGAAATCCTCGTGTAAATGTTGATTCCGACCTCCTCCCTTGTATGGATGAGGTCCAAAAATTCAAAAAAATATTGATTAAACTCGAAGTGGTAGCCACCTTCATGAGATCATTAAAGTCCCACTTCAACAGGCCATGACAGATTTATCTACTCCTCAACACAAGAAGAGAAAGTGAAGGAGAAGATCTGAGCGTCACATCTTGACCATGGCTATTGCATACGCCATCTCTCACCGTCCGTATTTTAAGAAAGGGAACACTGCCACACCTCTGGTGAGTTGCTCCATATCTGACTATTCTTATGATAACACTCTCCTTGATGGCGGTTCGTCAATCATGTAATAACCTTCTCTATGGTACAGTCTCTTTATCTTGGGCCTCTCAAGAAAACCGGGATGATAGTTCAATTTGCTGATGGATCTATCAAGAGGCTGAAGGGTATTCTAGAAAATGCTGTCATTTCTATTCAGGGCATGGATTTTACTTCGGATTTTGTTGTAATGCCCATGGAGACCTCCGCCCATGTGGAGCACCCTCCAATCATCCTGGGACGACCTTTCCTCACCTCTGCGGGAGTCGTTATTGATTATGGTTCAGGAGAGATTCGTTTCCGTTCTGATGTCGGGAGTGATGTGTTGATCACTACACCCACTACCGACCAGATACCTGCATCCAATGAGAGCCCTCCTATGTTAGCCAACCCCAAGGAATTTGACCTCGATGATAATATCGGAGATTCTTGTTATATATTGGATGATAATGAAACCCATGAATTCATCTTCAACGAGGAAGACTCGGAAAGCATAGACATTGGAATCCTCCTTCTGGTATGTGGAGATGTATTGATGACATCCACGGAATTTACACGATAGACACCTTAGAGCGGAAGGCAGAATCTGAGACTAGACATGACGGACATGATTTGACTACTTCCACTGATGAGTCCGTTCCTTTTCACCTTGATGTAGATGTGACCTATCAGACCAAATTTGATTTGATTGCTTTTATAAAGGAATTTGGGTCTTTTGATAGAGATGATGATCCCGTAGAGGCTCACTAGGCTGAAATTGGTCATACTTTTTCTGATAATGATTTCGAGCCATTTTACTTTGATGTTTGCAAGACTTCCCAGGCAGGACATGACCATACTACTTCCAAGAACTGGTTTAGGCCTGTACAACCTGAAACCACTGAGGATACATTCTTGGTCGATCATACTTAGTTTATATCTAATGATGATCCCAATATCGACCTACACCTTGTCAAATCCATACCTCAACGGTCCCGCAAGAAGGTTCACTTTCGACCTTCTTGACCTTTGTACATCCACTCCTCTTGTATATCCTTTCGTTTCACTCTTTCCATGTGTGTATATATGCTATACTTAGGATGTGCTTTATCCTAAATATAGGGGGGGGGGGTGAATGATTTGTGTTGTTCATTTTCTTCCTGTTCATCACTCTTGTTGTTGCCTATACTTAGGGATACTCTACCCTAAGTATAGGGGGGTGATGTTGTTCATATCGTGTCTTTTTATTTTTGAGTCTGTACATTCTCGTCATCGGTTTTCCCCTTTTGTACACTCTACTATACTTAGGATTACTTGATCCTAAGTATAGGGGGATCACCATCTTCTCTTCTTTTTATCTTTTGTTTTCACTTTTCTATACTTAGCACGAGTTATGTCTTCCTTTTTCGCTCTCTGATCACTATGAGGACATAGTTCGAGCTAAGTATAGGGGGGTGCGTATATATTGTATATATACTTTAGACATAACTTGTACTTTTAAATAAGTTTATTTGGGGGGTTATGTGTATAGTTTGTAAAATCCACGTACGTAAAAAACAAAAACAAAAACAAAAAAAATCAACAAAAAAATCAACAAAAAAATCAACAAAAAAAATCACAAAAAAACACACACAAAAAAACAAACAAACACAAAAAAACAAAAAACAAAACAAAAAAAAACAAAAACAAACAAACAAAAAAACACAAAAAAAGAGAAAAAAAATCTTTTATATACTTGTATATATTTTACTAACCCTTTTTCCTTTTAAAAAAACTATAAAACCAAAAATCTATAAAAATTTGCAAAATTAAAAAAAACCCTTTCTTTCACATCTGCATTTTTTCTCCAAAAAAATCCATAAAAAGTTCAAAATTAGAAAATTGTTTTAAAAAATTTGTTCTTTTCAAATGTGCATCATTCCTTTTCCAAAAAAACAAAACAAAACAAAAAAAACAAAAAAAAACACTCTATGTATTGTTCATATTTTGCATTTGCATGTGCATTTTTCAGGATAGTATTGATATTTAAACTATATCTGGAATAAAATTGAAGAATGGAGCTTAGTTGGACCTTAATTCACCTAATTCTTAGAGGAACTTCACCGAGAAATAGGATTTTAAAAGCTTCAGGTCTTTGACTTAATTCTTTGAGTTCCACATGACAATGTGCAGCGTTTGACTCTTAGTGTCTAACCTGGTCTCTTCATTCTGGGTATAACTCTGGAATAGGGAATCAATTTGTACTCTCGCACTATGCACTTAGCTCAACTCAGAAGGGATGTTGGAAGACTGTGTGAGTTTCTTTTTTGGTAGCATGGAAATCTAAAGACCGGAGTACGGGTCGAAATAAAGCTTCGGAAAAGGGATGGACGGCTGGGCATAATTTTTTCTAAGACCCCAAAAAATGTACGGAAACAAAAGATTCTATATCCGTAGGGGAACAACAAGATCCAAGTAGAACCACCAAAAATTCAAATACAAAGAAGCCACTACCAAATAAATATCTGACCAAAAAAAGGTCCAAGCTTCAAGAAACCTGCAGATCTTGGTGGAGACTTGGCTACACTGGCCAGCTTCACAAGGAGAGGTGACTACACTGGCCATCCTCCAGTTCTTTTCTCCTTCTTCTAACTTCTCCCCATATTCGATTGTGAACACAGCATGACAGACCTTAGAAGGAAATACCTGACTCCCTGAGGACGAGTTACTGGAGAGGAGATTTGCATGGTAGTCCGACATTCTGGATGGGAAGAGCTAAAACCTTTCACACACATGAGTCGATTGTTCAATGTTCATAGGGTTTGCTTTGGGGAAGAGGATTGATCTAAGATGACTTCTGAGCCGAAACTGTGACAATGATGTGTAGAACTTGAAGGCTGTCGATTTTAAAATTCTAAGTCTCACAGAAATTCTGACACACTAATAATTCAAAGGTCCGACAGAGCTCCAAACTACAATTTTATGAAGATAAGTTTAATACTCAATGTTGTCCTACTTTCTTTATTTTCCCTTTCTTTTTCTTTTTCTTCACTTATTCTTTCAAATAAGTGTTTGTTAAGGGACTAGCAAAGGTAAAGCATATGGGGATGATGAATCTACGATTCGTCATCTTTATTCATTTATTTTAGCTTAAAATCCCTTATAAAACACCTGCATATAACGTTAACTCCATATTTTTACTAACTTGCCTCTGTGTAAATATTATACACTTCTTGCTAATTTTAACCTAATATAAATAAAGAAAGAAAGGAAAAATAAAGAAAAGAAAATAAAAAAATAAATAAAAGAAAATAAAAAAGGAAGATTGTATACAGGCTGACCCGAACCCCGAGAGAAGGTCAAGACTTAACCTGATCGATCAGGAATAAAGTAGGGAGAGATAGGGTCCTTAACCAGAAAATCCAAAAAAATATGTTCTCACTTATTTTGTATATATCTGTATAAAACTGACACTAATTTATTTGTACCTTAATTGATCTCAAATCAAATAACATTCAAAACCAAAGTTGTAAATAAAAATGGGTTCCAATTATTAAAAATAATTGCACAATTAAATCATGTACAGAATAAAAGTAGCCACATTTGGAAAAAGCCACTAAGCACTAATTGAAATACCAATTCCGGCTCCATATGAACTCAAATTGAAACAATATCACTTCCATTGCATTCTATATTAAATTATCTTCGAAATGGCTGTATTTTCATAATTTTTGGAGTACGATTGAAAAGTCAGTTTTCTGGGGTGGTTTGTGCAATTCTCCCTTGTATTTTGTGCATATTGTATTTGTATATATTTGTAAATTATTCTCACTAATTAAATAAAATAAAAAAAATAAATTAAAATTCTTTAAAAATAAAAAGGCTAATTTCGTCATTTATCCTTGTATATAATGTCATATATGTATATAGTATATGTATATAGTTGATATTTTTAATTAACCTCCATAAAAAAATAAAAAAATAACATTTTTTAACCCAATTAAATAAGTGACAAAAATTCAAAAAAATAGATAATTTTGTAAATATTTTTATCTCCTTTATTTTGTCTCTTTTTATCATCTCTTATCTCTTCCACCAAAAGAATTGAAAAAAATTCTTTTCAAATTTCATCTCTTATCTCTCCCACCAAATAAAATCAAAAAATCAAAAATTCAAAATTCATCTCTATCTTCTCTATTTATATGGCTCCTTCTCCCTCATTCCAACTTGATCAATCTTTAGAGAGAGGAGCCCGATCTCCTAGAGTCTTCTTGTCGAGAAAAGGTGTCTAGCACCAGAGCCGTCCGGTGACAACGAGTTGGCCTTCGTCGAGGCGATCACGATCATTTTCTGCACCTAAGGTGAGATCCACATTTTTCTTACTTTTATCTAGGTTATCATTGTCTACTTCGTCACATTTTTTATTCATCATCGTTTCATTTTTTTAGATCATAGAATCATCATCACGATTTGATCCACCAACGATTCGAGTTTTCATCTCATCTTATCGATCTCTCCGCCTTCGATTTCTATCTCCCACGATCTATCAACTCCGGCCGCGTACGGTGGCCGGAGATCGGATTCGAATCCCTCATGCTCGCTGGATCCTCGTTCACTTTTCTGATTTGTAAATAAATAAATAAATAATTTTGTTTCTTTTCTTCTAACGTTTGTTTTGCAGGATAAAAAAAAATAAAAAAATCATTTATTTCCATTATCTTTAACGTGTGTTTTACAGGACCATTAATAAAAAAAATAATAAAACAAAAAAAATAAAAAAATCGACATCCTTTCTTATTTTCTTAATTTTTCGGATTTACAAAAAAAAATAAATAAAGAGTTTTATTATTTATTTTTATTCCCTGTTTACATACAAAATAAAATTACAAAAATAATAATAAAAAAATAATAAGCAACACATGCAGGCGGCGGTGCCATCCCGCGCCGCCCATCAACTGCACTGTCGGCCGCCTCTCTGCGCACCCTCTACCGCCGCCTTCAGCCGCACTCTACACCGTGTCGCCCCTCCTGGCCGTGCCGCCGACGCAGCCCTCCTCCATCGACAGCAGTGCAGCCCTCTGCCCGGGCGTGTGAGGTGGCTCAGCCCCGTGCCCTCCACAGCGCGCGGCTGCGCCCGCGTAATCGCCCTCCAGCGCAGGTGCCAAATGGCGACCCCCGCCTGACCCCTTGGCCGCGACCTCCACCAACCGCCCTTCCCGAGCTCCTCATCGCGCTGCCCCTCGCGGGGGCTGCTCGGCCGACTCCTCGGCCGCCTCTGCGCACCCTTTACCGTCGACCCCAGCCAGCGGAGCCTCCGCGCCACCTTCCTCGCCATCCGCCTCATTTAAGCGGCGCCTCCACTGCGCCGACCCCGTTGCTTTAGCACGCCACCGCAGGCAGCCCTGCCGATCTTGGTGAAGAGGAAGGAGGGGGCGGCAGGACCACTCCTCCCCCCTTTCGGTTTGGAAACGAAGAAGCCCTAATTTGTGAAACTCATTTTGGACAAAGCCTCCTGGACATTTGCATAATTACAGAAACGTCCTCACCTTCAAATCAGATCACATGGGACGCACATGACTATGGGGAATTTGTGAAACTCATTCTGAAATTTATTTTTAATTACAATTCAGTCAAAAGTTTTGCTTATTTACATTTTAGTCCCTGAATTGCAGAACAGTTTAACTTTGCATGCTCTCTTGATTGAAATAAATGTTATTTTTGCTCAATAAATTTTGAAAAAATTATGCCATACTCCTGATGTGATTGTCTTCTTAGCATAAAATTTTCATTACATTTTTCCTTCATTTATTATTATTAAAAAATAAAAAACAGTGTCTTTTTGTCTTCCTGAAATTCATAAATTCATAAAAATTCAAAAATATCTCTAAAAATTCCAAAAAAATAGGGTAATTTTATTTCATTGTCTTTTAATTTCTGACTAATTTTCACGCATTAATTGTTTATAAAACCCAAAAAATTGGAAAATATCAAAGATCTTCTAAAAATCATAAAAAAGTCTACAAAAATCCAAAAATTGTGATTTCAGTTCCTGTTTGTAGATATTTTCCTGTAGATTGTTATAAAAATAATTGTCAGGAGTTTTGGACATTTAAAATATTTTTAAGTTGCAAATTACTCCAGGCTGTGCACATTTTCTTATTTTCTCACTATTTGATTTTTAGAAAAATACAAAAACATCTGAAAATTCCACAAAAATTCTCAAAAATATTTTAAAACTTTTAAAAATGAAAAATATTTTCTTTAAATTTTTTTGATTATTTTTGACTAATTGAAAAATTGCAAAAAGATTTGGTGTGTGTAGTTCTTGAGTTTATTCATAGTGTTCGTTATTTTTGAAAATTTAAAAAATTGCAAAATCAAAATCACTAAAAATTTAAAAATCAGAAAATACAAAAAAATTAGAAATAAAAAAATTAAAAATAAAAAAGGATAATAAAATCACAAAAACCAAGGATAGTTGTCCTTTGAGATTCTTGTTTTCTCTTAATTGATTTTCGATTAATTGAATAACCCTCAGGAATTGTAGCCTCCCTGAGTTCGACCCTGTCCGTTATACAGGTTAATTAGTAGCAAAAAATTAAAAAATATTTTTTGCTGACACGGGATTTTGGGGGAAAACAACGATTTAATATTTTTATCAATAATTTTCCAACCCCACGAATTTTTTATCAACAGGGGGTTAAATGGGACTGCCCCGTCTCATTTTCAGGTATTTTTTTTAAAAAAATCACCATGTATATTGATCTATATTTCCCTCATATATGTCATTTGAATTTCGTCAGAAACAGAGACTCCTATGCCCTCCATCTAGAACAAGTCAATTACATCAATGTTTAGACCGTTAAAATTACCTGTTCTAGATGGAGAGCATAGGACGAAGGATATGGAGAAATCCTCAAGCGCATCATGGAAGCGTGAGCGTCGTATCAGATACGACGAAGAACGACTAGTTGTACTAGTTGTTCGGTGCAGCGGAATTTAAAAAATTTTATTCGATGAAACCACATGATCCAAGAACAATTCTCGGATTGTTTCATCTATAACCACAACAAGTATAATGCAATACCTCTTGAAGCGTGGTTGATCGAGTCTCTAAGAGAAGAGACCTCCTGTCTCAAGTCCGATCATCGGAGAGATTGCTTGCGAGCGCGGGGATGGACCGCGTAGTCCTCGCAATCCAAGAAGTTGATCCAAGCACGGTTGCTCCTGATCTCATCGCACGTGATCGAACGTCTCCTTCGTGAGCGAAGCACTCCAAGTAGACGAAGAACTGCAAAGCGTCGAAGCGGCATCACGATGGTGCGTGCGTCGACGATTCTCTCCACCAAGGTATGGTGGACGACCACCAAGAAGAGGGGGAGAGAGGGCTGTCGAGTATGGAGAAAGAGAGAGATAGAAAAGTGCTACAATAGCATATAAAGAGAGAGCAAAGCATGCCTCTCTTTTTTTAGGGTTTTGGGATCCATGGATCTCAATCCATGTGACATATAAAGCCAATGGATGAGATTGATTAATGTCAATCCAATGGTCAAGATTGTTGTTGGTAAAAACCAACAACTTGTGATTTAATTTTGATAAAATATATTTGATAAATCAAATAAATATTAATACCAAATTAAATCAATCAAATAAGGAGAGAGAGAACAAAGGAGATCAACCTTCCCCTTTGGAGGGAGGTGACGGCCACCAATCCCACAAGGGATTTGGTGCCGCCCCCTCCTTTCCTAATGGGAGGGCAATCTCATGGATTCCCATGAGATTGCACATCTCCTTGATTTTCTCTCTACTTATTTTCCAACAACTATTTGTTGGGATTTTAATTCACCAAAATAATTCTCAATTAATTTTGGGAATATTGCAATCTTGACATTGGAATATTGTGAATCATATTCACAACCCAAAACAAAATGTAATTTACATTTTCAATTAATTAGACAATGTGTATCCAATACATATTAATAATTAATCTACTAATATAAATTATATTTAACACTCTCTAATACATTATAAATCACATTAATAATATATTATGAATAATTGGATATTACTATCCACATTATTCTTATCCATAATAATTAAATCACATTTAATTATATTGGATAATTTCTCATACATCATGATAATTAAATCACATTTAATCATCAACTTCTCTTTGCTTAGATCTTATGGAATTGTTCTTAAACCATTTAAGAGCAATGCTATTTCTCCTCAGATACTTGGAGATAAGGACACGACGATTGTATTGTTCCACGTATAGTGACTTGGATATTGAGATCACATCTCAAATCCAGATCCCATGGACCTCTCATAAATGCTTGATTAAATCAAGACCGCAAACCTAATCTTCTCATTGCATCTGAATCTCATTCAGATCAATGTCCAGTAAATGGACTAAGGTTAGGTCACTTCTCTAATGAGAGGAGTCACTAAAATCCAGACCTGTTTCATCACTCCCTAGGAATGGAAGCGTCATGGTTATACAATCGTTTATGATCAAATCACCCTTCAGGTATTCCCAATACCTGCACATCCTGCATACTGGAAGACTCATGATCATCATGAAGATATAGATCACTTTTTCACTGTCATCTTCATAGTCTAATCATTAAGTTTCTCAATCTTGGTCCTTGGGATATGGTACAGATCATATGCTTTCACAAAGCATATATCTTACCTTCAAATTCATATCATGCTTCTAAAGCATGATGACCATGCATGGAATTTGGTCAATCCCAATACCTCATGAGTGAGCTCATGTCTCCCGGTTCACAAGTGAACCTGTATGATCCCTTTGAGAGATCGTATTACTCATATGCCCTTACATGCACACCAGCTCACCGGTGTATAGACCTTGATTAGGTCATCAACCTATTGGTCTGCCAAATGTACATACTCAGACATATAGCAATACATCTGTCTCTGGTCAGAGGATGTTTGCCTGTGATGTGACAACATTCATCATAGGTCTTTGGTTATCTCGATCTCGTTAAGTCAACTCATTGACTCAACTAATCTGATACCTCCGAATCAATATTCCCATGCAGAGGACCCGCATCAAGAGGTCGATCAAATATCAGTCTAATGAGATGGGATTGCCATCTCCCACTCAGACTGGAGATCACTACTTGTCAATCATTGATGATGCTTGATGAGTCCTCTATCTAACTCCTTAGATATTCATCCAAGCTTCAGCCTCTATGATTCACTTAACGAATCAACAGCTGTATGATTATCAAGTTGGCCATAGTACATAACCCTTATTGTACAGAGGGACCTTATAGTGCATTCATTCATTCAATATCAGAAAGGGAGTGAAACAAAATCAATAACGTTTATTGATAAATCATTTATTACAATAACATTTATTGTAGGAATGGTTCGCCTCGGGCTCACATTGCTAACAATCTCCCACTAGCCCTCAGAACCATTCAGGAACAATCCTTAAACCCATACTCATTACATGCTGGTCAAAAACCTTCTGTGTCAGAGGTTTGGTAAGAGGATCAGCAACATTGTCAGCGGAGGCCACCTTGGTGATGATGATGTCACTACGCTTTTGAATCTCCCGAATGATGTGGTATTTCCTTTCTACATGCTTGCTCTTCTGATGCCATCTGGGTTCCTTCGCCTGGGCAATGGCTCCCGTGTTATCACAGAGTAGCGGGACAGGAGTATCAGAGAAAACTACGCCAAGCTCCTGGACGAACTTGCGCAACCACACCGCCTCCTTTGCAGCATCCGATGCGGCAATGTATTCAGCTTCTTTTGTTGAATCTGCTGTAGTGTCCTGCTTCTTGCTTCTCCAGCTCACAGCACCACCATTCAACAGGAACACAAACCCTGATGTCGAATTTTGATCATCAATATCTGATTGGAAGTCAAAATATGTATATCCCAAGACTTGGAGATCACCATCTCCATAGACCAAGATGTAATCTTGCGTCCGTCTTAGATATTTGAATATGTTCTTTACTGCATTCCAGTGTTGTTCTCCACAGCAGGAATGGTAACGACTTACCACTCCCACTACATGGCAGATATCTGGCCTAGTACACATCATGGCATACATTAAGCTTCCTACAACTGATGCATAAGGACATCCAGCCATGGCCTTCTTTTCCTCAACAGTTTGAGGAGCCATTCCTTTAGACAGATGGATACCATGTCTTAAGGGTAGGAATCCTTTCTTGGAACTATCCATACGGAATCGTTCAAGAATCTTCTTAATGTATCCATGTTGTGACAATCCCAATATCCTCTTCTCTCGGTTTCTGAACAGCTTCAGACCCAAGATGTAAGAGGCTTCTCCAAGATCTTTCATCTCAAAAGTATGGGACAACCAAATCTTCACACTGGTCATCATCCATGTATCATTCCCAATGATAAGGATGTCATCTACGCAAAGCACGATGAACACAATGGCGCTCCCACTAAGCTTCTTGTACACACAAGGTTCATCAGGATTCTGCACAAAATCATAACTCTTTATGGTTTCGTCAAATCTGATGTTCCAGCTACGAGAAGCTTGCTTGAGCCCATAGATGGATTTCTTCAGCTTGCATACTTTGCCATCCTCAATCATGAAGCCCTGGGGCTGCTCCATGTAGATATCCTCCTCGAGGTATCCGTTGAGGAAAGCCGTCTTGACGTCCATCTGCCAGATGTCGTAGTCAAGATATGCAGCTATAACCAGCAATGCCCTGATGGATTTAAGCATAGCCACAGGAGAGAATGTCTCATCGTAGTCGATGCCTTCTCTCTGTGTGTAGCCCTTGGCTACGAGCCATGCCTTGAAAGTCTCTACTTTCCCATCAGGTCCCCTCTTTCTCTTGAAGATCCATTTGCACCTAATAGGTTTTACCCCTTTAGGTGGATCCTCTAGGGTCCGTACACCATTCTTATGCATGGAGTTAATTTCTGACTTCATTGCTAGCATCCATCTATCCATGTCAAGATCCACGAGTGCTTCACTAAATGAAGTAGTATCATTGTCAGTCTCACCTGACACATGGAATCCATACCTTTCAGGTGGTGAAACCACCCTCGAACTCTTTCGAAGAGGTATGGGTGTATCATCTTTATTTACTTCTTCAGTTTCTGGTTCAGGATACTCAGAATCCTCAGGAGATTCAATGGGTTCCTTTACTTCATATTTATCTTGACCCTTAAGGAAATCATTCTCCAGAAATTTCACATCTCTAGAAACAAAAACCTTCTGAGTCTCAGGGTCATAGAGTTGGTATCCAATACCATCTCTAACATACCCAATGAAGTAACACTCACGAGAGCGAGATTCTAGCTTACTTGCATCCACATTCTTTGCATGGACCAAGCAACCCCAAACCCTCAAGTAATTAACACTAGGTTTGGTTCCATACCAGAGCTCATGAGGAGTCTTAGGTACAGATTTGCTAGGAATCTTATTCAGGATATATATTGCAGTCTCTACTGCATTTCCCCAGAAACTAAGCGGTAAATGTGCTTTGCTCATCATTGAACGAACCATATCAATGATGGTTTTGTTGCGTCTTTCAGCAACACCATTAAGTTAGGGAGTTCCAGGAGGAGTGAGATTGGAAACAATTCCATTCTCTTTAAGGTATTCCTTAAATTCATCTGAGAGGTACTCGCCACCTCGATCAGATCGAATTCGTTTAATCTTCCTATCGGTTTGGTTCTCAACCAAAACCTTAAACTCTTTGATTTTTTCAAAGGTTTCCGACTTATGACGTAATATGAAGATAAACCCGTACCGCGAATGGTCATCAATAAACGTCAAATAATATCGATATCTATTTCGAGTCGCGGTACTGAAGGGACCACATACATCAGTATGTATTAGGTCAATAATACCTTCACATCTTGTAACCTTGTTACGAAAAGGCATCCTGGTCATTTTCCCTTGAATGCAATTCTTGCAAGTAGGCAAAGGTTGAACCTGTAGAAAATCTAAAGGTCCATCCTTAATTAATCTATTGATCTTATCAACAGACAAATGACCAAGCCTTTGATGCCAAATCTCATTTGAAAGATTTTCATTCTCCCTGGATCATTTTGGGTTTTTATTAGTGTTTGTAACATTCATAACACATTTATCAATGCACAATTCATAGAGTCCTCCAGTAGTCAAAATACCATCTGCGATATATTTATCATAACGGTTTATGACTAATTTATTACAAAACAGGAATGAATACCCACTTCTAACTACCTTAGATACAGATATTAAATTCCTTCTGACTTCAGGTACATAAAGACACTCTTTAAGTACTAGGACTCTACCACTAGATAATGATAGTCGACAAGTCCCGACGGCGACTGCTGCAACACTTGCATCAGATCCCGTCTGGATGACTATGTCCCCTTCTTCAAGCTTTCTAGTTTCCTGAAACAAATGCAACAAATTGCATACATGAACAGAAGCACCATAATCAACAACCCAACTTCCTTCTCGTCTGACGAGAAAGATGGTTTCAATGATAAAAATAGATTTCATACCTGCTGGGGCTTTACCTTTGTCGACCGACTTTAGGTAATCTGGGCAATAACGCCTCCAGTGCCCCAGCTTCTTGCAATGGTGACAAACGTAGGTTTTCTTCGATGCCATAAGAGTGAATGCATTTAAAGATGAGCCAACACTTTGTCCCTTCTTCTTTATCTTCTGGGCCGGGACCTTCCGAGAACCTTGCTTCTGACCGCGCTTACCTCTGACCTGTGCAACCATTGCAGTGCCAGTGGGACCATCTTTCTTCATTACGTCTTCTGCAGACTTTAATGCAGCAAGAAGCCCAGCATTTGTCAGTTCCAGCTTATTCATGTGGAATGACACCACAAAGTTATTGAAAGATTTGGGGAACGATAGCAGAATGAAATCGGATTGCATGTCTGCATCCACGTCGCCCCCAGAGTCTCTAGCTCTGATAAGTTCCCAAATATTTTGAGTACATGTTCACGGACCGAAGTCCCTTCCTGCATCTTGCAGCGAACCAGTTCTTTCATAACATTGTACCGCTGGGTGCGGTTAATATCACCAAACATATCCTTTAGGTTCTGCATGATTTCCTGGCAAGTACTCATCTCCACAAGTTGTTTTTGGAGAACACTGGAGAGAGTAACCAAGATGTAGCATCTAGCCAAGACATGATCTTCATCATACTTGTCATTATATGCTTTGTCTTCCTTAGATTTAGGGTTTTCAAGCTTGTCTTCAGAGAGCACATAGCTGATGCGCTCCGCCGAGAGTACAAGCTCCAAATTACGGATCCAATCCGAGTAATTTGGTCCGGTCAATTGGTTGACCTCCAGAAGCCTACTTAGTGGGTTCATGGCCTTCATTTTCTGAAATTGAGAATGCACTATATTAGAACATATAATCATATAATCAATTTTATGATATTTGATTAAGGCATTTTAAATCAAATTATTCTTGCAATGTCAACTTTGAAAGTTCATTCCCTTAATCACTTTCAAAGTAAGAGATATACTTACCTCTATATCCCAAGTAAGAACTGTGATCTCCTCTTTATCTTTGTTACATCCCAATAATATGAGAAACTGCAACTCCAATAAAGAGAAGCGGGAACACATTCCGCCTTGCAAGTCAAACTTGCACTTCCCAATTCGGTCTTTAGTGCCCGGGTCCACCACCCCTAAGGTGATGTTGACCCGTCATTAGTTGAACCAACCGTCAACAGGATTAGAACTCGCCGCAATCCAATATCGCCCCAATAATATGAGGATCCAATATTGGGGTCACTGCGCAAACAACCTTACTCTTTCGAGAAGCAAAGAGTCCGATCCAGATGCGCTTGTATATAGGAGCTGTCACTTCGTACAGGCGTCTCCTATATACAATCCCGGGCGACGGAAACCCTTCGCCTTGACGGGAGACCATGGATGTCACTTATGTGATCCTCCACCTCTTATTCAAATTTAATTAATTACTATGAATCACATTCATATAATTAATTCTTCCAAGGGAATTATTAACTCCAATCATATTAGAGTATTCTTAATTGGACATAATTAACTTAATCATATTAAATTAATTATCAATCCAATTCAATCAATCAAATTTAATTTTATGCTTGAATATATATGGTATTATTCTCAAAGTACGTATTAATTCATATTTTAATAATTAGAAAAATACATCTTAATCCCTCGGACATTATCCCGGCCCTACCCGCTGTCATGGCCAGTACCGGCGGGAGTGGGACGGACCGCATGCGTTGCAACCCGCTACCCCAACGATCCCCGACTAGACACCATATCCGCCTCGGGAAAGGATAGTGCCAAATTGATTAATTTGTACTTGAGATGATCATCGGTTCTTCAACCGAAATTATATCGTATAGTAATCAAAACAATTTTGATTATAAGGAAATTTGCTAGACAAATTCCCAATCCTATTCAAGCAAGGAGTTTGATGATTGTGATTCCAATTATGATTTAGATCAAATCTAATCAATTAATTAATTGGGGCTAAGTCAATTAAGGAAATAATCATCTTCTAATATTTCACAAATATTTTCCATAATTATTTCTCGAAATTAACAATTAATTTCATTAATTGACAATCACATGGTTCTTTATTAGGAAAGTAATTTCAGCAGTGACCCCTACTTACTAAAATTAGCATATCTCAATCATATTAAATCCAAACTAGACAAAATCAATTTTCATGGATTGCTAATTTGATTTAGGACAGAAACCAAGTCATATTTCACGCATTTCGAGGCAAGTCTAAACAGTAATTAACATTTTAATCACGTTCAGATTTACAGTTCCCGCAACATTGCATACATGTTCATTAAAACAACCATATCTAGAAAATACGAAATCCGATTTAAGCAAACTCAGATCCTATGGTTTCCTTATTTAATGGGAAACGAAATACAAGTATTAAATTCGTGTTTAAACAATTTAAACAGTGACGAATTTATTTACTAAACAGATCTGCGAAATCAAATGCGATGAAAACTTTCGCAACCTTAACGAACCCAAGTCGTCCTCGGTTAGCGAATCATTATTCGAAACCGTCGACCTAAGGCTCTGATACCACTTGAAGTATATGGAGAAATCCTCAAGCGCATCACGGAAGCGTGAGCATCGTATCGGATACGACGGAGAATGACTAGTCGTACTAGTTGTTCGGTGCAGCGGAATTTAAAAAATTTTATTCGATGAAACCACATGATCCAAGAACAATTCTCGGATCGTTTCATCTATAACCACAACAAGTATAATGCAATACCTCTTGAAGCGTGGTTGATCGAGTCTCTAAGAGAAGAGACCTCCTGTCTCAAGTCCGATCGTCGGAGAGATTGCTTGCGAGCGCGGGGATGAACCGCGTATTCCTCGCAATCCAAGAAGTTGATCCAAGCACGGTTGCTCCTGATCTCGTCGCACAAGATCGAACGTCTCCTTCATGAGCAAAGCACTCCAAGTAGACGAAGATCCGCAGAGCGTCGAAGCGGCAGCACAATGGTGCGGGCGTCGACGATTCTCTCCACGAAGGTATGGTGGACGACCACCAAGAAGAGGGGGAGAGAGGGTTGTCGAGTATGGAGAAAGAGAGAGAGAGAGAAGAGTGATATATTGCATATAAAGAGAGAGCAAAGCATGCCTATCTATTTATAGGGTTTTGGGATCCATGGATCTCAATCCATGTGACATATAAAATCAATGGATGAGATTGATTTATGTCAATCATATGGTCAAGATTGTTGTTGGTAAAAACCAATAACTTGTGATTTAATTTTGATAAAATATATTTGATAAATCAAATAAATATTAATACCAAATTAAATCAATCAAATAAGGAGAGAGAGAAAAAGGAGATCAACCTTCCCCTTTGGAGGGAGGTGACGGCCACCAATCCCACAAGGGATTTGGTGCCGCCCCCTCCTTTCCTAATGGGAGGGCAATCTCATGGATTCCCATGAGATTGCACATCTCCTTGATTTTCTCTCTACTTATTTTCCAACAACTATTTGTTGGGATTTTAATTCACCAAAATAATTCTCAATTAATTTTGGGAATATTGCAATCTTGACATTGGAATATTGTGAATCATATTCACAACCCAAAACAAAATGTAATTTACATTTTCAATTAATTAGAAAATGTGTATCCAATACACATTAATAATTAATCTACTAATATAAATTATATTTAACTCTCTCTAATACATTATAAATCACATTTATAATATATTATGAACAATTGGATATTACTATCCACATTATTCTTATCCATAATAATTAAATCACATTTAATTATATTGGATAATTTCTCAAACATCATGATAATTAAATCACATTTAATCATCAACTTCTCTTTGCTTAGATCTTATGGAATTGTTCTTAAACCATTTAAGAGCAATGCTATTTCTCCTCAGATACTTGGAGATAAGGACAGGGCGATTGTATTGCTCCACGTATAGTGACTTGGATATTGAGATCACATCTCAAATCCAGATCCCATGGACCTCTCATAGATGCTTGATTAAATCAAGACCGCAAACCTAATCTTCTCATTGCATCTGAATCTCATTCATATCAATGTCCAGTAAATGGACTAAGGTTAGGTCACTTCTCTAATGAGAGGAGTCACTAAAATCCATACCTGTTTCATCACTCCCTAGGAATGGAAGCGTCATGGTTATACAATCGTTTATGATCAAATCACCCTTCAGGTATTCCCAATACCTGCACATCCTGCATACTGGAAGACTCATGATCATCATGAAGATATAGATCACTTTTACACTGTCATCTTCATAGTCTGATCATTAAGTTTCTCAATCTTGGTCCTTGGGATATGGTACAGATCATATGCTTTCACAAAGCATATATCTTACCTTCAAGTTCATATCATGCTTCTAAAGCATGATGACCATGCATGGAATTTGGTCAATCCCAATACTTCATGAGTGAGATCATGTTTCGCGGTTCACAAGTGAACCTGTATGATCCCTTTGAGAGATCGTATTACTCATATGCCCTTACATGCACACCAGCTCGCCGGTGTATAGACCTTGATTAGGTCATCAACCTATTGGTCTGCCAAATGTACATACTCAGACATATAGCAATACATCTGTCTCTGGTCAGAGGATGTTTGACTGTGATGTGACAGCATTCATCATAGGTCTTTGGTTATCTCGATCTCGTTAAGTCAACTCATTGACTCAACTAATCTGATACCTCCGAGTCAATATTCCCATGCAGAGGACCTGCATCAAGAGGTCGATCAAATATCAGTCTAATGAGATGGGATTGCCATCTCCCACTCAGACTGGAGATCACTACTTGTCAATTATTGATGATGCTTGATGAGTCCTCTATCTAACTCCTTAGATATTCATCCATGCATCAGCCTCTATGATTCACTTAACGAATCAACAACTGTATGATTATCAAGTTGGCCATGGTACATAACCCTTATTGTACAGAGTGACCTTATAGTGCATTCATTCATTCAATATCAGAAAGGGAGTGAAACAAAACCAATAACTTTTATTGATAAATCATTTATTACAATAACATTTATTATAGGAATGGTTCGCCTCGGGCTCACATTGCTAACAATCTCCCACTAGCCCTCAGAACCATTCAGGAACAATCCTTAAACCCATACTCATTACATGCTGGTCAAAAACCTTCTATGTCAGAGGTTTGGTAAGAGGATCAGCAACGTTGTCGGCGGAGGCCACCTTGGTGATGATGATGTCACCACGCTTTTGAATCTCCCGAATGATGTGGTATTTCCTTTCTACGTGCTTGCTCTTCTGATGCCATCTGGGTTCCTTCGCCTGGGCAATGGCTCCCGTGTTATCACAGAGTAGCGGGATGGGAGTATCAGAGGAAACTACACCAAGCTCTTGGACGAACTTGCGCAACCACACCGCCTCCTTTGTAGCATCCGATGCAGCAATGTATTCGGCTTTTGTTGTTGAATCTGCTGTAGTGTCCTGCTTCTTGCTTCTCCAGCTCACAACACCACCGTTCACCAGGAACACAAACCCTGATGTTGACTTTCGATCATCAATATCCGATTGGAAGTCAGAATCTGTATATCCCAAGACTTGGAGATCACCATCTCCATAGACCAAGTTGTAATCTTGCGTCCATCTTAGATATTTGAATATGTTCTTTACTGTATTCCAGTGTTGTTCTCCACAGCAGGACTGGTAACGACTTACCACTCCCACTGCATGGCAGATATCTGGCCTAGTACACATCATGGCATACATTAAGCTTCCTACAGCCGATGCATAAGGACATCCAGCCATGGCCTTCTTTTCCTCAACAGTTTGAGGAGCCATTCCTTTAGACCGGTGGATGCCATGTCTTAAGGGTAGGAATCCTTTCTTGGAACTATCCATACGGAATCGTTCAAGAATCTTCTTAATGTATCCATGTTGTGACAATCCCAATATCCTCTTCTCTCGGTTTCTAAACAACTTCAGACCCAAGATGTAAGATGCTTCTCCAAGATTTTTCATCTCAAAAGTATGGGACAACCAAATCTTCACACTGGTCATCATCCCTGTATCATTCCCAATGATAAGGATGTCATCTACGTAAAGCACGATGAATACAATGGCGCTCCCACTAAGCTTCTTGTACACATAAGGTTCATCAGTATTCTGCACAAAATCATAACTCTTTATGGTTTCATCAAATCTGATGTTCCAGCTATGAGAAGCTTGCTTGAGCCCATAGATGGATTTCTTCAGCTTGTATACTTTGCCATCCTCAGTCATGAAGCCTTGGGGCTGCTCCATGTAGATATCCTCCTCGAGGTATCCATTGAGGAAAGCCGTCTTGACGTCCATCTGCCAGATGTCGTAGTCAAGATATGCAGCTATAGCCAGCAATGCCCTGATGGATTTAAGCATAGCCACAGGAGAGAATGTCTCATCGTAGTCGATGCCTTCTCTCTGTATGTAGCCCTTGGCTATGAGCCGTGCTTTGAAAGTCTCTACTTTCCCATCAGGTCCCCTCTTTCTCTTGAAGATCCATTTGCACCCAATAGGTTTTACCCCTTTAGGTGGATCCTCTAGGGTCCATACACCATTCTTATGCATGGAGTCAATTTCTGACTTCATTGCTAGCATCCATCTATCCATGTCATGATCCACGAGTGCTTCATCAAATGAAGTAGGATCATTGTCAGTCTCACCTGACACATGGAATCCATACCTTTCAGGTGGAGCAACCACCCTCAAACTCTTTCGAAGAGGTATGGGTGTATCATCTTTATTTACTTCTTCAGTTTCTGGTTAAGGAAACTCAGAATCCTCAGGAGATTCAATGAGTTCCTTTACTTCATATTTATCTTGACCCTTAAGGAAATCATTCTCCAGAAATTTCACATCTCTAGAAACAAAAACCTTCTGAGTCTCAGGGGCATAGAGTAGGTATCCAATACCATCTCTAACATACCCAATGAAGTAACACTCACGAGAGCGAGATTCTAGCTTACTTGCATCCACATTCTTTGCATGGACCAAGCAACCCCAAACCCTCAAGTGATTAACACTAGGTTTGGTTCCATACCAGAGCTCATGAGGAGTCTTAGGTACAGATTTGCTAGGAATCTTATTCAGGATATATATTGCAGTCTCTACTGCATATCCCTAGAAACTAAGTGTTAAATGTGCTTTGCTCATCATTGAACGAACCATATCCATGATGGTTATGTTGTGTCTTTCAACAACACCATTAAGTTAGGGTGTTCCAGGAGGAGTGAGATTGGAAACAATTCCATTCTCTTTAAGGTATTCCTTAAATTCATCTGAGAGGTACTCGCCACCTCGATCAGATCGAATTCGTTTAATCTTCCTATTGGTTTGGTTCTCAACCAAAACCTTAAACTCTTTGAACTTTTCAAAGGTTTCAGACTTATGATGTAATAGGAAGATAAACCCGTACCATGAATGGTCATCAATAAACGTCAAATAATATCGATATCCATTTCGAGTCGCGGTACTGAAGGGACCGCATACATCGGTATGTATTAGGTCAATACCTTCACATCTTGTAACCTTGTTACGAAAATGCATACTGATCATTTTTCCTTGAATGCAATTTTGCAAGTAGGCAAAGGTTGAACCTGTAGAAAATCTAAAGGTCCATCCTTAATTAATCTATTGATCTTATCAACAGACAAATGACCAAGCCTTTGATGCCAAATCTCATTTGAAAGATTTTCATTCTCCCTAATCTTTTAGGGTTTTTATTAGTGCTTGTAACATTCATAACACATTTATCAATGCACAATTCATAGAGTCCTCCAGTAGTCAAAATACCATCTGCAATATATTTATCATAACAGTTTATGACTAATTTATTACAGACTAGGAATGCATACCCACTTCTAACTAGCTTAGATACAGATATTAAATTCCTTCTGACTTCAGGTACATAAAGACACTCTTTAAGTACTAGGACTCTACCACTAGATAATGATAGTCGATAAGTCCCAATGACGACTGCTGCAACACTTGCATCAGATCCCATATGGATGACTATCTCCCCTTCTTCAAGCTTTCTAGTTTCCTGAAACAAATGCAACAAATTGCATACATGAACAGAAGCACCAGAATCAACAACCCAACTTCCTTCTCGTCCGACGAGAAAGCTGGTTTCAATGATAAAAATAGATTTCATACCTGCTGGGGCTTTACCTTTGTCGACCGACTTCAGGTAATCCGGGCAATTACGCCTCCAGTGCCCCGGCTTCTTGCAGTGGTGACAGACGTCGGTTTTCTTCGACGCCATAAGAGTGGATGCATTGGAAGATGAGCTAACACTTTGTCCCTTCTTCTTTCTCTTCTGGGCCGGGCCCTTCCGAGAACCTTGCTTCTGATCGCACTTACCTCTGACCTGTGCAACCATTGCAGTGCCAGTGGGACCATCTTTCTTCATTACGTCTTCTGCAGACTTTAATGCAGCAAGAAGCCCAGCATTTGTCAGTTCCAGCTTATTCATGTGGAATGACACCACAAAGTTATTGAAAGATTTGGGCAATGACAGCAGAATGAATTCGGATTGCATGTCTGCATCCATCGTCGCCCCCAGGGTCTCTAACTCCGACAAGTACCCAAACATTTTGAGTACATGTTCACAGACCGAAGTCCCTTCCTGCATCTTGCAGCGAACCAGTTCTTTCATAACATTGTACCGCTGGGTGCGGTTAATATCACCAAACATATCCTTTAGGTTCTGCATGATTTCCTGGCAAGTACTCATCTCCACATGTTGTTTCTGGAGAACATTGGAGAGAGAACCCAAGATGTAGCATCTAGCCAAGACATGATCTTCATCATACTTGTCATTATATGCTTTGTCTTCCTTAAATTTAGGGTTTTCAATCTTGTCTTCAGAGAGCACATAGCTGATGCGCTCCGCCGAGAGTACAAGCTCCAAATTACGAATCCAATCCGAGTTATTTGGTCCGGTCAATTGGTTGACCTCCAGAAGCCTGCTTAGTGGGTTCATGGCCTTCATTTTCTGAAATTGAGAATGCACTATATTAGAACATATAATCATATATATTAAATTTTATGATATTTGATTAAGGCATTTTAAATCAAATTATTCTTACAATGTCAACTTTGAAAGTTCATTCTCTTAATCACTTTCAAAGTAAGAGATATACTTACCTCTATATCCCAAGCAAGAACTGAGATCTCCTCTTTATCTTTGTTACATCCCAATAATATGAGAAACTGCAACTCCAATAAAGAGAAGCAGGAACACATTCCGCCTTGCAAGTCCAACTTGCATTTCACAATTCGGTCTTTAATGCCCGGGCCCACCACCCCTAAGGTGATGTTGACCCGTCATTAATTGAACCAACTGTCAAGAGGATTAGAACTCGCTATGCACAATCCAATATCACCCCAATAATATGAGGATCCGATATTGGGGTCACTACGCATACGGCCTTACTCTTTCGAGAAGCAAAGAGTCTGATCCAGATGCGCTTGTATATAGGAGCTGTCACTTCGTACAGGCATCTTCTATATACAATCTCTGGCGACGGAAACCCTTCGCCTTGACGGGAGACCATGGATGTCACTTATGTGATCCTCCACCTCTTATTCAAATTTAATTAATTACTATGAATCACATTCATATAATTAATTCTTCCATGGGAATTATTAACTCCAATCATATTAGAGTATTCTTAATTGGATATAATTAACTTAATCATATTAAATTAATTATCAATCCAATTCAGTCAATCAAACTTAATTTTATGCTTGAATATATATGGTATTATTCTCAAAGTACGTATTAATTCATATTTTAATAATTAGAAAAATACATCTTAATCCCTCGGACATTATCCTGGCCCTACCCGCTGTCATTGCCAGTACCGACGGGAGTGGGACGGACCGCATACGTTGCAACCCGCTACCCCAGCGATCCCCGACTAGACACCATATCCGCCTCGGGAAAGGATAATGCCAAATTAATTAATTTGTACTTGAGATGATCATCGGTTCTTCAATCGAAATTATATCATATAGTAATCAAAACAATTTTGATTATAAGGAAATTTGCTAGACAAATTCTCAATCCTATTCAAGCAAGGAGTTTGATGATTGTGATTTCAATTATGATTTAGATCTAATCTAATCAATTAATTGATTGGGGCCAAGTCAATTAAATAAAGAATCATCTTCTAATATTTCACAAATATTTTACATAATTATTTCTCGAAATTAACAATTAATTTCATTAATTGACAATCACATGGTTCTTGATTAGGAAAGTAATTTCAACAGTGACCCCTACTTACTAAAATTAGCATATCTCAATCATATTAAATCCAAATTAGACAAAATTAATTTTCATGGATTGCTAATTTGATTTAGTACAGAAACCAAGTGATGTTTCATGCATTTTGAGGCAAGTCTAAACAGTAATTAATATTTTAATCACGTTCAGATTTACAGTTCCCGCAACAGTGCAAACATGTTCATTAAAACGACCATATCTAGAGCATACGAAATCCGATTTACGCAAACTCAGATCCTATGATTTCCTTATTTAATGGGAAACAAAATCCAAGTATTAAATTCGTGTTTAAACAATTTAAACGGTGCCGAATTTATTTACTAAACAGATCTGCGAAATCAAATGCGATAAAAACTTTCGCGACCTTAACGAACCCAAGTCGTCCTCGTTTAGCGAATCATTATTCGAAACCATCGACCTAAGGCTCTGATACCACTTGAAGGATATGGAGAAATCCTCAAGCGCATCACGGAAGCGTGAGCGTCGTAACGGATACGACGGAGAACGACTAGTCGTACTAGTTGTTCGGTGCAGCAGAATTTAAAAATTTTTATTCGATGAAACCACATGATCCAAGATCAATTCTCGGATCGTATCATCTATAACCACAACAAGTATAATGCAATACCTCTTGAAGCGTGGTTGATCGAGTCTCTAAGAGAAGAGACCTCCTGTCTCAAGTCCGATCGTCGGAGAGATTGCTTGCGAGCGCGGGGATGAACCGCGTAGTCCTCGCAATCCAAGAAATTGATCCAAGCACAGTTGCTCCTGATCTCATCACACGAGATCGAACGTCTCATTCGTGAGCGAAGCACTCCAAGTAGACGAAGAACCGAAGAGCGTCGAAGCGGCAACACGATGGCACGGGCGTCGACGATTCTCTCCACCAAGGTATGGTGGACGGCCACCAAGAAGAGGGGGAGAGAGGGCTGTCGAGTATGGAGAAAGAGAGAGAGAGAAGAGTGCTATATTGCATATAAAGAGAGAGAAAAGCATGCCTCTCTATTTATAGGGTTTTGGGATCCATGGATCTCAATCCATGTGACATATAAAATCAATGGATGAGATTGATTTATGTCAATCCAATGGTCAAGATTGTTGTTGGTAAAAACCAACAACTTATGATTTAATTTTGATAAAATATATTTGATAAATCAAATAAATATTAATACCAAATTAAATCAATCAAATAAGGAGAGAGAGAACAAAGGAGATCAACCTTCCCCTTTGGAGGGAGGTGAAGGCCACCAATCCCACAAGGGATTTGGTGCCGCCCCCTCCTTTCCTAAGGGGAGGGCAATCTCATGGATTCCCATGAGATTGCACATCTCCTTGATTTTCTCTCTACTTATTTTCCAACAACTATTTGTTGGGATTTTAATTCACCAAAATAATTCTCAATTAATTTTGGGAATATTGCAATCTTGACATTAGAATATTGTGAATCATATTCACAACCCAAAACAAAATGTAATTTACATTTTCGATTAATTAGAAAATGTGTATCCAATACACATTAATAATTAATCTACTAATATAAATTATATTTAACTCTCTCTAATACATTATAAATCACATTTATAATATATTATAAATAATTGGATATTACTATCCACATTATTCTTATCCATAATAATTAAATCACATTTAATTATATTGGATAATTTCTCATACATCATGATAATTAAATCACATTTAATCATCAACTTCTCTTTGCTTAGATCTTATGGAATTGTTCTTAAACTATTTAAGAGCAATGCAATTTCTCCTCAGATACTTGGAGATAAGGACAGGGCGATTGTATTGTTCCACGTATAGTGACTTGGATATTGAGATCACATCTCAAATCCAGATCCCATGGACCTCTCATAGATGCTTGATTAAATTAAGACCGCAAACATAATCTTCTCATTGCATCTGAATCTCATTCAGATCAATGTCCAGTAAATGGGCTAAGGTTAGGTCACTTCTCTAATGAGAGGAGTCACTAAAATCCAGACCTGTTTCATCACTCCCTCGGAATGGAAGCGTCATGGTTATACAATCGTTTATGATCAAATCACCCTTCAGGTATTCCCAATACCTGCACATCCTACATACTGGAAGACTCATGATCATCATGAAGATATAGATCAATTTTACACTGTCATCTTCATAGTCTGATCATTAAGTTTCTCAATCTTGGTCCTTGGGATATGATACAGATCATATGCTTTCACAAAGCATATATCTTACCTTCAAATTCATATCATGCTTCTTAAGCAAGATGACCATGCATGGAATTTGGTCAATCCCAATACCTCATGAGTGAGCTCATGTCTCCCGGTTCACAAGAGAACCTGTATGATCCCTTTGAGAGATCCTATTACTCATATGCCCTTACATGCACACTAGCTCGCCGGTGTATAGACCTTGATTAGGTCATCAACCTATTGGTCTGCCAAATGTACATACTCAGACATATAGCAATACATCTGTCTCTGTTCAGAGGATGTTTTCCTATGATGTGACAGTATTCATCATAGGTCTTTGGTTATCTCGATCTCGTTAAGTCAACTCATTGACTCAACTAATCTGATACCTCCGAGTCAATATTCCTATACAGAGGACCTACATCAAGAGGTCGATCAAATATCAGTCTAATGATATGGGATTGCCATCTCCCACTCAGACTGGAGATCACTACTTGTCAATCATTGATGATGCTTGATGAGTCCTCTATCTAACTCCTTAGATATTCATCCAAGCATCAACCTCTATGATTCACTTAACGAATCAACAGCTGTATGATTATCAAGTTGGCCATGGTACATAACCCTTATTGTACAGAGGGACCTTATAGTGCATTCATTCATTCAATATCAGAAAGGGAGTGAAACAAAACCAATAACTTTTATTGATAAATCATTTATTACAATTACATTTATTGTAGGAATGGTTCGCCTCGGGCTCACATTGCTAACAATCTCCCACTAGCCCTCAGAACCATTCAGGAACAATCCTTAAACCCATACTCATTACATGCTGGTCAAAAACCTTCTGTGTCAGAGGTTTGGTAAGAGGATCAGCAACGTTGTCGGCGGAGGCCACCTTGGTTATGATGATGTCTCCACGCTTTTGAATCTCCCGAATGATGTGGTATTTCCTTTCTACGTGCTTGCTCTTCTGATGCCATCTGGGTTCCTTCGCCTGGGAAATGGCTCCCGTGTTATCACAGAGTAGCGGGATGGGAGTATCAGAGGAAACTACACCAAGCTCCTGGACGAACTTGCGCAACCACACCACCTCCTTTGCAGCATCCGATGCGGCAATGCATTCGACTTATGTTGTTGAATCTGCTGTAGTGTCCTGCTTCTTGCTTCTCCATCTCACAGCACCACCGTTCAAAAGGAACACAAATCCTGATGTCGATATTCGATCATCAATATCCGATTGGAAGTCAGAATCTGTATATCCCAAGACTTGGAGATCACCATCTCCATAGACCAAGATGTAATCTTGCGTCCGTCTTAGATATTTGAATATGTTCTTTACTGCATTCCAGTGTTGTTCTCCACAGCAGAACTGGTAACGACTTACCACTCCCACTGCATGGCAGATATCTGGCCTAGTACACATCATGGCATACATTAAGCTTCCTACAGCTGATGCATAAGGACATCCAGCCATGGCCTTCTTTTCCTCAACAGTTTGAGGAGCCATTCCTTTAGAATGGTGGATACCATGTCTTAAGGGTAGGAATCCTTTCTTGTAACTATCCATACAGAATCGTTCAAGAATCTTCTTAATGTATCCATGTTGTGACAATCCCAATATCCTCTTCTCTCGGTTTCTGAACAGCTTCAGACCCAAGATGTAAGAGGCTTCTCCAAGATCTTTCATCTCAAAAGTATGGGACAACCAAATCTTCACACTGGTCATCATCCCTGTATCATTCCCAATGATAAGGATGTCATCTACGTAAAGCACGATGAACACAATGGCGCTCCCACTAAGCTTCTTGTACACACAAGGTTCATCAGGATTCTGCACAAAATCATAACTCTTTATGGTTTCGTCAAATCTGATGTTCCAGCTACGAGAAGCTTGCTTGAGCCCATAGATGGATTTCTTCAGCTTGCATACTTTGCCATCCTCAGTCATGAAGCCCTGGGGCTGCTCCATGTAGATATCCTCCTCGAGGTATCCTTTGAGGAAAGCGTCTTGACATCCATCTGCCAGATGTCGTAGTCAAGATATGCAGCTATAGCCAGCAATGCCCTGATGGATTTAAGCATAGCCACATGAGAGAATGTCTCATCGTAGTCGATGCCTTCTCTCTGTGTGTAGCCCTTGGCTACGAGCCGTGCCTTGAAAGTCTCTACTTTCCCATCAGGTCCCCTCTTTCTCTTGAAGATCCATTTGCACCCAATAGGTTTTATCCCTTTAGGTGGATCCTCTAGGGTCCATACACCATTCTTATGCATGGAATCAATTTCTGACTTCAATGCTAGCATCCATCTATCCATGTCATGATCCGCGAGTGCTTCATCAAATGAAGTAGGATCATTGTCAGTCTCACCTGACACATGGAATCCATACCTTTCAGGTGGTGCAACCACCCTCGAACTCTTTCGAAGAGGTATGGGTGTATCCTCTTTATTTACTTCTTCAGTTTCTGGTTCAAGAAACTCAGAATCCTCAGGAGATTCAATGAGTTCCTTTACTTCATATTTATCTTGACCTTTAAGGAAATCATTCTCCAGAAATTTCACATCTCTAGAAACAAAAACCTTCTGAGTCTCAGGGTCATAGAGTTAGTATCCAATACCATCTCTAACATACCCAATGAAGTAACACTCACGAGAGCGAGATTCTAGCTTACTTGCATCCACATTCTTTGCATGGACCAAGCAACCCCAAACCCTCAAGTGATTAACACTAGGTTTGGTTCCATACCAAAGCTCATGAGGAGTCTTAGGTACAGATTTGCTAGGAATCTTATTCAGGATATATATTGCAGTCTCTACTGCATATCCCTAGAAACTAAGTGGTAAATGTGCTTTGCTCATCATTGAACGAACCATATCCATGATGGTTATGTTGTGTCTTTCAACAACACCATTAAGTTAGGGAGTTCCAGGAGGAGTGAGATTGAAAATAATTCCATTCTCTTTAAGGTATTCCGTAAATTCATCTGAGAGGTACTCGCCACCTCGATCAGATCGAATTCGTTTAATCTTCCTATCGGTTTGGTTCTCAACCAAAACCTTAAACTCTTTGAACTTTTCAAAGGTTTCAGACTAATGACGTAATAGGAAGATAAACCCGTACCGCGAATGGTCATCAATAAACGTCAAATAATATCGATATCCATTTCGAGTCGCGGTACTGAAGGGACCGCATACATTAGTATGTATTAGGTCAATAATACCTTCACATCTTGTAACCTTGTTACGAAAAGGCATCCTGGTCATTTTTCCTTGAATGCAATTCTTGCAAGTAGACAAAGGTTGAACCTGTAGAAAATCTAAAGGTCCATCCTTAATTAATCTATTGATCTTATCAACAGACAAAGGACCAAGCCTTTGATGCCAAATATCATTTGAAAGATTTTCATTCTCCCTGGATCGTTTAGGGTTTTTATTAGTGCTTGTAACATTCATAACACATTTATCAATGCACAATTCATAGAGTCCTCCAGAAGTCAAAATACCATCTGCAATATATTTATCATAACGGTTTATGTCTAAGTTATTACAGAACAGGAATGAATACCCACTTCTAACTAGCTTAGATACAGATATTAAATTCCTTCTGACTTCAGATACATAAAGACACTCTTTAAGTACTAGGACTCTACCACTAGATAATGATAGTC
The DNA here is from genome assembly GCA_037367405.1 of Ottelia alismoides. Lineage (NCBI taxonomy): Eukaryota > Viridiplantae > Streptophyta > Magnoliopsida > Alismatales > Hydrocharitaceae > Ottelia > Ottelia alismoides. Next base: position 101,730 of record JAZKJV010008034.1, on the reverse strand, counting down.
GACAAGTCCAGATGGCGACTGCTGCAACACTTGCATCAGATCCCATCTGGATGACTATCTCCCATTCTTCAAGCTTTCTAGTTTCCTGAAACAAATGCAACAAATTGCATACATGAACCGAAGCACCAGAATCAGCAACCCAACTTCCTTCTCGTCCGACGAGAAAGCTGGTTTCAATGATAAAAATAGATTTCATACCTGCTGGGGCTTTACCTTTGTCGACCGACTTCAGGTAATCCGGGCAATTACGCCTCCAGTGCCCCGGTTTCTTGCAGTGGTGACAGACGTTGGTTTTCTTCGACGCCATAAGAGTGGATGCATTGGAAGATGAGCCAACATTCTGTTCCTTCTTTTTTCTCTTCTGGGCCAGGCCCTTCCGAGAACCTTGCTTCCGACCGCGCTTCCCTCTGACCTGTGAAACCATTGCAGTGCTAGTGGGACCATCTTTCTTCATTACGTCTTCTGCAGACTTTAATGCAGCAAGAAGCCCAGCATTTGTCAGTTCCAACTTATTCATGTGGAATGACACCACAAAGTTATTAAAGATTCGGGCAATGACAGCAGAATGAAATCAGATTGCATGATTGCATCCATCGTCGCCCCCAGAGTCTCTAGCTCCGACAAGTACCCAAACATTTTGAGTACATGTTCACGGACCGAAGTCCCTTCCTGCATCTTGCAGCGAACCAGTTCTTTCATAACATTGTACTGCTGGGTGCGGTTAATATCACAAAACATATCCTTTAGGTTCTGCATGATTTCCTGGTAAGTACTCATCTCCACATGTTGTTTCTGGAGAACATTGGAGAGAGAAACCAAGATGTAGCATCTATCCAAGACATGATCTTCATCATACTTGTCATTATATGCTTTGTCTTCCTTAGATTTAGGGTTTTCAAGCTTGTCTTCAGAGAGCACATAGCTGATGCGCTCCGCCGAGAGTACAAGCTCTAAATTACGGATCCAATCCGAGTAATTTGATCCGGTCAATTGGTTAACCTCCAGAAGCCTGCTTAGTGGGTTCATTGCCTTCATTTTCTGAAATTGAGAATGCACTATATTAGAACATATAATCATATACTCAATTTTATGATATTTGATTAAGGCATTTTAAATCAAATTATTCTTGCAATGTCAACTTTGAAAGTTCATTCCCTTAATCACTTTCAAAGTAAGAGATATACTTACCTCTATATACCAAGCAAGAACTGGGATCTCCTCTTTATCTTTGTTACATCCCAATAATATGAGAAACTGCAAATCCAATAAAGAGAAGCGGGAACACATTCCGCCTTGCAGGTCCAACTTGCATTTCCCAATTCGGTCTTTAATGCCCGGGCCCACCACCCCTAAGGTGATGTTGACCCGTCATTAATTGAACCAACCGTCAACAGGATTAGAACCCGCTATGCGCAATCCAATATCGCCCCAATAATATAAGGATCCGATATTGGGGTAACTATGCATATGGACTTACTCTTTCATGAAGCAAAGAGTCCGATCCAGATGCGTTTGTATATAGGAGCTGTCACTTCGTACAAGCGTCTCCTATATACAATCCCTGGCGACGGAAACCCTTCGCCTTGACGGGAGACCATGGATGTCACTTATGTGATCCTCCACCTCTTATTCAAATTTAATTAATTACTATGAATCACATTCATATAATTAATTCTTTCAAGGGAATTATTAACTCCAATCATATTAGAGTATTCTTAATTGGACATAATTAACTTAATCATATTAAATTAATTATCAATCCAATTCAATCAATCAAACTTAATTTTATACTTGAATATATATGGTATTATTATCAAAGTACGTATTAATTCGTATTTTAATAATTAGAAAAATACATCTTAATCCCGCGGACATTATCCTGGCCCTACCCGCTGTCATGGCCAGTACCGGCGGGAGTGGGACGGACCGCATACGTTGCAACCCGCTACCCCAGCGATCCCAGACTAGACACCATATCTGCCTCGGGAAAGGATAATGCCAAATTGATTAATTTGTACTTGAGATTATCATCGGTTCTTCAACCGAAATTATACCATATAGTAATCTAAATAATTTTGATTATAAGGAAATTTGCTAGACAAATTCCCAATCCTATTCAAGCAAGGATTTTGATGATTGTGATTCCAATTATGATTTAGATCAAATCTAATCAATTAATTGATTGGGGACAAGTCAATTAAGGAAATAATCATCTTCTAATATTTCACAAATATTTTCCATAATTATTTCTCGAAATTAACAATTAATTTCATTAATTGAAGATCACATGGTTCTTGATTAGGAAAGTAATTTCAACAGTGACCCCTACTTACTAAAATTAGCATATCTCAATCGTATTAAATCCAAATTAGACAAAATCAATTTTTATGGATTGCTAATTTGATTTAGGACAGAAACCAACTGATGTTTCATACATTTCGAGGCAAATCTAAACAGTAATTAACATTTTAATCACGTTCAGATTTACAGTTCCCGCAACAGTGCATACATGTTCATTAAAACAACCATATCTAGAGCACGAAATCCGATTTACGCAAACTCAGATCCTATGGTTTCCTTATTTAATGGGGAACAAAATCCAAGTATTAAATTCGTGTTTAAAAAAATTAAACAGTGCCGATTTTATATACTAAACAGATCTGCGAAATCAAATGCGATGAAAACTTTCGCGACCTTAACGAATCCAAGTTGTCCTCGGTTAGCGAATCATTATTCGAAACCGTCGACCTAAGGCTCTGATACCACTTGAAGGATATGGAGAATTCCTCAAGCGCATCACGTAAGCGTGAGCATCGTATCAGATACGACGGAGAATGACTAGTCGTACTAGTTGTTCGGTGCAGCGGAATTTAAAAAATTTTATTCGATGAAACCACATGATCCAAGAACAATTCTCGGATCGTTTCATCTATAACCACAACAAGTATAATGCAATACCTCTTGAAGCGTGGTTGATCGAGTCTCTAAGAGAAGATACCTCCTGTCTCAAGTCCGATCGTCGGAGAGATTGCTTGCGAGCGTAGGGATGAACCGCGTAGTCCTCGCAATCCAAGAAGTTGATCCAAGCACAGTTGCTCCTGATCTTGTCGCACGAGATCGAACGTTTCCTTCATGAGCAAAGCACTCCAAGTAGATGAAGAACCGCAGAGCATCGAAGCGGCAGCACGATGGTGCGGGCGTCGACGATTCTCTCCACCAAGGTATGGTGGACGACCACCAAGAAGAGGGGGGGAGAGAGGGCTGTCGAGTATGGAGAAAGAGAGAGAGAGAGAAGAGTGCTACAATAGCATATAAAGAGAGAGCAAAGCATGTCTCTCTATTTATAGGGTTTTGGGATCCATGGATCTCAATCCATGTGACATATAAAATCAGTGGATGAGATTGATTTATGTCAATCCAATGATCAAGATTGTTGTTGGTAAAAACCAACAACTTGTGATTTAATTTTGATAAAATATATTTGATAAATCAAATAAATATTAATATCAAAATAAATCAATCAAATAAGGAGAGAGAGAACAAAGGAGATCAACCTTCTCCTTTGGAGGGAGGTGACGGCCACCAATCCAACAAGGGATTTGGTGCTGCCCCCTCCTTTCCTAATGGGAGGGCAATCTCATGGATTCCCATGAGATTGCACATCTCCTTGATTTTCTCTCTACTTATTTTCCAACAACTATTTGTTGGGATTTTAATTTACCAAAATAATTCTTAATTAATTTTGGGAATATTGCAATCTTGACATTGGAATATTGTGAATCATATTCACAACCCAAAACAAAATGTAATTTACATTTTCAATTAATTAGACAATGTGTATCCAATACACATTAATAATTAATCTACTAATATAAATTATATTTAACTCTCTCTAATACATTATAAATCACATTTATAATATATTATGAGTAATTGGATATTACTATCCACATTATTCTTATCCATAATAATTAAATCTCATTTAATTATATTGGATAATTTCTCATACATCATGATAATTAAATTACATTTAATCATCAACTTCTCTTTGCTTAGATCTTATGGAATTGTTCTTAAACCATTTAAGAGCAATGCTATTTCTCCTCAGATACTTGGAGATAAGGACAGGGCGATTGTATTGTTCCACGTATAGTGACTTGGATATTGAGATCACATCTCAAATCTAGATCCCATGGACCTCTTATAGATGCTTGAGTAAATCAAGACCGCAAACCAAATCTTCTCATTGCATCTGAATCTCATTCAGATCAATGTCCAGTAAATGGACTAAGGTTAGGTCACTTCTCTAATGAGAGGAGTCACTAAAATCTAGACCTGTTTCATCACTCCCTCGCAATGGAAGCGTCACTGTTATACAATCGTTTATGATCAAATAACCCTTCAGGTATTCGCAATACCTGCACATCATGCATACTGGAAAACTCATGAACATCATGAAGATATAGATCACTTTTACACTGTCATCTTCATAGTCTGATCATTAAGTTTCTCAATCTTGGTCCTTGGGATATGGTACAGATCATATGCTTTCACAAAGCATATATCTTACCTTCAAATTCATATCATGCTTCTAAAGCATGACGACCATGCATGAAATTTGGTCAATCCCAATACCTCATGAGTGAGCTCATGTCTCCCGGTTCACAAGTGAACCTGTATGATACCTTTGAGAGATCGTATTACTCATATGCCCTTACATGCACACCAGCTCGCCGGTGTATAGACCTTGATTAGGTCATCAACCTATTGGTCTGCCAAATGTACATACTCAGACATATAGCAATACATATGTCTCTGGTCAGAGGATGTTTGCCTTTGATGTGACAGCATTCATCATAGGTCTTTGGTTATCTCGATCTCGTTAAGTCAACTCATTGACTCAACTAATCTGATACCTCCGAATCAATATTCCCATGCAGAGGACCTGCATCAAGAGGTCGATCAAATATCAGTCTAATGAGATGGGATTGCCATGTCCCACTCAGACTGGAGATCACTACTTGTCAATCATTGATGATGCTTGATGAGTCCTCTATCTAACTCCTTAGATATTCATCCAAGCATCAACCTCTATGATTCACTTAACGAATCAACAGCTGTATGATTATCAAGTTGGCCATGGTACACAACCCTTATTGTACAGAGGGACCTTATAGTGCATTCATTCATTCAATATCAAAAAGGGAGTGAAACAAAACCAATAACTTTTATTAATAAATCATTTATTACAATAACATTTATTGTAGGAATGGTTCGCCTCGGGCTCTCATTGCTAACATAGGAGTCTTTGTTTTTGGTGAAATTCGAATGACATATAAGAGAGATATATAGATGAATATACATGGTGGTATTTTGGAAAAATAAATACGGAAAATTGGAGCAACCCCATTTTTCCCTATATATAGAGAGAGATAGAGAGAGAGAGAGAGATAAGGAGAGAGCAAGGAAATGGGAATGGGGAGGCTAAGCCCCATGTGCAGACATCTTTTTGCACCCGGATCCTCCACCGTCAGATGAGTTTAGCTTCTACCGTTGGATTGGATGAAATATTTTCTCTCGAACCCTCTCTCCCAATCCCACTCCCTCCCCTGTCAAATCGAGAGAGAAACCCCCTTTCATCCTCCATCATTGCATGCGCGCGCCCTTCTCCTTCAGCCTCTACTGGGCGAGTCACTCCTTCCATCCTCCATCGCTGCACGCAAGCCCCCTCTTCCAGCCTCCATCGCGTGAGACCCCCATTCCATTCTTTATCGTCGCACACATATGCCCTCCTCCAACCTCCACTCCAACTTCTGTCGTGCGTGCACGTCCTCCGCCCGCCAGCCCATGAGACCCCCCTCCAACCTCCTCGGTGTGATGCCATTGAACTACCTAGTAATACCTGTGACCAAGCTACTTGCATTTTTTGCCTTATTGTAATATTCCAACCTTGACTTGTTCATGTGATAAATCGGATTCTCAGAATCAGAAGACGATCATGAAGAGCTATTAGCCGCTGCAAATTCTACTTTAAATATGAAATCAACATCAGGTCAACGTACAATTTCTTACCCATGAAAACTCAATCTTTGTGAATTGCTGAAAATGTGTGATGCATACTGTGAATCGACATGGGTTCCCATGGTATTGCAGTGCCTATTTATAGAGAAGAGCTTTTGTAAGGAAGGAATGTGTTAGCACACATCGTCATCCCCCAAGACGATGCCCTCACACGATTACCATCACCCCCGCATGACGTTTGCCCCTCAAACTCGCGAGCCCTAGCTGCGACCCCTGTCTTTGGCACGATTACCATTCCCCCGAGACGACTTCTTTCGTTGGCACGATCAGCTCGCCACCGCACATTCAAGTTTAGCTCTAAACACTCTCTCTCTCCCTCTCTACATGTTTTTGGACCGTTTCATATTAGTTTATCAAAAATTCATATTAACGATAGCTTGAAAAAAACCTCCTAATGGTTCGAGCTCGCAACAAATACTTTTCACATTTCACGTTAACTACCACAATATTGATGTTGTGTTGAAAGCAACCTCGAACAACTAATATGAACATGTGATTGAATAAGTTTGGATTTGATCTCTTCTAACAATGAATTAATGTAGCAGGTTTCCCCTAAAGAGAAGAAAGGATTGATCTTTTTTTTATGTATTAGATTCACTAAACTATGCATCTATAACATTAAGGATCAATAGCTCAAAATCCAAAACAAAAGCATTGCAGGCCTACCCATTTAAGAAGAAATCAATGATTTACAAAAAATGCACTTAACATTTCCATAACAAATCAGGATTGAATTGGGTACCAGATATTGGCCAATGGATGAAAGTTGAGTTAGAATTTTCAATGTGAATAGTCCATCTTTCCAGCTTCTGTAATGGAGTCAATAAAAAATTCAAATTGGTTTAGTTTGAACTTTCAATATATACTGCCATCCCTTAGAAGTGTCCAGTATAGATAAAGGGAGTTATTAAGATTGTTTTTCCTTCCAAAATAACACTATTTGATTAAACATTGAAATTTCTTTTCATCTAGATCTTGCTTTGGAAGTTGAGTGATAGCATCTCATCAGGATCGTCTTGGAAATTGTTATTGTGGAGTAAAAGCTTCGACATTTGTCTCTAGGAAAGAGGAAAGTAATGGGATACGTTTTTTGCAATGTCCAAAATGGAAGGTACTATTTTATGTTTGTGATGAATCTCCATTTCATCATCTTTATTCTATCATTTTGGCCTTAAAGTCCCTTGTAAATGTGTGTAAATAGTGTTAATTTAGGCATTTTAGCATCTATGCATTATTATGTAAATATTGTATAAAATACTATTTTTAATGCCAAAATTATAGAATAAAGAAAAGAAAAGAAAAGAATAAAATATTGCAAATATTTTATGACTTGAAACCCCAAGACCTAGGCATCTCGATGATAAGGTCGATAAGGAATAAAGTAGGGGGAGATAAGGTCCAAAATCAATAAAAATCCCTTTTATTTAATTCATTCTTTATCCATTTTGGGACCTATTTTTAGCTCTACTTTTTATACTTCAAATAAAGAAACTTTGTACATGAAAGTTGTAGATAATTAAATATAGAAAAAAATACAAAATTGATTTCACCCAAAAATAATGTACATATAAAAAGTTATGATCTGAATAAGTTTCCAAAATCCCAACTTCCCAGATCTGTATCACTCAAATAAAAACTCAAAAAGTATCAAAATCACCTTAAATTGTATATAATTTTCAATTAGCTATTTAATGAAGGTGATTTCCTATTTTTTGGAGTTATGATTTGAAAGTTGAGTTTTGGACCCCTATTGTATACTTATACCGATTAAAATATTCATTTTATTTATTATTCATTATTTTTATATTTTTACATTTTTATAATTTTGTAAATATTATTTATAATATATTCACATATTAAAATAGAAATAAAACACTAAATAAAACACAAAAATAAATTACTTGTATACAATACATATGTATAATACCTATAATTATACATATACAATTAACACATCTATTTATTTAATTGTATTTAATACTTTAGAAAATAAAATAAAAATATATTTAAGTTTACAAATTAAGTTATAAATATATAAAATAATAAACAAAATTAATAAAATTAAATATACAAAATAAAAATAAAATATTAAAATATATAGATAAATATACCTATATAGCCCTTAAAAGGGAACTTGTAATTTTAAAACTCTAAAAAATAAATAAAAATCATAATAAAATAATTTAGAAAATAATAGAGATTTTTCATTTAATAACCTAAAATTATTTAAATAATTTATTATTTTTAAATGAATTTACAAATCATTTTCTGCAGGATTTTCATGGTTAGTCCACGTGGACCAACCAGGGGGCTTGAGAGTTGACCATTGGTCAATTCTCTGACCCCCTTCCTGTTCATGTCAAACTTTGGTTTTTTGCCAACTTCGCGGATATATCGAGGATTCGTCTTTCATCTTTTTATGATGCTCCCTTTTGGACTTTTTCTCCTCGTGGATCCAACTTACACGCCCAGGTCTCTCCTCAGAGATTGCATCGCTTCAACACCTGCTACACCTTGTCTTTTGGAGCCCGTCCACCATCTATTCAAAAACCATCCATCACCTTCCTTGATCTTTTCAACCCTCTTTGACCCTAGTTTGGATCCTTTGGCGTGAGCTCTGGACTGGAGGCGTGACAGGCCTCCTCCATCTCACGAGCGGAGCCCAGGTGAGGGCCGAGGAGTAGCTCCATCACTCCGGTCATCCTCGGCCATGAGGTACCCCATCTCTGGGTCTCGGCCATCGAGGTATACCTTTTTCTTTATTTTTCTTGCATTTTTTTATTCGTCGTAGTCTTAGGAGCAAATCCCCAACCTCAGTATCGATTCATACCCATCGTTTATCAAGCCCACCACCTCGCCGGAGTTCTTTCTGGCGAGCTTCCACTCTGCCTCCATACACCTTCTATCAAACCGTTATGGGGTTGAGGTATTTTGCCCTCGACCCCATAACCATTTTTTTGCAGGTCCAAGGACTTTGGAAGCCGTTGGTGCTCGTTTTGAGGAGTCATCGTGATACCTGGATCCCCCCTGCTCCTCCGCCCTCGCACGTGACCTCTGGCCATCGCCGGAGATTTTTGGAGCCGCCAACTGCTAGAAGGACCTCTCAGGGAGCTCGTCGGCCATTTTTGAGCCCTTCAGCACGTCAGAGGCAGAGGATCGAAGTCGGGGAAGATCGCCTCGCCGGTGTTTCTTCCATGTTCTTCCTCCGGGGCCCTCCGTCGTCATATCTAGACTGGCACCCCAGATCAAGTAGCCACCGTTGGATGACGTAGTGCCGAACCGTCCGATCCATCTGGACCATCTAATCTCAGCCGTCAGCGGGCGAAGCGATATCGGCGCTTCGCGTATTGCCACGTGGATTAAGTGGAGCGTCGTCCGCCGTCCGATCTGCTGGGCATGGGTATTTTGCACTCTAACCCTCGCCCATTTTTGTAATATTTATTTAATATATAAACTTTCATCAGTGTTAAAATATTTTGTAACATTTGCGTAGCATCCCCCAGGTTTTTGCTATTTGCTATTTCGTCCTTGTCAGGTCACGTGCCTCGTGCACGTGGAGCTTGGCAATTTTGTAGAAAGATCCCTGGGAATATTTTATTTCTGTTTAGCCCTCAAACTTTTATATTCAGTTATATTATTTTTGGATATTTTGCAAATCACCCCTCAGGTGTTTGGAAATTGCATATTCGTCACTGCGAGGTCACGTGTCCCGTGCACGTGAGCCTGGCATTTTTGTAGAGAAAACCCTGGGTTTTTGGTGATTTCTAATTGGTCCAGAAATATTTTTATTTAGTTATATATTTTGTGGCAAAATTGCATTGTGGCTCTCTGGACTTTTGCATATTTACAAAAATACCCCTGCCAGTATGTATTTTCTCTTTGCTTCTTGTATTTATTTCATGCAACTATAAAATTCAAAAAATCCCCCCAAAATAGGCATAAGTTCCTGTAGCATTGCTCTATCAGCCATATTTTTATTTTACATTTTTGCTGCATTTTAGTATTTATAAAAAAATAAAAAATATGCATTTTCGTCCCTGTTTGAACTAGAAAAGACATAAAAATTATAAAAACTTCTTGGAAAATTTCCAAAAAAATATATTCGGTGTGTTTTTGCATCTTTAACATTCTGCAAAAAATCATAAAAAATACAAAAGAAAACTCATAAAAATTACAAAACTCCTAAAACCTTTATAAAAATAATAAAAATTCTGAAAAAAATCCTAAAAATATATTTTCTATTTATGAATTTTCTTTTATTTATTATCTTTATTTTAAAATTAATTTGGAGATTTTTGATTACTGTTTGCTATTTATCATCTCCATTTTAATTTCGGACCTCTTTTTTATTACCTATTTTGAATATTTGTGATTTTAAAAATATCAAAAAAATTAGCAAAAATATAGAAAAATCACAAAAACATTAGAAAAGTATAAAAAAATATAAAAAGATTTTGTTTCCCATGTTTTACTTATTTTTACCCATTTATATATATATTATATCTCTCTTTACTTTATTGTATATATACCTTGTTTTATATTTTTTTAAAAAAGAAAATACAAAAAATATAAGATATAAAAAGAAAATACAAAACCAGAAAATTAAAAACCAAAATATAAAAATATAAAAACTAAAATTTAAAAAAAATAAAAAATAAAAACCCACAAAAAATAGCACTTGTATAGACAAATACATCACATTCGTATTTGAGCTTGATTGTCCCGATCTACCTGTTTGCTTCCTGTGTTCGACACTCTACACTACTTGCACTATACACATCTTTTGTAGAGTTATAATAAATTTTAACTCCGCATTTACTTCCATTGCTTGATTCTGAATTGTGGGTTAATTATTATTTTAATCCTGATTTCATGCGAGGTCAACTCAATGACTATTGATTTGCCGTGCGAATTAACATGAACTCACGATTTTTGGGTTAAACGAATGGCACCATTGCTAGGGAGCAACAACGCTTAGATTGGGATTATTTGTGCTTGTGATTATTTGTCTATTTTTACAGCTTTACTTGTTTCTTTTATTTGATATAATTGCTTTACTTGTCTAATCACCCTCTCCTGTTGACTTTGTGTGAGGAACCGCGGATCGAGGGGGATGCTCTTCCCTAGGTGACTGTGCACCCACGTGAAGCTGGCTCTAGCTTTCCTAGCACCGAAGGAGACGTAGTGGATTTTTGAAGACCTAGCTCCACTTTTACTTATGGTATTTATTGTGTAATTAAGTGAGAGAGAGACCTATTAATTTGTAACTTAAACAGGAACTCTGAACTATGCTCTGGCCCAATTTCCAAGTGATTATTCACTTGGGGGCTCACCGCATTTTTGTCAGTTTTCTTCGCATCTTTTTCCTTTGTTTTCCGATTTTGTTTTCTTTATTTGTGTGATTGATCCCTTAGAGTTAGGATCTGCTTGTTGATAATATTAGGTCCAAACACATTAATCACCATTGCATGCTCCTATAGAGAACGTTTGGATCTAGCCAAATTTTGAAAACTGTGCCTCATGCTAATAGCAGTTTCTCACATTAGGGCGATTTCATCGGTTTGCATTTGCATATAGTTTAGGTTTCGATTCTGCTGAGCATCTTTGCATGTAGACTGTTGGAGGCAAGTTGAGCAGTTCTCTTTAGCATCCATCATTGGTTTGTCGCTTGCATTGCTTTTCCGCCTCTCCCTCTGATTTTGATCACCTAGGTGCTTAAAAGAATTGATTCCTCGTTAGGCTCGTGCATTTCTCACTAAAAATCCAAAAAAGTGATAACAAATAAAATTGAGACTGTTAACATTACTCGACCCTAAAATCCTTCAAAAATAAAATTTGTCTTGGGGCGAGTAATCCCCTCATTGTCTTCATTTTCATTGCTCGCGCACACACTAAGGACTAGTGACCAAATCCCCTTTCAGCCTCCTAAGTGTTTGCACAATTCTTTGACTTCTCACCTAACTCTAAAATAGACAAGACAAAAAGACCGCATTTGTGATCTTCACTGAGTTGAGTAGGTGAATTGAGGGTTTGTTTTGCGTGAGTTTTTCTTGTGATTGAATGTGTGCATTTCTAGATCGTCTCTGCACATTTGCGCCTTTCTTCACACTTCTCTTGATTTAACCATCATGCTCTCTCGATCATTTTCTCTTGTTTCGAGATGGCTGACTGGAGCATATTTTGTCTGGATTTTGCGGATCCCTCGTTCACTCCAGCTTATCCGTCTCTCTTTTTTTAGGAGGACTTTGCTCCTGATTTTTGTATATATCCGACCAACCCACTATTTCAGGATTCGGGCTTAGATCTTCACCAATCATTTCCACCACCATCTCCTACACATTTTGACAACTCGCTCTTCCTTGAGTATCCTGATCCGGAATGTGATTTTTGTCCACACCCACCGCCTACACTAGACACACCCGATCCTGAGATTTTGGAGTCACCTTTCATGATATCCACACTTGAGACCTTGAATCAGATGATGGAGCATATGAACTCGAGGATGAGTGATATAATTAGCATAAATAAGATCCAGAATGTAGCTCCATTCTTTGAGGATTCGGATTCAATTGAGGACGATCATGAGAGCTTGCACTCGCCCAAAATACAAAAAATGAGAAAAAGTTTAAAAATCCAAAAAGTTTTCAGAAGACCTCTGGTTAAGTCAGACTGTGAGGAGAGGGCCCACCTGCCAGACCATTTGACCACACAACCATTCACAATCTGTCCCACCTTTGACCCTGAGGATGCCGCTGTACAGACTACTCTTGGCATTCCTCGTGTATATGCTGATTCTGATCTTCTCCCTTGTATGGAGGAGGTCCAAAAATTAAAAAAAATATTGACTGAACCTGAAGTGGTGGCCACCATACATGAGATCATCCGTGCCCCACTTCAGCAGGCCATGATCGATTTATCTGCTCCTATTCCCAAGAAGAGAAAACGGAGGAGCAGATCTAAGCGTCATATCTTGACCATGGCCACTGCCCACACCATCACACACCGTCCCTTTCCTCAGAAAAAGAACACAGCTACACCATTCATCACCTGTACCATCTCTGACCATACATGTGATCACACTCTCTTAGACGGCGGTGCATCTATTAGAATATTACCCTTCTCGCTGGTACAATCTCTTTACTTAGGGCCTCTCCAGAAAACCAGGATGATCATTCAGTTTGATGATGTATCAATCAAGAGGCTGAATGGTATCCTTGAAAATAATGTCATTTTGATTCAGGGCATGAGCTATGATGTCGATTTTGTCGTATTGCCCATGGAGATCTCCACAGGGGAGAATTCTCCAATCATCCTAGGACGACCATTCCTCGCATCTGCGAGGGTTGTTATTGACTATGGATCAGGAGAGATTCGCTTCCGTCCTATTGACGAGAGAGAGGTGGTCATCACTGCATCCATTATCGATCAGAGACTTGTGCCTGATGTGACTACACCTATTCTAGCTGACGCTGAGGATCATGACCTTGATGAGATGATCCGAGATTTCTGTTGTATGTTGGACTCCACTGAGACCCGAGAATTCCTCCCTGTGGAGGAAGACTCGGAAAGCATGGACCTCGGAGTTCTTTCTTCTGGGACTTGGCGTTGTGTTGATGACATCCGCAGGATTTACACGATCAATACCATTGAGCAGAGGGCATATTTGGAGACTAGACATGACGGACATGACTCGACTACTTTCACCAATGAGTCCGCTCCTGTTCACTTAGATTCAGATAAGACTGAAAAGGCCAAATTTGATTTGGTTGCTTTTATTTGGGAATTTGGGCCTTTGATGAAAAAGACGATCCGGTTGAGATTGTAGAGGATGAACATAGTTCGACTACTTCCACTGATGAGTTCATTCCTTTTGGTTTTGACCTGGATGACACCTTGGAGGACGACACTGACTACACTACTTCTGATGATGATAAGTTCATCCCATTTCACTTTGATATTAGTGAGACTCCCATGGCCAGACCTAGAAGCACCTCTTCCCCTGACCCGTCTGTGCCTCCTCACCGTAGGACCACTGTAAATCCTCACCGTGTCAACCCTGATCGGCTTCCGTCCATTGTGGACCTCGATGTCGACCTGTAACATACCAGATCCATTCCTCAGCGGTCCCGCAAGAAGGTTCACTTTTTACCTTCTTGATCCTGTGTATATCCATCTCTGTTGTATATCCACTCTCGTTGATCTCTATCTCTCTACCGTATCGCTCGTGCACCCATTCTCGTGTTTGCCTTGCTTAGTACGTACTTTGTCCTATGTATAGGGGGGTGGACAAGCTGAGTATTCATTCGTCGTTCCATTTCATCACTCTTGTTGTTGCCTATACTTAGGGCTTCTTTTACCCTAAGTATAGGGGGAGTGGTGTGTACATCCTCCTCTATCTTTCTTCCATCTTCAGAGCTCTTTTCTTCTTTTCTACTTTTCTTCTTTTCCTTTTCTATTTTCTTTTTGTACCAAAAAAGTGCCACCTCTTGTTGTCAGTCTTCTATACTTAGGACGTACTTTTTCCTAAGTATAGGGGGTGACACCAAGTTCTTCCATTCTTTGATCCCCTCCATTGTCTCCTCTTCTTGTCTATACTTAGGGATATCTTACCCTAAGTATGAGGGGGGGGCAATCTGAGTACGATCTATTCATTCCCACCCTTGACCCTCCCTGCATTGTGTATAGTCTGCTATACTTAGGATTATTTGATCCTAAGTATAGGGGGGACAATCAACTTCTCATTGATTCATTCTTCCTTAATTCATTCTTTGTTTTTTAGATTTTTCTATACTCAGTACGAGTTACGTCTTCTCCTTTTCTCTTTGATCTATGAGGACATAGCTCAAGCTAAGTATAGGGGGGTCGTATGTACTACGTATATACTTTAGCCATAACCCGTACTTTTGTATTTTTCTTAACTATGGCTAATTACACTAATTAAATTCATTAAAATCACTTAATCAAAAGATGTTTTATTTCTCAAATTCTTTTTGTATTTACTGATTAATAAATCAGGTGAAAATATTTTTTGCAAAATGTTTGAAAAATAGTTTGAAAACCTGTTTGAAAAATATTTTAAAAACTATTTGGAAAACATTTTGTTCAATATTTTAAAACTTTGTAAAAAAAATTATTTGTAAAACTTATTTTATTTGTGTGAAATAAAATGTTTGAAAAATGGTTTGCAAATGGTTTGAAAATAGTTGCAAAATATTTGAAAAATCTATATATAATGTTTGAAAAACCTTTGCAAAATGATTTTCAAATGTATGTAAATATTTGTAAAAATGATTTTCAAAAATTATTTTGGACTATAGTTTTTCAAAATCATTTGTAAAAAAAATTTCAAATAAGTTTAAGGAATATATGCATCACATAAAATTCTTTATTAATAAAATTGACCACTTACCCTTTGTAAATTCTTAAAATCTACTTCTTGTAAAAACAAGATGCATTCCTGTGTAAATATTTTGACCTAATTTTTATCCAAAATCTTTTGTTTTCAAAAAGCCCAAAAACATTTGCAAAACTAAAATTCACAAAAAAAACATTTGCAAAATTAAAAATACAAAAATGCATATGCATCATCCTTTTCAAAAATCCATAAAATGTTCAAAATCCTTGAAAATTACATCACAAAAATATGTTCTGCATTCTGCATAGCATTTGCATAGCATGAGAATTTTTTCGGATTGAATTTGATAGTTGGACAAGTCTAAGTACAATCCGGAGATTGGAGCTTGGTTGGACCTTAAAATCTACCTAATAACAGGAACATTATAGGAGCCGGAATTGAGGTACTTCAGGTTTAGCTGACTTAATTCTTTGAGGATCACGAGACTTGGTTCAATGGATTCTTGACTGCCCAAGTAGAGTATTTCGGAGCACACGGCTGACTCTTGTTGATAATGACCTAACTTGGACACCTGCACCTTTCACTTGGCTCAACTTAGTTGGAGTGGTGAGGGGGTTGGATTTGTCGGTATGAAAC
This sequence comes from Ottelia alismoides, assembly GCA_037367405.1. Classification (NCBI taxonomy): domain Eukaryota; kingdom Viridiplantae; phylum Streptophyta; class Magnoliopsida; order Alismatales; family Hydrocharitaceae; genus Ottelia; species Ottelia alismoides. The sequence continues at coordinate 85,658 of JAZKJV010008034.1, read as the reverse complement.
ATTTGTCCTCCTCTAGGGAGGGAAGTGTACCCCAACCTGTCCAGTGATGAGGAATTCTAAAGACAGGAGAGTGTGGGTTGCAATAAAGCTTCAAAAGAGGGATAGTCTATTGGCTCAAGAGATAAAAGCTCCTTACGTATATGCTGTTGTAGATAGTATTTCAAAAAAACTCCAAAAAAAGTGGACATGCCTGCAGATAAAAATAAAATGCCTGCCGGAGTATGTATATATGTTGTATAAAAAAATAAGCATGCTTGAGCATCAAAGTCAAATCAAGTGAGCCTGCAGCTGGATGACTTGACTACACTGGTCTTGCATCCTTGGATAGGTAGCTACACTGGCTACCGTCCATTCTTCTCTTCACACCCTCCTCTTGAGCTGGTTGTCACTTGAACTTAGAAGGGAATACCCCGCTCCTCGAGGAAGGAGTTATTGGATTGGGGAATCATTAGGTTGTTATGCTAGAGAAGTCAGTCTCTTTATCATTTTATCTGGGGACAACTACTATCACTTACATTGTACAAGTCAGATTCATAGTCGTAAGGGTTTGCGTATGAGTTGAAATATTTCTGACATGGCTATTGAGGAGACTTGAGCAAAGTTTTGGAATTCTCGAAGGCTGTTGGATTTCAAATCTGATTCCCATTAAGGTTCCGCCCGCACTAAAATTCCAAAGGTCTGACTTAAGCTCCAAACTTTGATTTTGTGAAGACAAGTTAGATAATTAAATTTAATCCATCTTTCTTCTTTTTGTTTTCTTTGTTTTTCTTTTTCTGCACTTATTGCATAAGTGTTTGCTAGGGACTAGCAAAGGCAAGTATAGGGGGATGATGAATCTCCATTTCATCATCTTTATTCTATCATTTTGGCCTTAAAAACCCTGGCAAATGCGTGTAAATAGTGTTAATTTAGGCATTTTAGCATTTATGCATTATTGTGTAAATATTGTATAAAATACTATTTTTAATGCTAAAATTATAGAATAAAGAAAAGAAAAGAAAAATAATAAGATACTGCAAATATTTTATGACCCAAAACCCCGAGACATAGACATCTCGATGACTAGGTCGACAAAGAATAAAGTAGGGGGAGATAAGGGCCAAAATAAATAAAAATCCCTTTTATTTAATTCATTCTTTATTCATTTTTAGGACCTATTTTTATTTCCACTTTTTATACTTCAAATAAAGAAACTTTGTACATAAAAGTTGTAAATAATTAAATATAGAAAATTACAAAATTAATTTCACCCAAAAATAATGTACAGATTAAAAGTTATGTTCTGAATAATTTTCCAAAATCCCAACTTCTCAGACCTGTTTCTCTCAAATACAAACTCAAAATGTATCAAAATAAATTTAATTTTATATAATTTTAAATAAGCTATTTAATGAAGGTGGTTTCATATTTTTTGGAGTTACAGTTTGAAAGTTGAGTTTTGGACTCTTTGTATACTTATACCGATTAAAATATTCATTTTATTTATTAATCATTATTTTTATATTTTTATATTTTTATAATTTTGTAAATATTATTTATAATATAATATATATTAAAATAGGAATAAAATACTAAATAAAACACAAAAATAAATTACTTGTATACAATACATAGGTATAATACCTATAAGTATACCTATACAATTAACACATCTATTTATTTAATTATATATAATACTTCAGAAAAATAAAATAAAAATGTATTTAGGTGTATAAAATTAAGTTATAAATATATAAAATAGTAAACAAAATTAATGAAATTAAATATACAAAATAAAAATAAAATATTAAAATATATAGATAAATATACCTATATAGCCCTTAAAAGGGAACTTGTAATTTTAAACCTCTAAAAAAATAAATAAAAATCATAATAAAATAATTTAGAAAATAATGAAGTTTTTTCATTTAATAATATAAAATTAAATCATTTATTATTTTTAAATGAATTTACAAATCATCTTTTGCAGGATTTTCCTGGTTGGTCCACATGGACCAACCACGGGGAACTGAGAGTTGATCGCGGGTCAACTTTCTGACCCCCTTCCTGTTCATGTCAGACTTTGTTTTTTGCCAACTTCACGGATTTATTGAGGATCCGTCTTTCATCTTTTCATGATGCTCCCTTCTGGACTTTTTCTCCTCGTGGATCCACCTTACACGCCCAAGTCTCTTCTCGGGGATTGCATCGCTTCAACGCCTGCTACACCTCATCTTTTGGAGCCCGTCCACCATCTATTCAAAAACCACCCATCACCTTCCTTGATCTTTTGAACCCTCTTTGCCCCTAATTTGGATCCTTTGGCGTGAGCTCCAGACCAGAGGCGTGACATGCCACCTCCAGCTCGCGAGCGGAGCTCAGGTGAGGGCCGAGGAGTGGCTCCATCATCTCCGACCATCCTCGACCGTGAGGTACCCCATCTCTGGCTCCCGGTCATAGAGGTATCCATTTTTCTTTATTTTTCTTGCATTTTTTATTCACCGTAGTCTTAGGAGCAAATCCCCAACCTCAGTTTCGATCCATACCCATCATTCATCAACCTCGCCACCTCGTCGGAGTTCTTTTCGGCGAGCTTCCACTCCGCCTCCATACACCTTCTATCAAACCGTTACGGGGTCGAGGAATTTTTCCCCCGACCCCATAACCATTTTTTTTGCAGGGCCAAGGACTTTGGAAGCCGCTGGTGCTCGTTTTAAGGAGTCGCCGTGATACCTGGAGCCCCCCAACTCCTCCGCCCCCGCGCGCGACCTCCGACCACCGCCGTAGATTTTTGGAGCCGCCAACGGCTAGAAGGACCTCCCAGGGAGCTCGTCGGCCATTTTTGAGCCCTTCAGCATGCCAGAGGCCAAGGATCGTAGTCGGGGAAGATCGCCTCCCCGACGTTTCTTCCCTGTTCTTCCTCTGGGGCCCTCCGCCGTCAGATCTAGGCCGGTACCCCAGATCAAGCAGCCACTGTTGGATGACATAGTGCCGAACCTTCCGATCCATCTGGACCTTCTAATCTCAGCCGTTAGCGGGCGAAGCAGTATCGACGCTTCTTGTGCTGCCACGTGGATTAAGTGGAGCGTCGTCCGCCGTCCGATCTGTTGCGCATGGGTATTTTGCACTCTAACCCTCTCCCATTTTGTAATATTTATTTAATACATAAACTTTCATCGACCGTTAAAATATTTTGTAACACTTGCATAGCGCCCCCAGGTTTTTGCTATTTGTTATTCCGTCCTTGCCAGGTCACGTGCCTCATGCACTTGGAGCTTGGTGATTTTGTAGAAAGATCCCTAGGAATATTTGTATTTCTATTTAGCCATAAAACTTTTATATTCAATTATATTATTTTTGGATATTTTGCAAATCACCCCTCAGGTTTTTGGAAATTGCATATTTGTCCCTGCTAGGTCACATGTCCCGTGCACGTTAGCCTGGCATTTTTGTAGAAACAACCCTGGGTTTTTGGTGATTTCTAATTGGTCCAGAAATATTTTTATTTAGTTATATATTTTGTGGAAAAATTACACTATAGCGCCATGGACTTTTACATATTTACAAAAATACACATGCTAGCGTGTATTTGCTTCTTGTTTTATTTCATGCATCTATAAAATTTGAAAAATCCCCAAAAGAATAGGCATAAGTTCCTGTAGAATTGCCCTATCACACCATATTTTTATTTTACATTTTTGCTGCATTTTGGTATTTATAAAAAAATAAAAAATATGCATTTTCGTCCTTGTTTGAACTAGAAAATACATAAAAATTATAAAAACTTCTTGAAAAATTCCCCCAAAAATATATTCTGTGTGTTTTTGCATTTTTAACATTCAAACCAAAAATCATAAAAAAAATACAAAAGAAAACTCATAAAAATTATAAAATCCCTAAAACTTTATAAAGTATAAAAAAAATTATTAGAAAAATCCTAAAAATATACTTTCTATTTCTAAATTTTCTTCTATTTATTATATTTATTTTAAAATTAATTTGGTGAATTTTGAGTACTGTTTACTATTTTTCATCTCCATTTTAATTCTGGACCTTTATTTTATTCCCTATTTTGAATATTTATGATTTTTAAAATACCAAAAAAATAGTAAAAATATAAAAAAATCACAAAAATATTAGAAAATTATAAAAAACATAAAAAGATTTTATTTACTGTCTTCTGCTTATTTTTACCCATTTTTATATATACATTATATCTCTCTTTCCTTTAATGTATATATACCTTGTTTTATATTTTTATAAGAAAAAGAAAATACAAAAAAATAAAATATAAAAAAGAAAATACAAAATCAGAAATTTAAAAACCAAAATAAAAAAAATATAAAAATTAAAATTAAATAAATTAAAAATTTAAAACCCACAAAAAATAGCACTTGTATAGACAAATACATCACATTCGCATTTGAGCTTGATTGCCCGATCTACCTGTTTGCTCCCTGTGTTCGACACTCTACACTACTTGCACTATACACATCTTTTATAGAGTTGTAATAAATTTTAACTCCGTATTTACTTTCATTGCTTGATTCTAAATTGTGGGTTAATTGTTGTTTTAATCCGGATTTCGTGGGAGGTCAACTCAACGACTGTTGATTCGCATTGTGAATTAACACGACCTCTCGATTTTTGGGTTAAACAATTTGATGTAATACAAAAATGTTGTGGTTATCGATGTTAACTTGAACTATTTTGATATCCAGGAAAGAGATTCATGCAATTTCTTCATTTGGGCAGATGATGTTAATCATACCACCATCGAGTTGAAGTACAAGATTAATACGTTTAAAGATGATTTTGAGAAGCGGATGAAAATGGAAGAAACACATGGATAAATCGGAGAAGTGGATGGACAGTAGAGAAGCAAATTGAGATGCAGCTTGCTTGAATCAAGAATCAACTTTTTTTTATCTTACCCTTGTAATCGTAGTTCCAATAGTGATTGCAACTATCAATGTTATGTGATTGTTACCACTTGAGATTGTTCAAAGTTTCTTTATGTCACGATGCTGTAAAGAATTTCATGTACTTTTATTATGTGATTGCTACCGTTTTGAGTCCCATATTTAGATGTATTTCATGTACTTACGTTGTGCTTACCACATATTATTCAATTGAGATGAGTTCTATTGAAGAAACTTCATCTATAATTTCTGCTTTTAGTGTATCTGAATGTTGTTTGTTGCAATGATGTTGTTTTGGGTGTATCTGATTGTTGTACGTTGTGATTTCTTTGTATTATTCACTGATTTTTTTGTATGACATAGTGTTGTCAATTGCGATGCCTTTAGCATTCCACTTCTTTTACATTCTCATTCAGGCAACAAGAAAGTGATGAAACACCTATGGTGTTGGAAATGTTGTCGTATCTTTATATGCTATATTCACCTGATTGGCATTATAGGGATAAAATGTGGACCTTCCTATTTCTGCAGGGGGCCATATTTTCCATTGCTCATTCACAAGTTAACATTATTTTTCAATGATTAATTATAGGATACTATCTATAATCCACTGATTTCATTAACATTTAAATGATTGATTACATAATCTGTGATAAAAAATCCAAGCTATTGATTTCATTAATATTTAAATGATTTAATATAGAATATGCGATAAAGAGTCCATCCATCAATTTCATTAATTTTGTAATGATTGAATACCGAATCTATGATAGTACAACATTACCTTGTATCTGCTCAAGTTGATTCATCGTAAGTTTCAGAAATCAAAAGGGATAATTGCTCCAATTACATCAAGTTTCAAATACAACATTACCTTGTATCTGTTCTTTATTTAATTTTTTAAAAGATACAATTCTCTGATTCTATCAAAATTAACTTTAGACAATAATCCCAAATAAATTTATATATTAAAAATTTAGCAACTCTATGACAATTTTCGAAGGTTTCATCTTGGTATCTAGTTCGTCTCTACGGATTGTTGCATCATCTGATAATTGAAGAGTAGAAAGCAATATAACATATCTTGCAATATGACCCCTAATAAAAGGTACACATGGCATATTGAAGGTCCAGTTCATCTGAGAAACTTCACTAGCAGATGGAACGATGAATGCTACAAGAGATGTAAGCAATGTTTTGTCAAAACCAAGAAAAATGCTAAAACTTTCAATCGTGGATGCTTGGTATATTCTATAACATATTCCAACAAGATGCTTTGTCCATCTGGTTGTTCCAAAAAGTCAATAACAAAGTTACATTGAGAACTTTGCGACAAACTGTCAGCAAAACTATCAACTGTCAATTGTCTTCTTGAATTCTTCAACAGAAGATCTTGAGTACAAATGCCCCAAATACATCCATGTACGAAATAACCATATAAATGTTTCGGTGGTCTCATCGACAAGTAAAGCACATACAAATAATGTTGACTGTTTGTGATGATTTATACCGGTAAATGGCGCAAACGGCATGGGGAATTTATTGGTTTTGTACGTGGTGTCGAACACCAACACATCACCAAAATGCATATATGAAGCTCGTGACCGTCCGTCTGCCCAAAAGACAATTCTTACCATGAAAATTTCATCAACTTCAGCTTTAAAGAAGAAATCGTTGTCTAGTATCATTTTATCTTCAAAACATCTCACAACGACCATATACTCATGACCAAGATTATTCTTTTGATTCAATTTGATTTGATCTCTGCAAACTTGACTAGTAATATTCTTCTCACCAGATGCGCTCAGAACGTTGGAAATCTTGGATGCACCCAAGTCACAACAATGCAATCTGTCAATTAGACCCCTTACACAAGAATAAATTTCTTTGTGTGAACGTAACATTTGTACTTTTGATGGACTTGTCAAGACATGATTATGCATTTCATTAAATATTTGCACCACTTAAATCCCTTCCTCATCCACAGATGCATAAATGTGAGCTTCAAAATCTTCTCTGATTTCATGTATGTGCTTGACCTCATCCTTCATATCTTTAAATCCTTCACGTGAACAAATAATTCTTCTAGCAATAGAAGGATTTGTTAGTTTTGATAGACGCAGTTATTTTTACGCATCGAAAATCCCAACCTTCGTGCATATATATTGTAAAAATTAATAAAATCTTCGTCTGACCAGAACTTCATGTTGATGAATGGTTTTTCAACATTTGTATTCGCCTCCTTAGTTATGATTTCAATGCCCGCATTGTTGCTGGAAGCAATTTTCAACCCCACACTTTCGTCGTCAATGACTTCATACGCCATTTGAACTAAGTCATCATCTATAGTAATTTCTTCTAAGTTTTCACCATGCTGCGACATATCACCTTAACAAAAAAAATACAATGCATCATTTATAAGGAGATGCAATAATATCACAATGTCAACGGTGGTTGAACTTCCATAATACAACAATGTTCCCATCAAGCATCACAACTGTTGAATTGATTAATTCAACTTAATTCAGTGTAAATGCAATGGCATAGAGCAAGCAATAAGAAAATAGTGGCAGTGCCAAGGTGTCCCCAGTATTTAATGCCATCTCTGCATCCATGTCCCCCACTTCAATAGCATAGAGGGCCATCCATTCTGCATCCAAGATCCTACTTCTATGCAGTGCTTCATTACAAAATAAATAGAGACTACCTAATGGAGATGGAACACAAAAACCAATAAATAGAAACATGTTTCAGTGTAAAAAGACCTATGTAGGCCATCATGAAAGGGACAACACCACTATGGCACTAGCAATGGGCATGAAGGACAACTCCCAGCGAGCGTGATGGTAAATTCATAATCGTATGAGGGCACCGTCTTGGGGAGATAGCGACGTGCACGTGACAGGGGGCTGGAGGAGGGTGTGCGCTGTGGTGGAGGCTGGAGGGGGGTTGTACGAGCTAGCGCACGGAGGCTGAAGCATATCCTGCAAGTTAATTAAAACCATTATTCCCAAACGAGAGTAAAATGAGAAAATAAACAATGCTTGATTTTCATCAATATGCACTACAATATCATGGGAACACATGTTGATTCACAGTAGGAAGTATGCATTTTCATCAATTCACAAAGCTTGATTTTACATGGGCAAGCAACTACACACATGTCGATTCACAGTAGGCAGTACCAATGTTTTGAAAAATCGGACCGACCGGTTCGACCGGTCCGACCGGTGAACCAGGACTGGACCGATCCGGCTAAACGATTTATGTCGGTTCGGTTCGATTATTCAAATTTTAATTAACCTGTCCGGTTCAACCTATTTTTGACCCGATTTAACCATGTTCAACCGAAATTGAACAACATTTATTTTTTAAATTATTTAAAATATTTATTTTAAATTTATTTAAAGATTTTTAAATTATTTAAAAATATTGATTTTTAAATTATTTAAAAATATTGGGTTTTAAATATAAATAAACTACTAATCAACTACACTAACACAACTTTTTGTGTGTATTAGGTTTAAATATAAATAAACTATTATCATGTTAAGAGCAATTAGTCTAAATAATATTTATATATGATATGCATGATATTTGAGGGTATATACGAAAAATATTTTTTTGTATAGTGTGGAGTATATATATATTATCTATGTATTTTATTTATATTTCAAGTATATTTAAGTGTATATTATATATATTTTATTTCATTTCAATTTGATTAGATGGTTTAACAACTTTGTTTTCACCGGTTTGGTTTAATCTGGTTTTAAATAATGATGACATCATCATCCAGTTGAACTGGTTTGATTATATGGTTCAACCCGATCCGACCATTTCGATAAGGTTTCCGGTTCGATGTCCGATTTGATTTCAAAAACATTGGGCAGTACACATTTTCATCAATTCACAAAGCTTGATTTTACATGGGCAAGCAACTGCAAGTTGACCTGATGTTGATTTCGTATTTAAATTAGAATTTGCAGCGGTTAATATCTCTTCATGATCTGTCTTCCACTTATGAGAATCTGATTTATCACATGAACAAGTCGAGGTCGGAATTGTTACAATAAGGCAAAAAATGCAAGTAGCTGGGTCATAGGTATTACAAGGTAGTTCAATGGCGTCACACTGAGGATGCTGGAGGGGGGTCGCACGGGCTGGCGGGCGAAGGACGTGCGCGTGCGGTGGAAGTCAGGGCGGAGGTTGGAGGAGGGCGTACGTGTGCGTTGATGGAGGATGGAAGGGGCTAGAGGAGGAAGGTGTATGCATCACGTGGTAGAGGTTGGAGGAGTAGGGCATGCGTGCGGTGGTGGAGGATGAAAGGGGGTCTCGCATGGTGGAGGATGGAGGAATGGGCCTTGCACGTGCGATGATGGAGGATGAAAAGGGGGGCTCATGCGGTGGAGGCTAGAAGGGGGGACTAGTGCGGTGGAGGCTGGAGGAGCAGAGCACGCACGCGCAACGATGGAGGATGGAAGGGGGGACTCACGCGGCGGAGACTGAAGGAGGAGGGCGCGCGCGGTGATAGAGAATGGAAGGGGTGTTTCTCTCTCGATTCGGGAGGGGAGGGAGTGGGATGGGAGAGAGAGTTTGAGAGAAAATATTGCATCCAATCCAATCCAATGGTGGAGGCTGAACTCATCTGATGGTAGAGGATCATGGTGTAGGAAGATGGCTGCACATGGGCCTCATTCTCCCTTCCCCCCCCCCCCCCCCCACACACACACACACACATATATATATATATATATATATATATACACCAGTGATCTTGTGAGAGCAAAAAAAGTGAGAGTATGAGAGTATGCATTCTGGACCACCACAGGTTTTGGCTCTCATAGGATCACTCCTCTCTCTCCCCATATATATATATATATAAAGAGAGAGAGAGAGAGAGGAGTGATCATGTGAGATGGGATTTTGTGAGATTGTGAGATGGGAAATTTTGGACCACTAGTTTCAATCACGAGAGAGAAAACTAGGAGAGAGAAGACAGAATCTAGTGGTTCAGAATTTCCCATTTCACCATCTCACAAAAATATCATCTCACAGGATCACTCCTATATATATATGATATCTTTCAAATGAGACATGGTCCTTCCATCTCTAAGGAAGGCCAGCATCAGACAGTTGTTATTAAAGGCATGCTAATATTATTATTTAATTAATAGAAAACCCATTTTGGTCATTATGCATTATCTAAATATAGTATGTAGCATCCCAAAATATCTCCTCATTAATCTCTCTCCTACTCCTTCAAAATCACATACACATACCTAAAATATCCCACTAATCTCTCTCCTAATCCCACAAGCATGATGGCGGTGTATGAGAGGAGGTGAAGGCGTTGGGGATCTGAAGGCTCGCGCAGGGACGCAACATCTTCAGATGGACGGTCTGTGACTGGCGGAGGTCCTGGCGGAGCGCGCGGGGCGACACACGCCTCCGGACTGCTTCGAGCGACGTTGGTGGCGGATCGAGCAGATGACTGAAGAGATTCTCCAGGTAGGGTGGTGATGTCGATCCTGAGCACTCGGGTATAAGGTACTAAATAGGTCGTTGTGACCCAAGCGATCAAGCGCGGACAATCAAGAAAAATGAACCACTAATAGAGATAAAACAGATAAAACACAAAATAGCGGTCCTGCTATTGGATTAACCTGGTATAGCGACCAGGGTCGAACTCAAGGAGAACGGGTTGGCCTCTCGGCCTACGAAGTAGTAAAAAGGAATAAAATAAAAGAATAAAATATTTTTAGTGGTTTTTAATTTATTTTATATTTTTTTGGATTTTTTTAATGTATAAAGAAAATAGGAAAAGTAAACAAGCACACACTTCAAAAAATTATTAAATGCACTAAAAATCAATCAAAAATTCCAACAAAAATGTTTTTGTGTGTTTTGTAATTTTTAGTGTTTTTGGTGAATTTTTGAGAATTTTCTGATCTTTATTTAATTTTCAAAAAATCAAAAAGTGGCTGAAATCAAAGGTACTGTCCAGCCGAGCTCAAAAGGCCTAGATAAAATATCTAAATCCCCCAAATGAGCTGGGAGGTAATTTTCCTGGAAAGAAAATTAAACAAGGAAAATTTAGGTACCAATTTTATTGTTTTTGGATTTTTGGTTTAATTACTATAATTTTTATAAGTTTTTAAGTGTTTTTCAATTTTTAGTGGTTTTCAGTAATGAAAAATAGCCAAAATTGGCTAGAAAATCAAGCTAAGCCAAATAGACAGTAGACAATTTTTTTGTAATTTTTAGACACTATTTAATTTTTTTTGTGATTTTTAAAGTTAGACAGTGACAAAATTAAAGGTTTTTGATATTTTTTTAAAATATCAAATGAAAACAAAAATGTCCTAAAAAAATCTTCGAAAATATTACACCATGGCAGGAGCCTTGTGTCCAATTTTCGTTGGATTTGGAGGTAATTTGCTATTTTATTCAAAAATAAAGAAGGGGCACTGTGCACATGGACCAAAGTGCAAATACCCGAGAGTCTGGGGGGTCTGGTGCAATTTACCCAGCAAAACACGCGTCACGCGCGTGCCTGGGGCACTCAGGGACCCAAATGCAATACAAATAAGTCCCGAGGACTTATTGGTAACAAGTACCAAAAGTCCAGGGGCCTATTCGCAAAATACCCAAAATATCACGCACATGTTGAAATAAAACACGCACAGGGGTATAAATGCAAATAAACTAAAACATTCATTCCATTGATAACAACCAGAACTACAGGGGCCTGTCTTGCAAATAAACCAGAGGAGCACGTGACAAAGCACGTGTCATACAACGGACAGGGGCATAAATGCAAGGAAAACAAAGTACGAGGTCCTCTATGCAAATGTACCAAAACTTGAACAACTACGCTAAATATTTACAAGACTAAAAACGAAATAAAATAACTAAGAGGGCCTAAGGGTAAATTACCCTTTATTATGCGGACCGGCTGGATGGTTGCCACGTGTAGATCTGACGGTCTGGATCAGCTGCGGCTCCAAAGCTAGTGTCCTTTGGCGAATCCGATGGCTAGGGTTCCTCCACGTGGGTGATCGGACGGTGCAGGGCGCAGGCGGCTAACCCTGGCGCATCGGATGGCTGGAATCGATCCTCCTGATGATCGGGCGGTGACTGCTGCTCCCCAGATGGACGGTTCAGATGAAATCTGGAGCCGGAGGACGAATCGAAGGTCGGAGAATAAAGGTGGAGTGCTCCCGCGTCTGTCGGTAGGCTCCGATGATCCAGCCGAGCTCCGAGGAGCTCGAGCTAGGTCGGCGGAGCTGAGCCTCCTGGCTGGATGACGAAGGGCCTCAGATGGCCTTCATTTGACCTGCAAAGCGAACCAGAAGACTCGCGGGTCGAGGGCAAACTGCCTCGACCCGGTTAGGCGAGGTGACGGTGGCTCGTGAGTCGAAATGGCGAGCTCCGGCGAAGGGGGTGGACGGAGGAGCTCGACTCCCAGCTCCTGTGCGAGCTGGGTTGGATGGAGGGGTGAAGAAGGTGCGCCGCAGGGAGGCGGATGCGATGGACGATTCCGATGATCGAACGGAGTGAGGGGGTGGTCGGAATCAGCTAGAGACGACGGCGATACGAATTGGGCGTAAATGGAAATCGAAGAAAGATAAGGACCTACAAGGTTACCTGGGTGGTCGAAGAGACTGTGGAGGAGCTGGGGAAGCTCCTGGTCGTCGCCTCAAGGAGCGTCTCCCTCCGAGGCCCAAGCTCCAGCTGATGGCGGAGCGACGGCGGCGAAGCTCGCCGGATCGATGGTCTCTCCCTCCTTCCTCGCTGCGACACCACGGGGGATGAGCTGTCACTCTCGCCGATGTGATGGAGGTCACTGGGAGTGGAACGAAGGAGCCAAAGATGGGGAAATGAGGTGGCGGAGCAACGGCTATATATGAGTGCGGGTCCGGCTGGACGAGATCGGGTAGGGCGTGGAGGCACGCGGATCCCGAGGATGCGGCTCCGGCGAGGATGTCGGATGTGTCATTAAGGATTCGGACCCGGGATTTAGGTGGTAGGCACTCGGGTTTAGAGGGGAAAAATCCGAGAAGTTGGGGACCCGCTAAGGACCCGAGTGGAGTGGTCCTGGGAGGGGTAGTTGACCGGGCGGTCAACATCCCCAGGACCCAATAGAAACAGGCCACGTGGCTGGATTTTGAAGTTAAAATTAAGGGTAGCTAGGGACCGAATTTGCAAAAAGTTAAAACATAAAATATTTTTATTTTATTTTTTCCATTTTTAGTGATTTTTAATAATTTTTTCGAAATAAAAATAAGGTATGTACACTATATGTACTATATAGGTATATGTACACTATTAGGGTTTTTAATTTTTGATTTTGAATTATTATTTTTATGCAATTTTATTCCTATTTTATATTTTATTTATTTTCATTATAAAATAAGGAATAAAAAGATATTTTTATTTTATTTTTATTATTCATATACATAGGTAAAATAAATACATATATACACTTATATACATGGTATATTTACAATATATTTTTGTATTTTTAATTTTGCTATTTTTATTTGGCTTTTGTTTTGATTGATTTTATTTTATTTATTTACATTATATAACATAGAATATTTACAAAAATTTTGGGAATTAATTTTATTTATTTACAAGGTTAAATAAATATGCAGGTGAGTCTATGTACAATGTGAAAGTGATATTTTTGTTCTTTTTGATTTTCATATTTTTATCTTTTGTTTTTATATTTATAAATATAGAAGCAATTTTACAAGCCTATTTTTGGTGAGGAAAATATCTTTATTTTATTTACATAAGTATGTACACACATGAGCCCCTATCTCCCTCTACTTTGGCTTTTATGCGGTCAGGCCCATGCTGAGCCCTCCCTTGGGTTAGGTTGCTCAATATTTATTCTAAATATTTCCCTCTTTTTCTTTTTAATCTTTATTCTTTTATTTTTGCACAAAAACATGCTAATTATAGGTTTTTACACAATGCATGCTTTTGGTAATTATTCCTATTTACACATATCTACATGCATTTGCAAAGGTTTTTGTAGCTAAAATATAAGAATAAAGAGTGATGAATGAGTATTCATCGCCCCCCTATACTTAACTTTGCTAGTCCCTTAGCAAACACTTATTTGAAAAAGAAGTGAAAAAGAAAGAAAGAAAAAGAAAAAGAGGATGTACATGGATCAAGGTTGATTATTAAACTTGCCTTCATTAAATTGGGGTATGGAGCTCGATCAGATCTTTGCATTATTAATTTGTCGGAACCTTATTTGGACTTAAGTCTAAAACTCCACAGCCTCTAAGTTCCACTAATCTATACTCAAGACTCCTCAATGCTCCAGGTCAGAACAAGTCATCAATCACAAACCCTGAAGACCATGAATCTTTTCTTGTCCTGTGAAAGTGAGGTCTAAGCTCTCCACCTCAGAAATGGCAACTTGACAACCCTCCCTAACAAGGTAACTCTATGACCTCAATCTGGCCACTCTTTCCTCGAGGAGCGGGGTATTCCCTTCTAAGTTCAAGTTCAACCGGCTCAAGAAGAGGAGGAAGAAGAGAATGGGTCAAGGCCAGTGTAGCCAAGTACCCTTGGGAGCTTGACCAGTGTAGCCAAGTCTCCCTGCTGCAAGCTACAACAGGTGGATCATGAACTCAAGCTTTGCTTATTGCACTCTATATACATACTCCGGTGGGATTATCATTTTCTATCAGACCCACCACTTTTTTGGAGTTATTTCTTTTTCCACATTTTTTTTCCAAGTGCATCTGTACAACATATACATGTGCAGCATATATACAAGGAGTTTTTCCTCTTGAGCCTGTAGACTATCCCTCTTTTGAAGCTTTATTGCAACCCACAACTCCCGTCGTTAAACCTCATGGCAACCAGACCAAGTTGAGACACACTTCCTTCACTAAAAGAAGAAGAGAGGTTCCGCCTAGAAGTACTACCCTCATATGCTACCCCAAGTCAAGGAAGACTGCCTCCTCACCACCTCATCCGTGGAGAGCTCGGTGCATAGTGCTGGTGTCCAAGTAAAGCCATAATCTATATGAGTCATGTGTTGTTGTTAAGTGCTCTACTTAGGCTCATTGAGATGACGTGTGATCATAGCCTAGTGGACTCAAAGAATTAAGTCACCATGGACCTGAAAAGCCTTAAACCTAAGCCCTATAAGGTTTCTCTTAAAAGTTAGGTGGATTAAGATCTTACTCAAGCTCCATTTCTCAATTTGATTCCAGGCTAGTTTAAATGTCAACTATCATCCAGAAAAACTATATACATATGTACAAAAAGATGCTTATTTACACAAATTTTTCAATCATGCAAAATTTTTGAAAAATATTTTGAAATCATGAATGGATGATGCATGAAGTGCAAGTTTTGCAAAAAGATATTTACACATATTTACACAAGATTTTTGCAAACTTTTGATTTTCAAAACATTTTGGAAAAATTTTGTACTATATACATAATTTTGATAAGAAAATATTTACACAAGCTTTACACAAAAGATTTTTGAAATCATTTTCACAAAAATAATTTGTACACTAGCTATTTATGTGCAAATAAAAGAATGTTTATGTACATGAAAATTTTTTAATTTTTGTGATTTTTAGCCATTTTATTTATTAACACACTCACACAAAGTACGAGTTATGGCTAAAGTATATATGAAATATATACACACCCCCCCATACTTAGCTCGAACGATGTCCTCAGAGTCAAGAGCGATGAAGAAGACATAACTCGTACTAGGTATAGGGAAGTGAAAAGAAAGGCTATATACAAAGACGAAATGAATGAAAAGTCAAGAGGGTCTCGGGTCTTCCCCCTATACTTAGGATTAAATAATCCTAAGTATAGCAGGCTGTACACTAAGGGAAAACCGAGTGGAGAATGTACAGGGTCTACCCCCCCTATACTTAGGGTAAAATATCCCTAAGTATAGGCAGCAAAACAGGGGTAGGCAGAAACAAAAGAAATACCCAAACAGTCTCACATCCCCCCTATACTTAGGGTAAAGTGCTCCCTAAGTATAGCATAATCACAAGATGAAGAAAGGGATGTGGGACTAAAGAATGTAGTGATATGGACATCTGGATCTATACAAGGCGGAAGATCAGTGAAACTCAGGCGTGAGATGCATTAGATGTGAGTCAAAGACCACATCTCACGCAAAATGAATAGGGGCAAGATCCGCGACCCGCGGCTCATGATCTAAAAATGGCTTGAGCCGCTGGCCGTTCACTCGAAAGGTACTCTCAGAAGACAACTCAGATATATCAATGCTACCGTTGTCGTGTACCTTTCTGACCAAGTAGGGTCCCTTCCATTTGCTCTGTAGCTTCCCTGGAAACAAACGAAGCCTCGCATCAAACAACCATACTCTCTGTCCAATCTCAAAATGCTTGTGGCTGATATGAGAATCATGCCACTCCTTCACTCTCTCCTTATACTGTAGGCTGTTTGAGAAAGCTGTATCTCTCAACTCCTCCAGGGCTGCTAACTCTGCCCTCCTCTGGTCTCCCATACCATCTGGATCCATAAGAATATCTGTAACTGCCCAAAGTGACTTGTGCCTCAGCTCAACAGGTAAATGGCACGGCTTGCCATATACGAGGCGAAAGGGAGATGTGCCCAATGGTGTCTTGAAAGACGTCCTATATGCCCACAAGACCGAGTCCAAAAGCTGTGACCAATCCTTTCGGTCAGGGCGGACGACTTTCTGCAATATAGTCTTAATCTCCCTATTCGACACCTCGGCTAGACCATTCGTCTGTGGATGGTAAGGTGTAGCAACACGATGGTCTATACCGAACTCGCTAGCAAGGGCCTTCACCTGGTCGTTGATGAAATGAGACCCCCCATCAGAAATCAAGACTCGTGGAACCCCGAACCGCGTGATGATGTGCTTCCTCAAAAATCTGCAAACTGTCCTCGCATCAGCGGCTCGGGCGAGGATAGCCTCAACCCAACGACTAACATAATCCACGGCCAACAGAATGTACTCAAATCCCTGACTCTTAGGGAATGGACCCATGAAATCGATGCCCCATGCGTCAAAAACCTCACAGAAGTGAATGGGCTGCATCGATATCATATCACGCTGTCCACAAGTGCCCATCCTCTGACAGTCAGTACACCTCTTCACGAACTCATCTGAGTCCTTGAAGAGGGTAGGCCACCACAAGCCGGATTGGAGCACTTTCTGTGCCGTTCTCCTCCCAGAATGATGTCCTCCTGCCTCAAGCATGTGGCAGTAAGTGAGGACGCTATGGTGTTCCTCCTGAGGAATACACCGACGCCAGACGCTATCCCCTCCTTCGTGGTAAAGGATGGGATCCTCCCAATGGTAGGACTTGGCCTTCGCAAGGAAGGTATCAAGCCTCTGCCTGGGCCAATCTTGTGGGACTTTCCCAGCAACGAGAAAGTTCACAATATCGGCATACCACGGGAGTGAGGCGATAGAAAGGATCGCCTCATCTGGGAAGGTATCTCGAATGGGGTCAATCTGCTCAGACTCCTCAGGCTGCTCTAAACGGGAGAGATGATCCGCCACCACATTCTTGACTCCAGGCTTATCCTTGATCTCAATGTCGAACTCCTGGAGTAGAAGGATCCATCTAGTAAGTCTGGCCTTGGCATCCTTCTTTGCCATGAGGTACCTGATGGCGGTGTGATCTGTTGTACAAAGTCACTCTAGATCCAATGATATAAGATCGAAACTTATCTAGGGCGAACACTAGGGCTAGCATCTCCTTCTCTGTAACCGTGTAATTCCGCTGGGTGGAATCCAATGTGCGGCTAGCGTAGTGGATGGCAAATGGAACTCCATCCCTCCTCTGTCCCAGCACTGCCCCTACGGCAAAATCGGAGGCGTCCGTCATGATCTCGAATGGGAGAGACCAATCGGGCGGCTGGAGGACAGGAGCCTCAATCACACACTGCTGGAGAGTCGCAAAGGACGAAAGACACTTGTCATCGACAAGGAACTTGGTGTCTTTCGTCAAGAGGTTAGTCAACGGTCGGGCAATCCTGCTGAAATCCTGAATAAATCTCCTATGAAATCCAACGTGCCCCAGGAATGACCGTAGCTGCCTCAAATTGGACGGCGGTGCGAGTTTTCTAATGACATCAACCTTGGCCGGATCCACCTCCATGCCCTTGTTGGAGATGATGTGGCCAAGCACTGTCCCTTGAGTCACCATGAAGTGACTCTTCTCCCAAGATAGAACCAAATGGAACTCAATATATCGTTGGAGTACTCGGTCTAGGCAGTAAAGACAGGAGTCGAATCCGTCGCCGTAGACCGAGAAATCGTCCATGAAGACCTCCAAACACTCCCCTACCATGTCCGAAAAAATCGACAGCATGCACCTCTGAAAAGTCGCAGGGGCGTTGCATAGCCCAAATGGCATGCGTCGAAAGGCATATGTACCAAAGGGACAGGTAAAGGTGGTCTTCTCCTGATCCTCAAGAGCGATGGCCACCTGGTTGTAGCCCGAGTACCCATCCAGGAAGCAATAATGGCTCTTCCCTGCCAGTCTCTCAATGATCTGGTCAATAAAAGGCAGGGGGAAATGGTCCTTCTTGGTGGCCTGGTTGAGTCTCCTGTAGTCAACACAGACCCTCCAAGAGGTAGGTACTCGTGTAGCAATCTCCTCTCCCGACTCACTGATCACAGTCGTGATGCCCGTCTTCTTGGGCACCACATGCAAGGGGCTGACCCACTTGGAGTCGGAAATGGGATAAATAAAATCTGCACTGCACCATTTTGATATTTCCTTCATCACGACCTCTCTCAAGTTGGGGTTCAGCCGCCGCTGGAACTCAGGCGACGGCTTCGCCCCCTCCTCGAGATAGATATGGTGGGAGCACACTGATGGACTAATCCCATGGAGATCTGCTACGCTCCATCCGATTGCCTTGCGGTTCTTTTCAAGAACCCCCATAAAACGGGATTCTTGCTCTCCAGTCAGATCGGCGGAGATGATGACTGGGTACATCTCAGGTTCGCCCGCAAGGAACCGATACTTCAGCGAAGTAGGGAGCGGCTTCAGCTCTGGAAAGTTGGGCGCTGGCAAATCTGGCTGCGGAAGGAAATGTGTCAATGCTGCTAAGTCTGCCAAATCTGCTTGGGAGAAAGAAAGCGAACTCTCGCAAACTGGATCTGGAGAAGGCTGCTCAACTGTGCTGTCTCTGATCTGCTCTGCCTTTACCTCCTCCTCATCTGTAGGCTCAGGTGGACTCAGATCTGGCATCTGATCATCACAATCTGCCCAATTAGACTCTGAATCCGAGGGATCTGCATCACACGTGGTGGCATCAGTACCACCGTAACACAAGGTGGCCTCAGCACCACCATCACTGAAAACCGTGTCGTGGTCAAGAACCGGCTCTGCTGCCTCTGTGGTATCCTGGACCAGGGCTGTGCTCTCCAGACTCTCCTCTGCTATCATCTCGGCATCAGCCGTATCTGAAAATGAGAGGATGGCCTGTGCTGCAGGATCTGCCCATGCTGCCTCGTCGTCTGTGATCACAAAATCACAGTCCTGGTGGATGTCTGGCTCGGCGTCTGTCAGCTGCTCTGAATCTGTGCTAGCCTCTGAGCGTGCTCTCTCTCTAGCTCTGTAGTCCTCGACCGTCTCTATTTGTATACTCTCGCCCTCGACGTGAAAGTTTACCTTCCCGCTATCATGATCAGTCACCGCCTTGGCTGTGGCCAAGAACGGGCGACCGAGGATGATGGGGGTATCGGCCACTGAATCAGGGATCTCCATGTCCAACACTACGAAGTCCACGGGGAATTTCAGGCCCTTAATCGTGACGATAACGTCTCGCAACAACCCCTTCGGCCTCTTGACAGATCGATCAGCAAACTGAAGGACTGTCCTGCTCTGTCGAAGAGTGCCCAACTCGAAGCGGTCGAGAAGGGCTGCCGGAAGTAGGTTGATCGACGATCCGCTATCTAATAGAGTCCGGTCGAACCTCTGCTCACTAATCTGGCATCTGACATACGGGGCCCCTGAATCTGGCCTCTTGGCTGGCAGACGGTTCTGGATCGCAAAACACGTGGCTTTCGTCAGCACATGAATCTCTTAAGTGTGGTTCCTCCTCCTCCTCCTGACTGTGGTCCTGTCTCTCAAAGATCGCTGAAGAAGGGGGATGTGCTGCAAAGCCTCCTGGAGGGTCAGCTGGATGTGAAATCTGTCGATCATGCTCTGGCTGAATTCCTCCTGCTCTCTCTTTTTTGGATCTTTTTCTTTTTTCTTCCGCTTCCCCATCTGAAGGGCTCTAGGGAAGGGGATCACAGGGTCCTTCGCAGATGAAGGACTAGGAAAAGGCCTAGACAGCTCGACGGCCGGATCCGCACATACATCAAGCACCACAGTGGGACCAGAAGAAGCTAAACCTTTTCCTTTATTCAAAATATAGTTCTGAGATACCTCCACACGAGGAAAGACAACATCTCTATCAAAACAAACACCGGTGGCCTCAGTACCACCTCGGGCTGGCTCTACAACTGGACATCTCGCGGTCTCAGTACCGCGGGCTGGCTCGGCTATACTGGTGGCGTCAGTACCACCTCCTCGAATGGGTGAAGCGGCAGCCTCAGTACCGCCGGTGGAATCAGCATCCTTGGTGGCATCAGTACCACCGTTATCATCTGCGGCCTCAGTACCGCTCTCCTCCTCCTCATCTGGCGCCCTGGGTGGCTCCTCGCGTCGTCGCTCAGATGAGGCGCCGCCTGCTGGTGCTCTACCGCTCCTAAGTGTAACAAAATCAGCATCAAATAGATCCGAAGACATATCATCAAATGGGTCACTAGGAGTGGCATGCTCAGTGGAAACTACCTGCTCAGATTTCCTCTTCAGGTTGTTCGGATTCGGCTCGATCCGTGCAGGAATGGCGGCCTTCCCTCTCACAAGGTCCCGCATCTCCTGTCGGAACTCGTCCATCTCCCGTATAAATGTAGCCTGCTGATCCGTGAGGAGGCGGGCGATGTCATCCAAGGCGGGGCTCTCATGGGAGCCTGACGGGTAGCCTCTCTGGTACTGAGGCTGTTGGAACTGCTGCTGAGAGGGGTAGGAGGTAGGATGCTGCTAGTGTGGTGGGTGAGCCTGCTGCTCACGTCTCCAAGGTTGTCCCTGCTGCTGATAGGGACGAGGAATGAAGGACGAAGGCTGGTGTGACTGGTATGCTGGGGGCCGCTGCTGCGGCTGGTGGTCTCTCTGCTGGCCATACTGCCCTCCCTGACTAGATGGCTGTTGCTGGGGCTGGGCACCTCCACTCCCCACCTGAATCCGGGATGGTCTCGTCGGATCCCAGGCTGGGGGCGGTCATACCAAATCCCGTTGACATCCATCAACGGCTCTGCATCGTAGGGGGCTGGCGGGAGTACTGCCAGAGGCTGATCCGGCTGGTATACCACCATTTGCATATCTGGAGATGGTGGGGACTGGTAAGAGGGCTGCTGCTGCTAGTACGGCTCCGCCTGTACAAGGTGAACCTGTCTAGGCTGCTGAAAGGAGCTGGAGCGCTGGGACGAGCTGCTGCTGCCGCCGGTGTCGCCTCACGACTGAAGACGGGGCTGTGAAGCCGTCTGTGCCTTCTGGAGACACATGAGCTGGGTCTTCATGTCGCTCAAAGTCTGTGTCATCTGCTCCATCTGCATGATGCTCTGGCACTGCTTCTTCTCGATCAGCTCCATCCGGTCCAACTTCTCGCTGATGATGCCCATATCCGCAGCGGACGACTCTGCCTGTGCTGCTGCAACTGCGGATGAACTGGACGAACCGGCATCGACCCGTGCTATCCGCTGGTACTGCACGGGTCCTGGCTGCTGCTGGGGTCTCCCTGTGTGTACAACCGGGTCTGGGACATCACCATGTAATTCTCGGCCATCTCCTCGTAGATGGCCCAGACCTGGTCGTGGTCCTTGGCGAAGTAGGACCCGCCGCAAGAAGCATTCACCAGGCCCTGGAGCTCTGGTGTCAACCCGTTGAAGAAGCTCTGAACAAGGTTCGGCTTCGAGATGTCGTGGTGCGGGCATCGGTCTGTGAGCTCTCGGAACCTCTCCCATGCCTCGTGGAATTGCTCATTGGGGAGCATGGAGAAGTTGCTGATCAGGGCCCTCGACCCTCGCTGCATTCGTCCGCCCGAGTGGATAGTACTTGTTCAAGTACTCGGTGCGGAGATGCTCCCATGTATAAACAAACTTCCCCAAATGCTTCAGCCAGGTGGCTGCTCTGTCTGCTAAGGAGAAGGGGAAGGTGATCATCCTGATCGTGTCCTGGTCCACCTGACAATCGTGGACAGTGCTGCATATCATCAAGAACTCCTGGAGGTGGAGATGGGGCTCCTCTGTCGCGAGTCCGTGGAAGCGGGGGAGTAGCTGCAAAGTGTTCGGGGGGAACTTGAAGTCCCCCACGATCGCTGGAAGTACTACCCAGTGGTGCGTCAACGTCGATCCGGGGTTGTGTAACTCCCGCATCGGTCTCGGTGGTCCTCCGGCCGCTCCTGCGGCGGCTGCCGCTGCTGCGGCGGCTGCTGCTGCGGCTGCTGCATCCGCATCATCTGGGATCCTCGGTCCCTCTCTCCTCTGCTCTCGCATCTGCTCCATCTCTCTCCTCATGTCGAGCATAAATGCTCCCTGATCCCTCAGCTGCTGCTGGACGGTCTCTAACGAGGCGATCAGGGTGGAGTTGATCGCTCCTGGTCCAATACGAAGTGCTCAGGCTAACGGGAGCGATCCTCAGAACTGCCGGCCATGACGTCTGCAAAATCAAATGAGCCCAACTCAGGTGCTGTCAAATCCATAAATCTCTCCTCGAGCTCATGTCGCTCAGGTCCGAAAGAAAGGGGGTCGAGGGGGAACAGGGCGGAGTCGTACTCGGGCTCGGAAAGCTGGTCTCGGCTCTCGCGGGCCAACCTAGATGATTGGGTAGACGTGCCCGAAAGCGGTGCAGCCAGAGGCTGCCTAAGAGAGCGTCTACCCATCATCTTGATCTGGCGAGTAGGGCGGATGAGATCTGGAGAAACTATGATCACAATGCAAACCCCCGGTTCACCAACGCAACGCGAGCTGAAGACCGTGAAAGTTCGGTCAAATTATCTTGTCAATTTTTATTAGGTGAACACACAAGATATCAGAGCGCTTAAGTGACCTGTTAGGATACCCGATGCTACCCCAATTGACTGGCCCGCACAGAAGAGTCGCTAATCAGTCGGGACTAGCACCGGAGGGCTCTACCTAGGGTGCGGGTCACTCTCTCGCGCATCCAAACCAAACAATGAAGGGGTTGCTCTCCCCAAGACAAATTTTTATGGTGAGTGTCTTTTAGAGTCAATAGTTTTATCCAGTCCCAATTTTATGATTTTTCTTTTTAATATTTTTCAAATAGAAACAAAGGCCTAACGAATTTTTCGGTTCTCTTGGTTATTTAATCCAAAATAGGGGGGAGAAGTCGAAAAAGCCGATGCGCGATGAAATCAATGATGCATGTTGAGTCAGAAATGCGTACCTTGCCTCCAGCACTCTACATGCAAGTGATCCGCGCAGAATTTAAAGATAGAAAATAAACTACCTAAATGATGCAGCGGGAAAAACCGAGTCCTAGATGAGCAGTTTCTAGACGCAGAACCCTCTAATCGGTCACCGACCTCCAAGCCAAAGGGTCCGGTCTTGGCCCACCCCTCCTCTGCCCGACAAATCGAGGGTAGGAGAAAGCCCTTTACAGGGTGGACTGCGGCACGTAGGCTACGAAGGAGATGAGTCGATTATTTTTATTAATGGATTATTAGTGAGTCCAATTAGCACACTATAGGAACAGGCAAATAGTTAAGTGTGGGGACCCTACTAATTACGGCACAAGCAAGAGAAAATCCTAAGTCTAGGGGCTCGATGAAAACCGCGTAAACACCGGAAAAGGCAGAAAAAATGAAAAGAAAACAAAACCGCATAAAAAGCCGCGAAAAACCTAAGGGTCCCCCGAGCACACCGGTGCTCGGCGAAACAGACCCGCTAAGTCCAAGAGTCCACAAGTGTCCAGTCTGAGTCCCTGTATTATTACAATAATAATAATAACAATAAAACCTAATCTAACCTCACCCACTCAACTCTCTCTCTCTCTCTCTCTCGCTCTCTCCTGCGGCTTCGTAGAGAAGGAAGCCGCCTCCAAGTTCCTCGGTTGCACCGGCTCCTCGAAAGTCACCGCCTCGGTCCTCGGGCCCTCGCAAGAAAAAGAGATGAGTGGTCAGACCAATAAAAATAATCAAATAATAAGAAGAAAAATAAATGAAAGAAAGTGAGGGTATATATGCAAAAATACAAAATAAAATAAACACTCAAAATAAAACAAAAATAAAAATAAAAGAAAAAGAAAATAAAACAAAATAAAACAAAAATAAAATAGAAACAAAAGCCACGAAAAAGCCGCGAGCTCTGAAAGAGCCGTGAAAAGCCGTGAAAACAAAAACGAAGATAAAATAAAAACTACTAAGCCGTGCTCCCCGACAACGGCGCAATTCTGATGTCGATCCTGAGCACTCGGGTATAAGGTACTAAATAGGTCATTGTGACCCAAGCAATCAAGCGTGGACAATCAAGAAAAATGAACCACTAATAGAGATAAAACAGATAAAACACAAAATAGCAGTCCTGCTATTGGATTAACCTGGTATAGCGACCAGGGTCGAACTCAAGGAGCACGGGTTGGACTCTCGGCCTACGAAGTAGTAAAAAGGAATAAAATAAAAGAATAAAATATTTTTAGTGGTTTTTAATTTATTTTATATTTTTTTGGATTTTTTTAATGTATAAAGAAAATAAGAAAAGTAAACAAGCACACACTTCAACAAATTATTAAATGCACTAAAAATCAATCAAAAATTCCAACAAAAATGTTTTTGTGTGTTTTATAATTTTTAGTGTTTTTGGTGAATTTTTGAGAATTTTCTAATCTTTATTTAATTTTCTAAAAATCAAAAAGTGGATGAAATCAAAGGTACTGTCCAGCCGAGCTCAAAAGGTTTAGATAAAATATCTAAAGCCCCCAAATGAGCTGGGAGGTAATTTTCCTGGAAAGAGAATTAAACAAGGAAAATTTAGGTACCAATTTTATTGTTTTTGGATTTTTGGTTTAATTACTAGAATTTTTATAAGTTTTTAAGTGTTTTTCAATTTTTAATGGTTTTCAGTAATGAAAAATAGCCAAAATTGGCTAGAAAATCAAGCTAAGTCAAATAGACAGTAGACAATTTTTTTGTAATTTTTAGACACTATTTAATATTTTTTTTGTGATTTTTAAAGTTAGACAGTGACAAAATTAAAGGTTTTTGATTTTTTTAAAAATATCAAATGAAAACAAAAATGTCCTCAAAAATCCTCGAAAATTTTACACCATGGCAGGAGCCATGTGTCCAATTTTCGTTGGATTCGGAGGTAATTTGCTATTTTATTAAAAAATAAAGAAGGGACACAGTGCATAGGGACCAAAGTGCAAATACCCGAGAGTCTGGGGGTCTGGTGCAATTTACCCAGCAAAACACGCGTCACGCGCGTGCCTGGGGCACTCAGGGACCCAAATGCAATAAAAATAAGTCCCGAGGACTTATTGGTAACAGGTACCAAAAGTCCAGGGGCCTATTCGCAAAATACCCAAGATATCACGCACATGTTGAAATAAATCACGCACAGGGGTATAAATGCAAATAAACTAAAACATTCATTCCATTGATAACAACCAGAACTACAGGGGCCTGTCTTGCAAATAAACCAGAGGAGCACGTGACAAAGCACGTGTCATACAACGCACAAGGGCATAAATGCAAGGAAAACAAAGTACGAGGTCCTCTATGCAAATGTACCAAAACTTGAACAACTACGCTATATATTTACAAGACTAAAAACGAAATAAAATAACTAAGAGGGCCTAAGGGTAAATTACCCTTTATTATGCGGACCGGCTGGATGGTTGCCACGTGTAGATCTGACGGTCTGGATCAGCTGCGGCTCCAACGCTAGTGTCCTTTGGCGAATCCGATGGCTAGGGTTCCTCCACGTGGGTGATCGGACGGTGCAGGGTGCAGGCGGCTAACCCTGGTGCATCGGATGGCTAGAATCGATCCTCCTGATGATCGGGCGGTGACTGCTGCTCCCCAGATGGACGGTTCAGATGAAATCTGGAGCCAGAGGACGAATCGAACGGCGACGGAGGATGCTGGATGAACAGGTCACCAGCGAGACTCGCCGGCCTCGGGCGTGCGCTAGACTCCTCCTGGAAGCACTCTGAAGGTCGGAGAAGAAAGGTGGAGTGCTCCCGCATCTGCCGGTAGGCTCCGATGATCCAGCCGAGCTCCGAGGAGCTCGGGCTAGGTCGGCGGAGCTGAGCCTCCTAGCTGGATGACAAAGGGCCTCAGATGGCCTTCGTTTGACCTGCAAAGCGAACCAGAAGACTCGCGGGTCGAGGGCAAACTGCCTCGACCCGGTTAGGCGAGGTGACGGTGGCTCGTGAGTCGAAATGGCGAGCTCCGGCGAAGGGGGTGGACGGAGGAGCTCGACTCCCAGCTCCTGTGCGAGCTGGGTTGGATGGAGGGGTGAAGAAGGTGCGCCGCAGGGAGGCGGGTGCGATGGACGATTCCGATGATCGAACGGAGTGAGGGGGTGGTCGGAATGAGCTAGAGACGGCGGCGATACGAATTGGGCGTAAATGGAAATCGAAGAAAGATAAGGACCTACAAGGTTACCTGGGTGGTCGAAGAGACTGTGGAGGAGCTGGGGAAGCTCCTGGTCGTCGCCTCGAGGAGCATCTCCCTCCGAGGCTCAAGCTCCAGCTGATGGCGGAGCGACGGCGGCGAAGCTCGCCGGATCGATGGTCTCGCCCTCCTTCCTCGCTGCGACACCACGGGGGACGAGCTGTCACTCTCGCCGATGTGATGGAGGTCACTGGGAGTGGAACGAAGGAGCCAAAGATGGGGAAATGAGGTGGCGGAGCAACGACTATATATGGGTGCGTGTCCGGCTAGACGAGGTCGGGTAGGGCGTGGAGGCGCGCGGATCGCGAGGATGCGGCTCCGGCGAGGATGTCGGATGTGTCATTAAGGATTCGGACCCGGGATTTAGGTGGTAGGCACTCGGGTTTAGCGGGGGAAAAATCCGAGAAGTTGGGGACCCGCTAAGGACCCGAGTGGAGTGGTCCTGGGGGGGGGGTAGTTGACCGGGCGGTCAACATCCCCAGGACCCAATAGAAACAAGCCACGTGGCTGGATTTTGAAGTTAAAATTAAGGGTAGCTAGGGGCCTAATTTGCAAAAAGTTAAAACATGAAATATTTTTATTTTATTTTTTTTCCATTTTTTAGTGATTTTTAATAATTTTTTCGAAATAAAAATAAGGTATGTACACTATATGTACTATATAGGTATATGTACACTATTAGGGTTTTTAATTTTTTTATTTTTAATTATTATTTTTATGCAATTTTATTCCTATTTTATATTTTATTTATTTTCATTATAAAATAAGGAATAAAAAGATATTTTTATTTTATTTTTATTATTCATATACATAGGTAAAATAAATACATATATACACTTATATGCATGGTATATTTACAATATATTTTTGTATTTTTAATTTTGCTATTTTTATTTGGTTTTTGTTTTGATTGATTTTATTTTATTTATTTACATTATATAACATAGAATATTTACAAAATTTTGGGAATTAATTTTATTTATTTAGAAGGTTAAATATATATGCAGGTGAGTCTATGTACAATGTGAAAGTGATATTTTTGTTCTTTTTTATTTTCATATTTTTATCTTTGTTTTTATATTTATAAATATAGACACAAATTTACAAGCCTATTTTTGGTGAGGAAAATATCTTTATTTTATTTACATAAGTATGTACACACATGAGTCCCTATCTCCCTCTACTTTAGCTTTTATGCGGTCAGGCCCATGCTGAGCCCTCCCTTGGGTTAGGTTGCTCAATATTTATTCTAAATATTTCCCTCTTTTTCTTTTTAATCTTTATTCTTTTATTTTTGCACAAAAACATGCTAATTATAGGTTTTTACACAATGCATGCTTTTGGTAATTATTCCTATTTACACATATCTACATGCATTTGCAAAGGTTTTTGTAGCTAAAATATAAGAATAAAGAGTGATGAATGAGTATTCATCAGGTGGTAATGGCGAGATGGCGGAGGTGCGTCTCTGCCCGAAGCAACCTGCGAGGAGGTCAACGCCAGTGGAGATAGTGGAGGTGTGTCTCTGCCTAGAGCAGCCTGCGAGGAAGTCAACACAAGTGGAGATGGCGGACAAGGAGGCCCCCAGGCGGGCGTCGACAGTGGATCTGCTCTCCAGGAGTCAAATTGAGGAGAAAGCCACGATAGATGCTGCGAGAGATTGGAGGGCGATCGGCGATGGTTGCGCGCAGCTGATGGCGGCGACCTTTGGTGGACGGTGATGGGAGTTGTAGCACCTCACGCGGATGGTCCAACCATTATGTTTTAATATTTCATATGTATTATACAATTTTGATGAATACTATTACAATTTTGATTTGTATTATACATATTTGATGTGTATTTTTACACATGAATTAGATGCGAATGAAAAAATTTAGTTTTTATGCGTATCATACATTTTGGAAGTGCAATACATATTTCAGATGTGTATTATGCATATTGAAACACGTATTATACATTTTTTTATAAAAAAGAACTACAGATTTCACATAAATCAAAAAAACGTAAAAACATCTAATGTATTGCTAATATGAATTGTATTTTACAAATAACCATACAAATTTTATAAAATAACTAATGAAATTTGAATGAACCACAGATTATACAAAAAACATACAATCGTTACAAAAGTAATCACTGATTATACAAAAAAAACAAACATCTGTCCCACGTTATGTCGTCCAGCACAAAACTGGACATTATTTAAAAATGGTATTACGAAAAAAAATACCAAAATTAGATCTAACTATATATAGTATTTCGAAATATTAAATACTATCCGTAATTAATGCAAATCATAAGACTTGGTCCTTTCGTCCTTAAGGAAGGCCAACGATCGTAGCTATTAGATTCAAATCTAACGGTATCATCAATTTATTTGCCCAAAAGGGCATTTTGGTCATCAACTTTTGCATTAATTATGCACACCAATTAATATTTTGAAAATACTAAATTTAGCTAGTTTTATTTTTGGTATTTTTCGCAATACCATATTTAAATAAAATTCAGTTTTGTGCTGGGTGACATTACGTGGGGCATATGTTTGTTTTCTTGAACGTTATTTTGTATAATCCGTGGATCCTTTTGTAATTATATTTTTTTTGTAGAATCCGTAGTTCATTCAAAAAGTTGTCAGTTACTTGTAAATTTTGTATGGTTCTTTGTAGAATACAATTCATATTAGCAATTAATGTGTGGTTCTTTGTAATGATTGTATGATTTTTGTATAAAAAAATTGTATGGTTCTTTGTAAAAATACGGTAGTCATTCACGTTTATTTGATGATTAAATATAAATCAAATATGTATAATACACATCTAAAATGTATAATTCATATCCAAAATGTGTAATGCGCATCAAATATACAAGATATATAAAAAAATTACAATTTTCATTCGCAACCAATTGAAATGTAAAAATATATAACACATATGTATAGTACATATCGTAATTTTGTAATACACATCAATATTGTATAGTACACATCAATATTATAACAGTTCTGCATCTAGGACTGGATGTGGCATTTTTTATCACCGTCGATTGCATGACGAACTTCTCCGATAGTCACACCACTTTCGCGTAATCCTTGGACATATTCCCCACCGTCCAGGTCTGACCGAAACGTTGTCATTGACGCCTGTGTGAAGAACTTGCCAATGAGGTCACACATGACATCGTCAACTCCGCTCATGCGTCACCATCGTCACCTCCGCTCACGCACTTCCATCATCAACTTCGTGATGTGGTGAAGAGGTTGATGTCCCACGATACTCCAGCATGGATGCCATGTTGATGGTGAAGACGGAGATGAAGATGGTGAAGAGGTTGACAAAGCCTTTGATAATGGCAGAGATGATCGAAGTAATAGCCAACGTTGACGTCGTGCACATCCTCCTCTTCCTCATGTTTTTTGAGCGTGTGGGATTAGGATTTTGGAATGGATTGAATGTGGTAGCGTGAATGGCAAATTAAGAGAGAGAGAGGGAGAGAGGCAACATGAATGACAAATTAGGAGAGAGAAATTAATGAGGAGATATTTTAGATGGTTACATGCTATATTTAGATAACGAATAATGACCAAAATAGGTTTTTAGTTAATTAAATAATATTATTAACATACCTTTTATAATAACGGTCCGATTAATTACAAATAGATGGGATTGTTGGCCTTCCTTAAAGATGGAAGGACCACATCCCATTTGAAAGATATCATATATATAGGGGGCCTTTCAAATAGGACTTGGTCCTTCAATCCTTAAAGAAGGCCAATGATCGTAGCCGTTAGATTCAAATCGAACGACATCATCAATTTATTTGCCCAAAAGGTTATTTTGATCATCAACTTTGGCATTAATTATGTACACCAATTAATATTTCGAAAATACTAAATTTAGTAGTTTTATTTTTAGTATTTTTCACAATACCATATTTAAATAATATTCAGTATTGTGCTGGACGACATTACGTGGGACGTATGTGATAACCGCCCCGCACCCTCAGTTAATTCGGTCAAGTTAATGTCCAAATTAATTATCAGTTTCGTTGCAGTCGGATACGAGAGGGAATATCAAAAACCACTTAAATTAGATTCGAGTTTATTTCAAGCGGCAGATTTTTTTACTTGGTGAAGTCCAAGGTCGAACTCACGGAGACATCTGTCTCCTTAGGTAGATTTTTAGCAAATTTTCAAGTGTGTGATTTTCGAGGAGTAATTTTTTTTCTTTTTCTATTTTCTATGCAGACACATGCAAAAATCAAGCCAATTTAAAGTTAATTTAATTAAGGTATCAAACGAAGTTCAAAAATTATGAAAATTGACCAGATGATGAATTATGATGAAGTTAAGCTACCCTAATTTTTTTTGAATTTTTAGACACTAAATGAATTTACTGTGAATTAAACAAAACTACAAGGTGATTTTCACTAATTTAATTTTAATAAATAGCAAATCACATTTTTTTAAGAACAAAAATTATCCTAGATAGATCTAATGATAAGGAATCTAGGAAAATTGTCAAACCTTAATTTTACAGTGAAATGAACCTATTAAAATTAAACTAAGGAAATCACTAAAGAATTTATTTAGGGATCGATATGCGTGCAAATGACATGAAATTTTTATGCAAGGTTGAGTTAACTATCCTAGAGCTACTGTGATTTTTTGAGAATTTTTGGAATCACAAAAAAGTAATTATTAATCAAAAGGTCTAACTGGGCAAAATATCACAGAAATCAACCAATTAATTCATTAAAAATTCTACTGATTCCACATAAGTAAGACACTTGTCACAACAGATAGAGGACAAGTTACTCAACAATATGCAATTTTTAGAATTTCAAAATGATGCAAAATGACACCTAGGGATGCATGCAAAGACAGGGGTGTATTTGCAATACAGAAAATAAAATTACATAAAAAGAAACATGCTGACAGGGACTTAAATGCAATTACCTATAATGCTGGGGGGGATGCAATTTCTCTACTGGGCACGTGCTCCTCACGTGGGGGCGCTTCACAGGGACCTTTTTGCAATTTTAGAAAGATCCCAGGGCCTCTGTGCAAAATACCCAGGCCGCACGTGCTCCTCACGTGGGGTCCTAGGCTCGGGAGGCTTCAGAGGCTCGGGTCTTGGCTCGGGTGCTCCTGGAGGTCTGGAGTAAGGCTCGGCGTAGCCTCGGATGGTCCGAGCCTAGGTTCGGGGAAGAGGCTCGGACCCGATGTCGTGGCTGGCTGCGGACCTTTGGATCACAATCGATCCTACGGCTCCTGGCTGCTCCAGATGTTGGACACGTGGCACGCTAAGGTCCATGGTATCACAGATGATCCTACGGCTGTCTGTAGCTCCGGGCGGATGGCGACGTGGCTGACGGTGGACCGTTCGATCAAGATGATCGAACGGCGGCTGGAGCTTCATCCTCAACGGTCCTCCACCACCTGCGGAGGAGTTGGCGGGGCTCCGGCGACGGGAGCTTAGCTCCGCCCAATCCTCCTGGAGTCGGTGAAGCTCTACGGAGGGTTGAAGATATCCCAGAAGACGCGCGGCGGTCCGGCGAAGGTCCAGGTGGCTTCAGGAGCTGGAGAGGGGCGTCGGAGCTCCGTGGCGGTGAAGCTCGATAGGTGCTCCGGTGGACTTCCGGTCGATGAACGATATGGTACCTGCAAGTGTTAGTGGTATAACCGAAGCAAGTGGTGCACTCGTGGAGACGTGGGGATGTGAGTGGCGAGGCCTAGTCGGAGTGAAAGTGGTCCGACGATGGTGCTCCGCCCAGGTGGCGGAGCTGGAGCTGATGGAAGGTGAAGTGATTCGTCGGAGGGTGTGGAGTGTACCGCGAGGATGAGAGCTCCGTCGTGGAGCTCGGCGAGGTGAGAGCGGAGCGAGAAGATGCGGGTGGAGCGTGAATAAATTCGGAGAAAAATAAAAGAAAAAACAAACGAAGATCAAACGAAGGTGGAGGAGGTTACCTGGGATTTGGAGCTCGAAGTTGAGTTCCAGGTCGTCGCTCGAAGGGGCGGTAAAGTCCCGAGCTCAAGCAGCTACGCGGAGGAGTGGCTGCGACACGGCGGTGGCGCCACGGATCTCGTCGGAGAAGAAGACTGTTGTCGCTCAAGGATTAGTTCAATTTCTGTCACCAATTGGACGCTCCGAGCTCGAGGTTCCTCCCCGGGGTGGCAGATGGGTGTGAAATCAGCCGGTGATCGAGTATTTATAGGTTGAAGTAGACGGCCAGGCTGGTGATGAAGTGAGGTTAGTGGGGTTCGTGGAGCGTCTCCGGTGGTCATCGTGGAGGTAGAGGGAGTTGGCGAGGATGGGGGAAGAGTGGGGGTCATCGTGGAGGCGTTGGTGGTCGGCGAGGGTGGATGGCATGTGCCCGAAAATATAAAGGGGCAACCCCTCCCGCAAGGCGGAGATCGTGGGAGAGAGGGGTGCCAGAGATAGGAGACGAAGCATTCACCGTTGGATCTTGTGATCCAACGGTGGAGAAGACGGTGGGATGGAGCGGCTGGGATCTGATCTGGGGCGAGGTGATCTGAGCGTCAGGAGCCCACCACGTGGCGTGATGGGAGAGAAGCGTGAGCGAACGGTGGAGATGAGATGAAGGGATTCGATCGGGTGGTTAAAATTAGAGCGTCAGTGGATGGTGCAGATCAAAGGGCTAAGGCATGATCTGATGGCGCATAATGCGCCACGTGGCGCGCTGTAGGAGAGGCGCGCACGGGCGGTTAAGATGAGAAGGGGGAATTGATCTGACGGTGGAGGTTAAAGGTGCATGTGGAAGCAGCTGGGCCGTTGGATTCAAAGGGAAATCCAACGGTCTGAAACGCAGGCGGCTTGGGCAAGGAGAGCGGGCCGCGTGGCGCAACCAGAGGGCGCCACATGGCCGGCTGTGTTTGGCTGAAAAGAAAAATATGTGGAGTGAGAGGAGGAGGCCGAATTTGGAAAAACTCAAAACATGAAAGTTGTAGATCTTGATGAGATCTACAAGTTTCATGTTGACCAAAGATGGAGATGAGGTCAACTATGATACAAAAATACAAATATACAAATATACATATATGTAGTATACAAAGAGGCCCAAAAACCCAACTTTTTCATACGAGCTCCAAATTGGATGAAATCAGTCTCATTTTAAAGGTCTTTTAGTGTGTATTAATCTGAAAGTGAGTAGACCTATTTTGGAGTTGGTATGAGGGATCTATGGGCATTTTATAGTCCAAGGGCTTTAGGGCTTTATTGGTGCTTTTACAAAGGGGATTCCTGGCTTTCTTCTTTATATTATTAACTAAGGTGTACAAAGTATAAGGAAGAGCTTATTTTTATGAGTGGACATTTTACAAATGATGTTGGCTTCTTATCTAATGCAAATGGAGTGCTAAAATGCATGTATTATGAATGCATGAATGAATGCTATTTATGCATTATAAAGGGAAACATGCATCTATTTACTCGGGAACAAGGCTCTATTTTTAACTTTTAGAGTGATGAATCACAGATTCATCAACCCCCTATACTTACACCTTGCTCGTCCCCGAGCAACTAAATGAAATGCAAGAGTGAAATGATTTTGGGTTCCATACCAAGGTCATGAACAAAAGTTAAAAATGGAGCTTGACTCGACCTTTAGATTAATTGTGTGGCGGAACCTTATTGGGACCTGAACTTAAGACCTAACAGACTTCAAGTTCCATAAGTCTTCTATTCAAGACGCCTCAACGGTCAGGTCAGAACAAATCCTCAAACGCAAATATCTGATGACTATGATTCTTACTTGTACTGTGTAAGTGAAATGTTACTCTTCTCATCAGAAATGGTTCGGACCCAGCCTCCTCTAACAAGGTAACTCAATAACCAGGTCCGGTAACTCTTTCCTCGAGGAGCGGGGTATTCCCTTCTAAGTTCAAGTGCGACCAACTCAAGAGGAGGGGGTAGAGAAAAGAATGGACGGTAGCCAGTGTAGCTACCTATCCCGGGATGCCTGACCAGTGTAGCCAAGTCATCCAGCTGCATTTCTTTGCTAATATACAGACTCCGATATGTATTTTATTTTCTCTTGGACCTGTCTGATTTTTTTGGAGTTTTTGCATTTTTTTTGAACTCATAAAAGGTGCA
Source organism: Ottelia alismoides (assembly GCA_037367405.1). Classification (NCBI taxonomy): domain Eukaryota; kingdom Viridiplantae; phylum Streptophyta; class Magnoliopsida; order Alismatales; family Hydrocharitaceae; genus Ottelia; species Ottelia alismoides. The sequence continues at coordinate 50,878 of JAZKJV010008034.1, read as the reverse complement.
GCATGTACATCAGGAGTTTTTCCTCTTGAGCCAGTAGACTATCCCTCTTTTGAAGTATTATTGCAACCCACAGCATCCCGTCCTTAGATGTCAACACCACCAGACTAGGTTGAGATGCACTACCCTCCCTAGAGGAGGACGGATGTTTCCACCCGTGTGCTACTCCAAGCTAAAGGATTCTACCTCCTCACCACCTCATCAATGAAGAGCTATGTGCATTGTGATTGTCCAAGTTAGGTCATTATCTAAAAGAATCCTGCGCATGCACGAGACATTCTACTTAGACTAATCAAGATGACATGTGAACATAGACTTGCGGACGCAAAGATTTAAGTCACTTGACCTGAGAAATCTTAACTTAACTCCAGTTCCTATAAGGTTCCTCTGAAATTAGGTGGATTAAGGTCAAATCAAGTCCATCCTCAATATCTACTCATAACTCGGTTTAGAACCCACTAGCTTTTCACCTTGCATATGCAAGATATGCAGATGAGATGCAGATGTCATGCTATGAAGATGGATGAAAATGCAAGACTCTTTTTCTTTTCTTTTTAGATGCAGAGATGATATGCAAGAGTAAATAAGAAGCCTATTTTTTAAAATTTTTTTATTCGTATACCTCCTATTTTACAACAATTTACAAGAGGTAAGTACTATACAAGTATTATACAATAAGTATACATTTTTTTTCAATTTTTACCCGTAATTATTGTAAAATATATACAAAAATACGTGAAAGTATGAGCTATGGGTAAAGTATATATGTAATATATACACACCCCCCTATACTTAGCGTGTGCTATGTCCTCAGAGCACGAAGAGCGAGGAAAAAGACATAGCTCGTGCTAAGCGTAAGAGAGATAAAGAGAAATGAAAATGTATAGAAATCGACCGGCCCCCCTATACTTAGGCTCTGGCAGCCTAAGTGTAGAAGAAAGTCAAAAAGTGGGGCAGACGAGGTCAAGAAGAGAAGTGGATGAATATACAACGCGGGCATTGGTCCCCCCTATACTTAGGCTCTGGTCAGCCTAAGTATAGGTCGGAAGTGAGTATGAGGACCAATGTGATCTGGAGAATGTATAGTGAACCGGCTCAGGTGACTCATCCCCCCTATACTTAGGATCTGGTCATCCCAAGTATAGTCCAAGATAGTGATTCGATGAGGTGGGGATGGGTTACTAGAGTCGCAGAGGATAAAGGATAGGATGTACAAGAACGATGATATATATACAAATGAGTCGGTCTGAATCTTTCGAGATGTTGCGGATGGCTGGAGCTTACTGCTGCAAGGTCTCATACGTGGCTCGAGGTGTATCTGCTGGATCTGTCTCGCGCATGAATACAATCTCCTCAACATGGACTAACTGCTCATTGGATTCGACGAAGTACTTCAACAGTTGTCCATTCACTAGGAATGTCGGTGCATTATCTGCGAGATCTGAGATCTTGACACATCCACTATCATGCACCGTACGGACGACAAATGGGCCTGTCCACTTGGACTTCAACTTGCCTTGGAAGATCTTCAGCCTAGCATTGAACAACCATACCTTCTGTCCAGGAACAAAGGTCTTTCGTCTGATATATCTATCATGCCAACGCTTCACCTTGTCCTTGTACACCAAATTGTTGTCGTATGCACGGTTTCTGACTTCCTCAAGCTCATTCAGATCCAATTCTCTCTGCTTTTGCCCAAGGTGTGTGTTCCAGTTGACCTTCTTAATTGCCCATTCTGATTTGTGCACTAACTCTGCGGGCAAATGGCACAGCTTTCCGAATACCATTCGGAATGGGGAGGTTCCTAACGGTGTCTTGTAAGCTGTCCGATACGCCCAGAGGACTTGATTTAAGATCTGGGACCAGTCCTTCCGGTCCGGGCGGACAAGCTTTTGCAATATAGTTTTCACCTCCCGATTCGACACCTCAGCCATACCATTGGTCTTTGGGTGGTAAGGGCTAACGACACGGTGTTCGATGCCGTAGTCCTTCAGGAGTTTCTTCACCTCCCGATTCACAAAGTGGCTACCCCCGTCTGATATCATCATTTTGGGGATCCCGAACCTAGAGATTATGTGATCTCTGATGAATTTACAGACAATCCTGCTGTCTGCGGCTCGGGTCGGGATAGCCTCCACCCATCTGGATAGATAATCTACCGCAAGAAGTATATATTCGAACCCGTGGCTAACAGGGAATGGGCCCATGAAATCGATGCCCCAGGCATCAAAGATATCACAAATGATGACAGGCTGCATCGGCATCTCATCCTTGGAACCAACGGTTCCTCCCATTCTCTGGCATACCGGACACGACTTCGCGAAGGCGATGGCATCGCGAAACAGATTCGGCCAGTAAAAGCCGCACTGAAGTACCTTCCATGTGGTCCTCTTCCCGGGGTGGTGTCCTCCTGCCTCTAAGCTATGGCATAAAGAAAGGACACTATGGTATTCCTCCTGAGGAATACACCGTCTCCAGACACAATCCGGTCCTTCAAAGAAAAGTATCGGATCCTCCCAATGGTAGTGTCTAGCGTCCAACTTCAGTCGGTCAATTTGGCTCTTGGGACAATCTTCGGGAACTTTCTTGGAGACAAGATAATTCACGATATTGTCTTACCATGGGAGTGAGTCGACAACAAAAATTGACTCGTCTGGGAAGGAGTCTCGAATTGGTGAATCCTCGGAAGTATTAAGATTTTCGAGACGAGACAGATGATTGGCTACTACGTTCTTCTTTCCAGGTTTATCATGGATGTCCAAATCAAACTCCTGGATAAGTAAAATCCATCAAAGAAGACGCGTCTTCGCGTCCTTCTTCTCCATCAAATATCGCAGTGTCGTGTGGTCAGTAAACACAGTTACCTTGGATCCAATTAAGTGTGATCTGAACTTGTCCAAGGCAAACACTACCGCAAGCATTTCCTTTTCCGTAATTGTATAGTTACGCTGAGCAGTGTCAAGCACCTTGCTTGCGTAGTGAATTGCGAACGGAACGCCATCCCTTCTCTGTCCTAACACAGCCCCAACAGCAAAATCTGAGGCATCTGTCATGATCTCAAAAGGTAGAGACCAATCTGGGGCTTGTAGGATAGGTGTGTCCATTATCATTCCTTGCAATAGCTTAAAGGCCTCAAGACATTTGTGATCAACAATAAACTCCATGTCCTTGCCTAAAAGCTTAGTTAGCGGTCGGGCAATCTTAGAAAAATCCTTAATGAATCTCCGATAAAATCCGACATGCCCGAGGAACGACCGCAACTGTTTGATGTTGGTTGGTGGCTGGAATCGTCTGATCACATCCACCTTGGCAGGATCAACCTCCATTCCTCTCTTGGAGATGACATGCCCCAACACAATGCCCTCCGTCACCATGAAGTGACTTTTCTCCCAGGAGAGCACCAGATTAACCTCACAACATCTTTTGAGGACTCAGTCCAGATTCCTAAGACATGAATCTAAAGAATCGCCGTGGACCGAGAAGTCGTCCATGAAGACTTCCAGGAATTCGCCGATCATTTCGGCGAATACAGCAATCATGCACCTTTGGAAAGTACCTGGAGCATTGCATAACCCAAAAGGCATACGCCTGAAAGCATAGGTACCAAAGGGGCATGTGAATATGGTCTTTTCCTGGTCCTCCGGAGCTATGGCTACTTGATTGTAGCCCGAGAACCCATCTAAGAAGCAGAAGAATTCTTTCCCCGCTAATCTTTCTAAGATCTGATCAATGAAAGGCAGGGGGAAATGATCCTTCTTCGTCGCAGCATTCAGGCGTCTGTAATCCACACAGACACGCCACGACGTGGGCACTCGCGTCACGATCTCCTCTCCATCCTCGTTGGTGGTCGTCTGAATTCCCGACTTTTTCGGGACAACATGGATTGGGGCCACCCACTTAGAGTCGGAGATTGGGTAAATGAAACCCGCGTTGCACCATTTCTCTATCTCCTTCTTAACGACCTCTCGTAAATTTGGATTCAAACGATGTTGGAATTCTCGAGAGGGTTTGGATTCATTGTCCAAGTAGATATGATGCGAACACAGAGTGGGATTTATTCCGTGGATATCGGAAATGCTCCAGCCTATCGTCTTGTAGTTTTTCTCCAGGATCTCTAGCAAGTGAGATTCCTGCTCCTCGGTCAATCGCAAACTGATGATGACCGGAAATTTCTTGTCCTGACCCGCAAGGAAGGCGTATTTTAAAGTTGTGGGTAAAGGTTTGAGCTCAGGAATAGTGTGATCGTCTAAGAAGTCTGGCTCAATCTGATCTGGCTCGGTGTTGGAAGTGGCTGGATCTTTCTCTGTGATAGCTGCCACCAAGTTGTTCGGCTCTGGAGTCGGATCGTCAAAGGTTTCCATGCAATCAGCAAAAGCCTCATCCGACTCGTCATCCTCATCTTCCGATTGTCCTAAAGATGTACAGACTGACAGGCCCAATTGGGCCTCTAAGTCATCAAAGATGTAGGGCGATGCAGGTTCAGAGCTGTACTCATTCCTGAGGATCTCGCAAACTGATTCATGCACTGGATCATCTCCGGAGGGGATGGAATTGTCGGTGCTGGCTAGGTTCTGTCTCCATGGCCCAACTATGTCTACATGATCACAGTCTACTTCGGTAGAAGAGTACTCGATGCTGGATTCTGAATCCGGTCTCTGCCATCTTGTCTGCTTCATCTCGAGTTCCTCATCTCGCCTGGAGTTTGGAACTGGATCTTCCTGATCTTATAATCAAACAAGGCCCCTGTTGTTCTGAGGAAGGGCCTGCCTAAGATGATCTGGGAGTCTCGCCAATTACGAGGGGTCTCCATATCTAGGACAGTGAAGTCCACCATGTATTCCTGCCCCTCGACTTTGATCACAACGTTCCTTAATTCTCCTTGGGACCTCTTGGTTGATTTATCAGCAAATTGTAGAAGGGCTCTAGATTTCCTAAGAGGTCCGAGATTAAGCCGCTCATAGAGGGATTTAGGCATCAGATTGATTGAGGAACCATTATCCAGGAGAGTGCGTGCAAACACGATGTCATCAACATGACTCACTACATAATGTGCACCCATGTCTCTTCGTTTCCTTGGAAACGAGTTCTTTATTGCACAAGTCGTGGCTACCGATAAAACGTGTTTCTCAACACAGCTTTTGGTCTTCCTGCTAACCCTAGTTGGTGTGCATCGCACCTTAAGGTATTTTTGGAACGCAGGGGTCATCTCCACGTACTTGTCAAAGGGGATTGTGACCTTGATGTGTTTTTTGCAGAACTCTGCCATCTCAGGGTCATCTTTTTGGATTTTTTTAGATTTCTTCTTTCCACCCTTGAGAGCTCGGGGGAAAGGGATTATTGACTCCAACTCATGTTCGGAAACTGAAAGATTCTCATTAAGATCAGGAATCGAGTTCTTTACACGACTCGGACTCTTTGACAGACTCTGACTCTGACTGAAAAGAAAATGCTGAGGCGAAATTGGTGATGCTTCTTCCGCGACTTCTGGACGATCCTCCTCAGATGGAGGTGCGGGCTCTTCATCGGTTTCGTCGGACTCCATGCTGGTGCGAGAATGCTGCTTCGAAGACTCAAATGTCCTCTTCCTCTACCGGTGATGGTGGTGGTGATGCTCCTCCTCTTCCTCCAAGTTCTCCTCACGTAGAGACTCGGAGGCTCCTTCCTTCTGTGCCTGTGCCTGATCAGGTATGGTCACGGTCCTTCCACTCCTGAGGGACATATGATTTACATTATCGTATGAAATGATCTCATGTTCAGATAAATAATTATCTGAATAATATACCTGATCACAAGGTCGGTTCTGGCCATGGATTATGCTGTTCGGATTGGCCTGAACCTATGCGGGAATTGGGATCTTTGGCGCCATCTGCTACTCCTGGGTACGAGAGATACGATTGATATTGTTTCTCATATCCAGATAATCGTTCTGCATCTGTTGGACCCTATCAGACAGGGTTTGGATCGCCAAGGTGAGAGACTCCAATTCGGTGGGCTAGGCTGGCTGATGTGCGGATGAGGTTCTGTATTGGCCCTATTGGCCATGCCGATACTGCTGCTGCTGGTGGGACGGTGCTGGGCCCTGCTGATACGTGCGCTGCTGCTGCTGGTACTGCTGAGGCTGGTTCCCTTGTTCTGGCCTGGACTGAAAGCGCGGTGCAGGGACAGAGCTGGTTCCTTGGTAAGCTGGGGAAGGCCGGTGAGGCTGACCATTCCCCATCTCCGACTATCTACTGATGGGGTCGCGGCTGTACCACAGCCCGTTGATCTCGAACACCGGTGGAGGTTCCTCGTATCTGGTCTCTACTTGTGGGGGTGCATGCTGGTCCTGCTGGGTGTAAGTCTGATCCTCCACCCAGCCACTGTGAGGCCCCGGTGCCTGCTCCTGCACAAGATGGACTCGATGCACAGGTGCAGGTGGTGTAGAAGGGGCAGGTAGCTTTATCTTGGCTACCTTCTCAGTAAGTTCCTCCACTTACTTCGGTAGACGTGAGAGAGACTCAAGGTCAGTGACCCTCTTGTGGATCTGCTCGACCATAGTTAGCTTATCAGCAATCATCCCCATGCTGGGGATGAGGTCCTCGGTCAGATCTGCTACAGTCCTTCGGGTTGTCTCGTTGGATAGGATTGGGGGAGACAACTGATAGGCCCTGGTGGCCTGCGACCTGCCGGTTTCCGCCATCTGCTCCAGGATCTTCCATACGGTGTGCTCATTTTTGTTCAGATAGCTTCCTCCACATGCGGCACTGACTAACCCCTGCATCTCCGGGGTTAGACCACAGAACAAGGTCTGGACTAAGATCGCTTTAGAAATGCCATGGCAGGGGTATTTTTGCACTAAGTCATTGAACCTATCCCAAGCATCATGGAAAGGTTCACTGGGTCCTTGAGAGAAGCTGGCGATCTTTGTTCTCATTTGGTTAGTTCTACTGAGTGGGTAGAACTTTTTCAGAAAGAGGTCCTTGAACTGCATCCAGGTTGTACAGATCACCCCTAGGTTCTTCAGCCAATGTGCTGCCTTATCTCCTAAGGCAAATGGGGTGGCCTTTAGTCTAATGTAATCTTGGCCAACATTGGGATGGCTAAGATTGTTGCAAACCAGCTCGAAGTCACGGAGGAAGGTATACGGCTCTTCATTAGTATTCCCATTGAACTTCGGTAGCAGACTAAGGAAGTGGGTCTTCAGCTCAAATGCTTCGGCGGGAACTGCTGGTGCCAACCAATTCTGTATCTCATTCTTCGCCGGTTGTAGGCATCGACCATTGGTCGGTCGAATCCTCCTGCTACTATTATTTGTCCCATCCTAGCCATGATATATGCATTCTTCTGTTCGGCTTCGGCAAGGCGATCAAGAATCTGTCGTAATTGCTCCTCATACAGTGACATCTTAGGCGACATCTTGTCCTCTATTCCCGGGGTTTGGGAAATAAGATTGGTGTCATAGGACAAATCAAGGAAGGGATTACCAAGGCGATGGTCTTCCTCGATAAGCTCGGAGGAGAGGAAAGGGTTGGTTTGAGAGTAACCACCCTGAGTGTGAGGGAACCAGGACTCAAGAGGGTCATGAGTCTTGGGTGGTCCAAGGTGCGCTTGGGTCGATGAAGAGGAGTTTTGTGGGGGGCTCATAGAAATATTGGTGAATAAAGAGTCGAGATCCCCCCAGTCACTCATCTTGGTGTGGCGAGAAGAAGATAGGTTTTTACTCCTACCTGAAGCAAACAAATCAATCCAAAACCCTGGGTTCACACTCAACTCAATGAAGGACTCGAAATCGAGTCCAATTAATCTTGTAGATTTTAAGTGTGATTTTCAAGAAAGATAGCAAGGATTACACGGCCTATAGGAAAGTCGGCTCAGAGTCGGATGCGTCTTCCATGTTTAACTTGTTGCCTAAGATACCGCCGGTCCTTCCTTTCTTCGCTCCTATCCCAAGTCGATGGATTCAAAGACCACACCCCTATCTACCTGCAAGCAGGCAGAGGCTGACAAGGCCGGAACTTCACCCCGGGGGTTACTGACAGCTTGTCGTAAAGTACCGCAATTTCACCCCTATCTACCTGAGACAAGCGGAGGCTACTTGGTACTAGTCAGTGAATCTGAAATTATTCGACTTGTGATATTTGCTAGGATCAGTTGGAACATGATATGGAAGGCGGGGATTTGGGCTCTGCCTTAAGGTGTTCACACACACTCAAGTACCCTCACTCAGCCTGAAAACAAGGTCGGGGATTAATCTCCCGCAAACAATTTTCGAAATTTATTCGTCTTTTTTTGGTCAATAATGTTTATCAGTCCCGATTTTAAGTTAAGTTCTCACTGATTAAGTCCAACCACACAGCACGCCTATCGGACAGTCCCAATTTCCGTTTAATTAAATGTGAAAATCAGAGGGGGAAATCGAGAAAAGCCGATGCAAGATAAAACAATGATGCTATGCTGAGTTCTGGAGACTTACAGTGATCCCTTCGCTTTTTTATGCAGGATGCAAAACAGAATTAAAAACTTTTATCTAAATGCAAATGCAAACTATAAAAGCCACTCCTAGAAAAGCAGTTCTATTAGCGTGAAGAACAGGTTATTTTGGCTAAGTCCTGCGATCTAAGTGCGTCTTTTAAGTGATTTGTGTGGTCCTAAAAAATTACGAGCACAAGCAATTCCTAGATTGGCTCTGGTAGCCGCTAGTGCAAGCTAAATTACATTCACCCACACAGCACACGGGGACACAGTTTCACTATACTTACACGTGCGAGAACCCAAATGGGAACCGCTGGAAATGATGCGAAAAAGAAAGAAATAAAATGAAAATTTACAAAGCCTCTCTATTCACTCAATAATTTTAAATGCTAGATCCTCGATGCGTCTTCGACTCCTCACGTTCCTCGCACAGAAAAAGATTGAGGTCATAGATTGACACAGAAAAATACTGAAAAGAAATAAACGAGAGAAAATAATTACAAGAAAACCGGGGGTCAGACTACCCGGGGAGAGAAAATCAAACAATCAGGATTTCACTAAAAATTAACCTAAGCCGTGCCTCCCCGGCAATGGCACCATTTTGATAACCGCCCCACACCCTCAGTTAATTCGGTCAAGTTAATATCCAAATTAATTATCAGTTTCGTTGCAGTCGGATACGAGAGGGAATATCAAAAACCACTTAAAATTAGATTCGAGTTAATTTCAAGCGGCAGATTTTTTTTACTTGGTGAAGTCTAAGGTCGAACTCAGGGAGGCATCTGTCTCCTTAGGTAGATTTTTAGCAAATTTCCAAGTGTGTGATTTTCGAGGAGTAAATTTTTTTCTTTTTTTATTTTCTACGCAGACACATGCAAAAATCAAGCCAATTTAAAGTTAATTTAATTAAGGTGTCAAATGAATTTCAAACATTATGAAAATTGGCCAGATGATGAATTATGATGAAATTAAGCTACCCTAGTTTTTTTTTGAATTTTTAGACACTAAATGAATTTACTGTGAATTAAACAAAACTATAAGGTGATTTTCACTAATTTAATTTTAATAAATAGCAAATCACATTTTTTTCAGGAACAAAAACTATCCTAGATAGATCTAATGATAAGGAATCTAGGAAAATTGTCAAACCTTAATTTTACAGTGAAATGAACCTATTAAAATTAAACTAAGGAAATCACTAAAGAATTTATTTAGGCCTCGATATGCATGCAAATGACATGAAATTTTTATGCAAGGTTGAGTTAACTATCTTAGAGCTATTGTGATTTTTTGAGAATTTTTGGATCACAGAAAATTAATTATTAATCAAATGGTCTAACTGGGCAAAATATCACAGAAATCAACCAATTAATTCATTAAAAATTCTAATGATTCCACAAAAATAAGACACATATCACAACAGATAGAGGACAAGTTACTCAACAATATGCAATTTTTAGAATTTCAAAATGATGCAAAATGACACCTAGGGATGCGTACGAAGACAACGGTATATTTGCAATACAGAAAATAAAATTACATAAAAAGAAACATGCTGACAGGGACTTAAATGCAATTACCTATAATGCTGGGGGGGGAATGCAATTTCTCCACTGGGCACGTGCTCCTCACGTGGGGGCGCTTCACAGGGACCTTTTTGCAATTTTGGAAAGATCCCAGGGTCTCTGTGCAAAATACCCAGGCCGCACGTGCTCCTCACGTGGGGGCCTAGGCTCGGGCGGCTTCAGAGGCTCGGGTCTTGGCTCAGGTGCTCCTGGAGGTCTGGAGTAAGGCTCGGCGTAGCCTCGGATGGTCCGAGCCTAGGTTCGGGGAAGAGGCTCGGACCTGATGTCGTGGCTGGCTGCGGACCTTTGGATCACAATCGATCCTACAGCTCCTGGCATCTCCAGATGTTGGACATGTGGCGCGCTAAGGTCCGTGGGATCACAGATGATCTTACGGCTGTCTGTAGCTCCGGGCGGATGGCGACGTGGCTGAAGCTGGACCGTTCGATCAAGATGATCGAACGGCGGCTGGAGCTTCGTCCTCAACGGTCCTCCGCCACCTGCAGAGGAGTTGGCGGGGCTCCGACGATGGGAGCTTAGCTCCGCCCAATCCTCCTGGAGTCGGTGAAGCTCTCCGGAGGGTCGGAGATATCCCAGAAGACGCGTGGCGGTCCGACGAATGTCCAGGTGGCTTCAGGAGCTGGAGAGGGGCGTCGAAGCTCCGTGGCGGTGAAGCTCGATAGGTGCTCCGGAGGACTTTCGGTCGATGAACGATATGGTACCTGCAAGTGTTAGTGGTATAGCCGAAGCAAGTGGTGCACTCGTGGAGATGTGGGGATGTGAGTGGCGAGGCCTAGTCGGAGTGAAAGTGGTCCGGCGATGGTGCTCCGCCCAGGTGGCAGAGCTGGAGCTGATGGAAGGTGAAGTGATTCGTCGGAGGGTGTGTAGTGTACCGCGAGGATGAGAGCTCCGTCGCGGAGCTCGGCGAGGTGAGAGCGGAGCGAGAAGATGCGGGTGGAGCGTGAATAAATTCGGAGAAAAATAAAAGAAAAATCAAACGAAGATCAAACGAAGGTGGAGGAGGTTACCTGGGATTCGGAGCTCGAAGTCGAGTTCCAGGTCGTCGCTCGAAGGGGCTGTAAGGTCCCAAGCTCAAGCAGCTACGCGGAGGAGTGGCTGCGACACGGCGGTGGTGCCGCGGATCTCACCGGAGGAGAAGACTGTTGTCGCTCAAGGATTCGTTCAATTTCTGTCACCAATTGGACGCTCCGAGCTCAAGGTTCCTCCCTGGGGTGGCGGATGGGTGTGAAATCGATCGGTGATCGAGTATTTATAGGTTGAAGTAGACGGCCGGGCTGGTGATGAAGTGAGGTTAGTGGGGTTCGTGGAGCGTCTCCGGTGGTCATCGTGGAGGCAGAGGGAGTTGGTGAGTATGACAGAAGAGTGGGGGTCATCGTGGAGGCGTTGGTGGTCGGCGAGGGTGGATGGCATGCGCCAGAAAATAGAAAGGGACAACCCTCCCGCAAGGCGGAGATCGTGGGAGAGAGGGGTGCCAGAGGTAGGAGACGAAGCCTTCACCGTTGGATCTTGTGATCCAACGGCGGAGAAGACGGTGGGATGGAGCGGCTGGGATCTGATCTGGGGCGAGGAGATCTGAGCGTCAGGAGCCCACCACGTGGCGTGTTGGGGGCGAAGCACGAGCGAACGGTGGAGATGAGATGAAGGGATTCGATCGGGTGGTTAAAATTAGAGCGTCAGTGGACAGTGCAGATCGAAGGGCTGAGGCGTGATCTGATGGCGCATAATGCGCCACGTGGTGCGCTGTAGGAGAGGCACACACGGGCGGTTAAGATGAGAAGGGGGAATTGATTTGACGGTGGAGGTTAAAGGCGCATGTGGAAGCAGCTGGGCCGTTGGATTCAAAGGGAAATCCAACGGTCTGAGACGCAGGCGGCTTGGGCAAGGAGAGCGGGCCGCGTGGCGCAACCAGAGGGCACCATGTGGCCGGCTGTGTTTGGCTGAAAAGAAAAATATGTGTAGTGAGAGGAGGATGCCGAATTTGGAAAAACTCAAAACATGAAAGTTGTAGATCTTGATGAGATCTACAAGTTTCATGTTGACCAAAGACAGAGATGAGGTCAACTATGATACAAAAATACAAAGATAGAAATATACATATATGTAGTATACAAAGAGGCCCAAAAACCCAACTTTTTCATACGAGCTCCAAATTGGATGAAATCACTCTCATTTTAAAGGTCTTTTAGTGTGTACTAATCTGAAAGTGAGTAGAACTATTTTGGAATTGGTATGAGGGATCTATGGGCATTTTATGGTCCAAGGACTTTTGGGCTTTATTGGTGCTTTTACAAAGGGGATTCCTGGCTTTCTTCTTTATATTATTAACTAAGGTGTACAAAGTATAAGGGAGAGCTTATTTTTATGAGTGGATATTTTACAAATAATGTTGGCTTCTTATTTAATGCAAATGGAGTGCTAAAATGTATGTATTATGAATGCATGAATGAATGCTATTTATGCATTATAAAGGGAAACATGCATCTATTTACTTGGGAACAAGGCTCTATTTTTAACTTTTAGAGTGATGAATCAGAGATTCATCAGTATGTTTGTATTTTCGATTGTTATTTTGTATAATCAGTGGATCCTTTTGTAACGATTATATGTTTTTTTGTAGAATCCGTAGTTCATTCAAAAAGTCGTTAGTTATGTGTAGTTTTTGCATGGTTCTTTTTAGAATACAATTCTATTAGCAATTAATGTGCAGTTCTTTGTAACGATTGTATGATTTTTGTATAACAAATTTGTATGGTTCTTTGTAAAAATGTGGTAGTCATTCACGTTTATTTGATGATTAAATATAAACCAAATATGTATAATACACATCTAAAATGTATAATACACATCCAAAATGTGTAATGCACATCAAATATATAGGATCAACAACAACAACAACAATAAAGCCTTTTCCCACAATTAAGTAGGGTCGGCTACATGGATTCTTCGCCTCCATTCAGATCTGTCTTGGGTCAATCTCGGACTTATATCCAAAAAACTAAGATCCCTTTGAATAGTCTCTTTCCAACACTTCTTGGGCTGTCCTCGCCCTCTCTTAGCCGGCTCAACATCCCAACACTCGCATCTCCTAACCGGTGCATCAGTTGACCTTCTTTGCAAATGACCAAACCATCTTAAGCGATTTTCTCGCATCTTATCCTCGATCGGAGCTACACCAACTTTCTTTCGGATTGCATCATTCCGAATCCGATCTTTACGTGTATGTCCACACATCCATCTTAGCATTTTCATTTCTGCTACAGCCATTCTCTACACATGTCTATGGTTCACAGGCCAACATTCAGAACCATAAAGCATAGCAGGTCTCACGGCTGCTTTGTAAAACTTTCCTTTAATTTTTAAAGGAATTTTCTTATCACAGAGAACAACGGAGGCTCCTCTCCACTTTAGCCAGCCTCATTTATTCTATTAGTAACATCTCCATCAATTTCCCCATCATGTTGCAAAATAGATCCCAGATATCTAAAAGAATCTCTCTTCTAAATGTTATCGTCACCAATCTTCACCTCGATTCCTTCACCATTGCTTCCATCAAAGGTGCATTCCATATATTCCGTCTTAGCCCTACTTATACGAAAACCTTTAGTCTCCAATGCATGTCTCCAAACCTCAAGCTTCTCATTTACTCCATCTTAGTCTCGTCAATCAACACAATATCATCAGCAAATAACATACACCAAGGTAACTCATCTTGAATGTGACTTGTCAACTCGTCCATAATCAAAGTAAAAAGAAATGGACTCAAAGCTGAACCTTGATGTAAACCAATGTTGATATCAAAATAGTTAGTCTTCCCCGTCGGGGTCCTTACACAAGATAAAGCCCTAACATACATATCCTTTATGAGATTAATGTATAGGACATGTACTTGTCTCTTCTCTAAAACTCTCCACAGTATATCTCGTGGGACGGAATCATAAGCTTTCTCCAAATCAATAAAGATCATATGGAGATTCTTCCTTTTAGCTCTATAAATCTCCATTGTTCTCCTCAGCAAATGGATGGCTTCAATAGTTGAGCGACCTGGCATGAATCCGAATTGGTTTTCTTTTACTTGGGAAACTTGCCTTAACCTTCTTTCGATCACACGTTCCCAAATTTTCATAGTGTGACTCATCAGCTTGATACCTCTGTAATTTGAACAATTTTGAATGTCTCCTTTGTTCTTATAAAGAGGCACCACGATACTCCTCCTCCAATCTTCAGGCATTTTCTTGCTTCGCCAAATAACATTGAATAGATTCGTAAGCCAAGTCAAACCACGCTCACCTAAAACTTTCCATACTTCTACAGGGATGTCATCCGGTCCAACACCTTTCCCAGGTCTCATAACCTTCAAAGCCTCCTCTACTTCTTTTCTTTGTATTCGTCTATAGCATGCACGATTCAAGTAACTTTCACTACTAGCTAGATCACCCAAAGTGATCTCTCTATTTCCTTCTCCAATGAAAAGTTTATGGAAGTACTGCTCCCATCTAGTCTCTATATCCTTCTGAGTAACAAGCACGTGACCTTCCTCGTCCTTAATACATCTCACTTGAGAAAGGTCTTTGGTCCTTCTTTCTCTTGCTTTGGCCAACCTGAATATATCATTCCGGCCCTCCTTAGAGTTGAGATTTTATACAAAACCTCATAAGCTTTTGACTTAGCTTCACTTACAGCCTTCTTTGCTTCCTTCTTCGCTATTTTATAGTCTGTGACAGATTCCTCTGTTCTATCCTTAGACATAGCTTTAAAGCAAGCTCTTTTAATTTTTAGCTTCTCTTGCAGCCCTTCACTCCACCACCAAGCCTCCTTTTGACCCGGAGCTCCTCCTTTTGACTCGCCTAGCATCTCTTTGGCTACCTTTCGGATACAAGATGCTACTGCCTCCCACATCTCGTTTGCACTGCCGCTACAATTCCAAGATAAGTCTTTTAAAACCTTCTCCCTGAAGCGTGATTGCTTCAGCGGAAGATTCCACCACCTAGTTCTAGTGATCTTTGGAACCTTCCTTTTCTTTACCAGCCCTTTTATTTGTAAATCCAAGACTAACAAGCGATGTTGGGTTGTCAAACTCTCTCCAGGGATTACTTTGCAATCTTTACAACACAATCGATCTCTTCTCCTCAACGCAAAGTAATCTATCTGTGTTCTAGTTGAGCCACTCTTATAAGTAATTAAATGCTCCTCCCTCTTCTTAAAAAGAGTGTTTGCTATGAAAAGATCATATGCAGTTACAAAATCCAGAATGACTTTTCCCTCTTCGTTTCTATCCCCAAAACCATGTCCTCCATGCACACTTGCATACCCTGACACATCTTTTCCCACATGTCCATTAAGATCTCCAAATATGTGACGAAGCGGAAATCTACCCTTTTAATGTCGTATAATTGACTAGTGCGTTGCAGTCGGATAGATTCGCGTCGATCAAAAATAACCGCACAAAATGGATGATTCGTCGAATGAGTTTAATGCGGTTTTATGTTTATTTAGCCTGGACAAGCCCCAGGGTCGACTCAAAGAGGCAAAGGAACAACTCAAGATCAGATTAGATGGATTAGATTACGGTTTTCCAAGTGATATTTTTTTTGGTATTTTTTTATGCGATATAAATGCCAATGCACAAATGCGGTTGAACTAGGTTATTAAGAAAACGATCACTTAGCCAAATTTAATTTTTGATGTCAAATTGATTCAAATCGACCAAGTTATAATTTTCCTAAGAACCTAATCCAATGATGAATGCAAAATGGATTTTTTTTGTAATTTTTGGGTTAAAAATGCACTAAGGAAAAATGCAAACTTTTTTAGGGTTTTTATGCAATTTTACATGCAAATGATATGCAAAATTTATGAAAAATTTACTGGAAGATAGAAATGATGAAATTAGGTTACACTATTTTTTTGGAATTTTCTGACATTTTCTGATTTTTTTATGATTTTTTTAATGAAAATAGAGCGATTGCGGGTATTTAATTTCTAATAAATCCACAAAGTTAAATTATCTAAAGATTGATTTATCTAAGATAGATATTTCAATAAGGAATCCAAGAGAGCTAAAATTTCTCAAAAATGTTATTCGTGGAATTAATTAAAAATCATTTACAGAAATCACTCTACAATTTATTTTGTGCAAATGACAACTCCTAATTGGACGAAATTTGGGTAGTAATTAAAGCACACTTAGAAGCATCATTGACAATATTTTCACAATTTTTGGAGCAATAAATAGACCTGTGTGAATTTCAGAGCTTAAATGGGTAAAATATCACTGATTTTCAGTCTTTGAAGTTTAATAAATGAATAAATGCTCACAAAAATGTAAATAAATATCTACAAGATAAACAATTAAATGCTCTACAAAATGATATTTTTGTGATTAAAAACTGATGCAAAATGACAGTCTAAATTAACGCTCAAAGATAGGGATGTCTTTGCAAAACAGAAATTGAAATAAAAACACAAACTGTGCATAGGGGCACTTCTGCAATGAAACAAACTTGACGGGTAAATATGCAATTTTACTACTAAAATAAGAAAGGGGAGATGGACCTCTCTTCCTTTGCTTTCTTCCCACGCAGGACCCCAGCGGCTAGGGCACAAGGGGAGGTGGCGCACGGAGGAGGTGGCGGCCGGTGGTGCGCGCACCGCGCTGGAGGTTGGCCGCAGGGACGGCTGGGCGGCACGTCATGGCGGCGCAAGGGCGTTGGCGAGGGGCAGTGCAGCGCACGACGGTGGAGGATGGGAGCCGCGCGCGCGCCTGAGGAGGAGGGCGGCGCCGCTCGGTGGAGAGGGAGGCACGCCTGGAGATGCGCGTACACGCGTGGTGAAGCTCGGGGGCTGGAGCGGCGCGCACACGTGCCTGGGCGGCACGGCTGACCTGGAGGTGGGCGGCGGCTCGCAGCCGCGGAGGTGGAGGGCTGGAGCAGCGCCCACCCGCTGGAGGAGGCCGAGCGGTTGGCGGAGTGCGATGCAGCAGCTGGGCTGCTCGGGTCGGGGAAGACGACCAAGGGTGCGTGGCTGGTGGCGCGGCTTGTCGAAAGTGGAGGCAGCGGTGGTGGTGCGGACTACGGCGGCCTGGGCTGGGCGGTAGAGACGAGCCGGCGGCCACCGTTGGGCAGCCTCCTGCTGCTAGCGGAGGTCACCTCGTGGCTGGAGGCACGCGAGGGTGTCAGCGTAGAGGAACGGGGGTGGCTTGGCAGCCTCCACGGCAGACCTGTTCTGCAAATTATTTTTTTTTGTATTTTGATTTTTTTTGTGTTTTTTTTTATAATTTTGTATTGATGTCAGAAAATAAAAATGCAAGGATGAAGAGAAGATGGTGATGTTGGTGATTGTGATGATGTTGTTTAGTGGAACAAATGTGGTGATAATGTATGATGATAATTGGTGGTGGTTGATGGTTAAAATGATGGTGTGATTTTTGTTTAATGAACAAGATGAGCAAACAAGGTTAGAAAAAAAATGAAATGACAAGGGAAAGTTGAGGGATTACTTACCTGTGATTTGCCGAAGATGGAGCCACGGAGTGCGGCTTCCGATTGTGGCCTCGAGGAGATGGCAGTTGCTCCGAAGCTTGGTAGCCTCACGAGTGGGGCTACTACAGCGAGAGATCACCGGATCGCACCTGAGAATAATCTCGAGGAGGTTGTTGCTCAACCGTGATAAAGCTGCAGCTGTCACCTGAAACTTCAAGGGGGCTCGCTCCTCTCTTATCGAAAGAACGGTGGATGATCATGAATGGAGGAGGTGAGGTGAATATAAAGAGGAAGAAAGGGAAGTTGGAGAAGGATGGGCTTCGGTCCTCATTTATATACAGGATATATAAAAAAATATAATTTTCATTCGCAACCAATTGAAATGTAAAATACATAACAAATATGTATAATACATATCATAATTGTGTAATACATATCAATATTGTATAGTACACATCAATATTGTATCAAACTGTGAATCATGCTGCATCCAGGATTGGATGCAGCATTTTTCTATCGTCGTTGCTTGCATGGAGAACTTCGCCGATAGTCACCACCACTTTCGTGTAATCTTGGGACAGATTCCCCACCATCCATGTCAGACCGACATGTTGTCGTTGACACCTGTATGAAGAACTTGCCAATGAGGTCGTGCATGATGTCGTCAACTCCGCTCATGCGTCACCGTCGTCATCTCCACTCACGCACTTCCATCATCAACTCTGTGATGTGATGAAAGGATTGATGTCCCACGATACTCCAGCACGGATTCTACGTCGACGGTGAAGACGGAGATGAAGATGGCGAAGAGGTTGATGAAGCCTTCGATAATGGCAGGCACGATCGGAGTAATCGCCAACGTTGTCGTTGTGCGCATCCTCCTCTTCCTCCTGTTTTTTGAGCGTGTGAGAGTAGGGTTTTGGAATGGATTGAATGTGGTAGCGTGAATGTAAAATTAGGAGAGAGAGGGAGAGAGGTAACATGAATGACAAATTAGGAGAGAGGAATTAAGGAGGGGATATTTTAGGTGGTTACATGCTATATTTAGATAACGAATAATGATAAAAATGGGTGTTTAGTTAATTAAATAATATTATTAACATACCTTTTATAATAACCGTTCGATTAATTACGAAAAATAGAGACTCCTACGACCTCCATCCAGAACAGATAAAATACATCAAATTTGTGACCGTTAAAAAATGACTATCTAGATGGATGCCGTAGGAGTCTCAATTTCTGATGAAATTTGAATGACATATTAGAAGGATATAATTATGAAAATCCATGGAAGCATTTTTTAAAGGAAAAATTGAAAAAATGAAAGTAGAGTAGGTAAGTTACTGATGAATACTCATTCATCACTCTTTATTCTTTTATTTTAGCTAAATATCTTAGCGAAGCATCATGTAAATAGCTGTAAATAAAATAAATTAGCAATAAGCATGTATTTGTTAATATCTAATCATTAGAATGTATTTGTGCAAAAATAAAAGAATAAAGAATAAAATAAAAAGAAGGAAATATTTAGAATAAATATAGAGTGATCTGAACCCAGGAGAGGGCCAAGCATTGGCCTGATCGCCAAATAAAATAAGTAGAGAGAGATAGGGCCACTCTACCTTGTACATATATACACCCTTTATGTATATAATTTATTCTTACAAAAATAAAACTAAGAAGATATTTTTATTTCTTTGTATATATTTCTAAAAACAAAACAAAAATTAGAAAAATAAAATAAAATAAAATAAACTCTCTCTCTCTCACCTTGTACATAATACATGTATTTATGTTTCACTCTCTATTTATTTTATACAAGTAAATAAATAATAATAATAAAACAAAAATTATTTTATAATCCAAATATTATGTTGTAAATAAATAAAATATAAAATTGGGATATTTTTGTAAAAATAATAATTTGAAAATAAATGTACAAAATACATAGGTATTTTATACATGTATATAATATACTATACTTTATATTCCATAATTTATTTTTCAAAAAAATAAATACAAATCACATAAAAATAATTTGGAAAATAACAAATATTTTTCATGTTGTATATTTTTTAATTTAAAATTATTTGCTATTTTTAATCGATTTTATAAATATTTTTGACTATTAATTTTCCGATTGGTCCAGGAGGAATGTTGACCCCGGTCAACTACCCCTCCCGAACCTCCCCTCGCGCGGATCCGGGCTTTGTGCTCTCTTTGCTGATTTCTACAGACCCGATCCGACCACCTCCGACTTTATTCCAAGGCTCCGATTATCAAGGGGGGATCCAAGACCTTTGCCCGTTGATTTCCTTAGGGATCTGCCCCTCGGTTCGCGTGCTCGATCCGATTCTTCCAAGCTTCCTGGGACATTCTATAAAGCTCTTCATTTGCTCTCCCAGCTAGCCAGCTCGCGCCGCACCCTTCTCTGCTACCCTAGAAACCTCTGCCTTGGTGACAGCAACCAGAGGCCACCTTTGGTCATCGGAGAGGAGCTGTGTAGCTGACGCTCAAGTCTCGTGGCCAGAGCACCGCTGCGACGAGCCTCCTCCACCAGCCGCAGCGAAGTCGAGGCAAAGACCCCGTCGTCCGACTACCCTGGAGCTTAGGATCACGTTAGGACCCTCAGGTAGCTTTCAGATCAATCCTGGTTACTTTATTCCGTCAAACTTTCATTTGCGTTCCACCGCACCTCCGCCAGCTCCGACCAACCGGTTGGAGCCTCGTCACAGTGATTCACCCGTTCCGATCGACTACCCCGCTCACGCTTCATCTTCCCACACCGTCTGATCACCCTGACCTTGGCTCGGATTGCCAAGATTAGGACATCGGTCTCATCTATCGCCTTTGCCGGAGACCCCCCTCCCATTCACCGCCGCTTCTCTTTATCTTAGGTCCAATAACCCCAACCGGAGCCTTGCTCCGAGTCCGAGCTTTCTCATGCAGGACTTAGCGCGCGTAGAGACACCCCAGTTCCCCTTCGACCACCTTCGCCGGAGCTCGCCCAGGTCACAGTCGATGCCACGATCATCCGACCGTTAGTGACTCCATCTGAGCCGATAACCCGATGTGGAAGGGCCTCACGATTCTTTTGGTGCCGGCAGATCATTTATCGGAGCTTCGGATCCTCGCTGGTGCTCTGGAGAAGCTTGCCCAGGCGTTGTTCTTCCAGAGCCTCCCTCTGCCGTCGGATTGACCCCTTCTTCCAGACGCAATTCCAACCATCCATCACCTGGAGCTGTGAGGCCGTTAGATCCGTACCAGCCATGTTTCCGACATCTGACAGCCGTCAGATCTGATCTCTGACGTACCAGAGCCGCACGTTCACGCCCAACCAGCAACCGCCACCTTTCTCGCCACGCGCAGCTCACGTGTCTGCATGGGTAAATTGCTCATTTTACCCTGCCTTTATTTTTGTTTGTCTTTTAGTATGTAAAATAAAGTATACATTAGACCATTTTGCGCTTTGGCACCTGTAGTTTTCTATATTTGCATTTCAGTCCTGCCTGTGTAGACCCACATGCTTCGTCACGTGTTTTTCTGGGTAATCTGCAGTATGTACCCCGAACTTCGTTGTTGTTATTGATTGCATATTCAGTTTCCATATTTGCAAATATACCCATGTGCATGTTGTTTTCCAACATACGCGGAAATTAGTGGGAAATTTACAGATCGGACCCTAGAGTTTTTGTGCGTGTTATTATTTGGTCCCAGAACATGTTTTCTTTGCAGTTTGGTCCATGTATGCTGTGTGTTTTATCTTTGATTAAATAAATAGCATTTTAAATTCAAAAGTCACGAAATTTTGACACATAGCTCCTGCCACTGTGTAGGAATTTCAATGAATTTTTGGTTCTGTTTTGTTTTCATTTATTATTTTTAAAAATTCAAAAACCTTAAAAAGTGTCATTATATGTTTTAGAAAAGAAAAAAAATATTTAAAAGCCTTGAAAATTTCTAAAAAAAATCTTGATTTCGTATTTTGTGTTGTTTGAATTTCTTTCCAATTTTCACCTTATTTCAATTTATAAAAACCATAAAAATTAAAAAAGAGTAAATATCTTAGAAAAAATCAACAAAAATTCATAAAAAAATAAAAAATGTATTTTTAGTTGTTGTAGTTAGGTTTGGTTTTATAGTTTCTCATAAAAATATTGTTGGGATTTTATAAGCATTTTAAATAATTTTGATATGCCTTTAGATCACAGCTGTGCATTGCTCCCTGTTTTTGGATTTATTTTATTTTTAGAAAATTAATTAAAAATCAGGAAAACTCCATAAAATCGACAAAAACATTTGAATATTTTAAAAACATAAAAAATATTTTTGTTTGATTTTTTTGAGTATTGTTGGTGCTTGAAATAATTGTTTGAAGTTGCTTTTTGGCTCTCTTTTATTCTTTTTATCAATTTTAAAATCATAACAAAAATGAAAAATTATAAAAACCACCATTTCTTTTCTTTTCCTGGATTCCCGACTACTTTGTAGCTTTTGCATTACGTGCTCCTTGTGTTCAACCTTGGTAGCTATACCATGAAAAATAAATTAACGAGACCACTTACTTGGTTTGAGTGTTTGATTTCTTTATTGGTGGTCTTATTTTCTTGTTGAGTCCGGTCCGAGTAGTTGAGGTCACAATGACCCTTGATACCATTTTAACCTTAGTTGCTCGGGCTGCTCATCAGAATGGCGCCGTTGGCAGTGAGCACAGCTTAGTAGTCGGTTTTCCCTTTTCGGTTTTATTTTTATTTTTCTTCTTTTTATTTTCTTTTGTTTGAGTTCTTTTTATTTTTGTTTTTGTTTTAGTTATATTTTCTTTTTATTTTATTTCCTTTGTTTTTATATTGCATTTATTTTTATTTTTATTTTATTTTATTTTCCATTTTTATTTTTAATAATTGTGGACTGAAATTTTCTGTTCTGCCTTTCTTGAGAGGGCCCGATGAGAGAGGACGGCGATCTTCGGAGAGCCAAGGCACCCACGTGATTTGGAGGCGGCTCGTTTCTGCATCGAGCCGTAGGAGAGCATAGGAGAGGAGGAGAAGGATTTTGGGAGTAGTGTAGTTTAGTTTTAGCCTTAGTTTATTTCTGTTACTATTGTTGTAATAATACAGGACAGACTTGGACTCAGACTTGGCATGATCTCAGGGTCTATTTCACCGAGCATCGGTGTGCTCGGGGGACCTCACCGCAGATTTTCGTCGATTTTGTGTTTCATCGCATTTCTCTTTTATTTTTGATTCTCGAAGTTTTTAGCCCTTAGACATAGGATTTTTACTTGATTGTGACGTAATTACTTAAGGCCCAGCCCTAATTGCTTATCTGTTACTATATATCGATAATTGGACCTTATTAATGAAATCACAAAAGAAAAAGTTAACTCGATCACCTCAGGGGTCACGTGCTGCTAGAGGCCGTACACAGTGCTGGCAGGATCCGTTGTGGCGGATACCGATCGGCATCAGAGACCAGACCCCGACCCCTCTTGTTGACCCGTTAGCTACCGTTCTATTCGAGTAGAAATTATTTGTCTAAGGCCTATTTCTTCTTGCATCATATAGGTAGTTTTATTTCAGTCTTTTTATGCGCGGATCACTCTGCATATAGAGAGCTGGAGTCACGTATGCATTTCTTACTCTGCATGCATCATAGTGTTTGATCGCACATCAGCTTTTTTGACTTCTCCCCCTATTTTTGGACTTTAAAAATAAACAGGAGAATAGAAAAATTTGTTAGGCATTGTTTTCTTTGAAAAATACCTAAAA
Organism: Ottelia alismoides; assembly: GCA_037367405.1. Taxonomy (NCBI): domain Eukaryota; kingdom Viridiplantae; phylum Streptophyta; class Magnoliopsida; order Alismatales; family Hydrocharitaceae; genus Ottelia; species Ottelia alismoides. Next base: position 27,598 of record JAZKJV010008034.1, on the reverse strand, counting down.
AAGAAAAAAAACTATAAAATTGGGACTGCTAAAGCACACTTGATCCTAAAAGACACCTCACTTAAAAATTTGTCTTGGGAGAGTAATCCCCTCATTGTCTAGTTTGGATGAGCGAGAGAGTGACCCGCACACTAGGCTAGAGCCACATCCGACCTCTCCTCAGACTGCTAATTTCGGGTTAGTCGTTCTCCAGTGAGGATCACTCTGGTTTCTGGTAAAGCGGGTCGTGATATCCTTAACAGAGCGAGTCGATCAGGTAGCCAGTAAATGGTCTGTGACTTGTAGTGGCTGGGAAAGATCTAGCCTTGAGATCGGGACAGTCTCCTGGGAGTGTTGGATTCCCAACAGCTCGCTTAATCGCTCTGAAAGACTGTTCGATCACCTAATAAAATTGACAAGATAAAAGACCGAACTTTTACGCTCATCAGCTCTGCGTGAGTAGGTGAATTGGGGGTTTGCTTGACCGATCTTGTGTGTTTTTCCAGATCTCATCCGCCTTTACTCGCCACATCAAGATGATGGGCCGGAGGTCCCTTAGGCAGCCTCTGGCTGCACCGCTTTCGAGCACTCCGGTCCGCTCATCAAGGTTGGTTCACGAGAGCCGAGACCCGCTCTCCGAACTTGAGTTTGACTCCACCCTGTTCCTCTTCGACCACCCTTCTATCAGTTCTGAGGTGCCCAAGCAGAGATCGCAGCAGACAGTTGATGATTTATCGGCACCTGAGTTTGGGTCTTTTGCCTTTGTAGATACCATGGCCAGCAGTGAGGAGTGCATCGATGGACCTAGCGGGAACTAGACTTATGTACTTGATCAGGGTGCCATCAACAACTCCCTGTTAGCCTCCCTAGAGACCATGCATCGTCAGATCAGGGACCAGGGATCTTTCATGGTGGACATGCATCGAGAGATGGAGCAGATGAGAGCTGACAGAGAGCAGCGCAGAGCCGGTGGAGGAGGAGACAACCCTTAGGGAGGAGAGCCTGAGGAACCAGCACAACCAGCAGCACCTGCACGACCGATTAGAGAGTTGCACAACCCTGGTGCAACTCTAACCCACAGATGGATACAGCTGCCAGCCATTTTGGAAGATTTCAATCTCCCGCCTAAGACCATCCAACTTCTACCCCGATTCCACGGACTCGCCAAAGAGGAGCCACACCTCCATCTCCAGGAATTCAAGATGATCTACAGTACTATCCACGATCGACTCGTAGATGAGGATACCATCAGGATGATGGCACTTCCGTTCTCCCTCGTAGACAAAGCAACCAACTGGCTGAAGCACCTAGGGAGATTCATCACATCATGGGAACAGCTCCGGAACGAGTACTGGAATAAGTATTATCCACTCGGCTAGACGAATGCAGCTCGAGCCCTGATCAATAACTTCACCATGCTTCCCAACGAACAGTTTCATGAGGCATGGGACAGATTTAGGTAGCTCACAGACCAGTGTCCTCATCATGATATATCCAAGCCCAACCTTGTTCAGAGTTTCTTCTGCGTGCTTACACCGGAGTTGCAGGGGCTAGTTAACGCATCCTGTGGGGGCTCATATTTCGCCAAGGATGAGGATCATGTCTGGGCCATCTACGAGGAGATGGCGGAGAACTACACAGTTATGTCCCAGACCCAACTATATGCACAGGGGAAGCCCACACCACAGGTTGTGTCCTATCATAGGATAGCATGGGTCGATGACGGTCCATCTACATCATCAACAACCGCAACACAGGCAGAGTCGATGGCCGCTAACATGGGGATCATCAGCAAGAAGTTGGACCGCATCGAACTTATTGAAAAGAAGCAGTGCTCGGGCATGTCTTAGATAGATCAGATGGCACAGATGCTGAGTGACATGAAGACCCAGATCATCTGTCTCCAAGAGGCACAGATGGCTCCTCAACCCCATCTTAGGTCACGGGCAGATCTCAGCAACAACAACTCGACCCAGCCCTCCGCCCACTACCGACAGGTGCATCATATTCAGGCGGAGCAGTTCCAGCAGCAACAGCAGTATGTCCAGCCACCACCATCTCCAGATACTCAGATGGTGGTCTACCACCCAGATCAGCCCCTGGCAGTTCTTCCCCCACCCACGTACCGCAGGAGCCGTTGATGGAAGTCAACGGGATTTGGTATGACCGGCCTCAGCTTGGGATCTGACGAGACCATCCCGGATTCTGTTGGTCGACCGAAGGTACCTCTTCCCAGCAGCAGCCTCCAATTCAGGGTGGCCAGTTCAGCCAGTAGCAGCAGCAACCCCAGTTCCCACAACCACAACCACATCCACCTTACCAACAGCAGGGTCCTCGTCCCTATCAGCAGGGACAGACGTGGAGGCAGCAACAACCTCAGCAGTTTCATCCCAAGTATCCCTCTCATCCTCAACAGCAGCAACCTCACTTTTAGAGAGACAACCCGTACGGTTCTCATCGGCCAGCCTATGAGAAACCAGCTTTAAATGATCTAGCCCGCCTTATCTCCGATCAGCAGGCTACATTCAGGCAGGAGATGGACGAGTTCCGTCAGGAGATGAGGGAGATAGTGAAGGACAAGGATGCCATACCCGCTCAGATCGAGCCAAACCCGAACAACCTGAAGAGGAAGTCTGAGCAGGTAGAGTTTACAGAGGTTACCACTCCTAGTGATTCACTTGGTGATATTTTTGCATACACTTTTGATGCTGACTTTGTTACACTTAGGAGCGGTAGGATGCCAGCCGGCGGTGCCTCGTCTGAGCGATGACCACATGCAGACTCAGAAGTGCCAGACGAGGAGGAGAGCGGTGTTGATGCCGCTCATGATGATGTTGATGACGGTGGTGCTGACGCCACCAAGGATGTTGATCCAACTGACAGTACTAAAGCTGTCACTTCGCCAGATGTAGGAGGTGGTGTTGATAGCACCAGAGATGATGCTGAGCCACAGTGCGGTGCTGATATCGCGAGTCCAGATGCCACTATCCCCTCCTTCGTGATAAAGGATGGGATCCTCCCAATGGTAGAACTTGGCCTTCGTGAGGAAGGTTTCAAGTCGCTGCCTGGGCAACAAGATAGTTCACAATATCAGCGTACCACAGGAGAGAGGCGATAGCAAGGATCGCCTCATCTGGGAAGGTATCACAAATAGGCTTAATATGCTTAGAATCCTCGAGAAACTTCAATCGGGAGAGATGATCCGCTACCACATTCTTCACTCCAGGCTTGTCCTTAATCTCTATGTCAAACTCCTGGAGTAGAAGGATCCATCTGGTCAATCTGGCTTCGACATCCTTCTTTGTCATGAGGTACCTGATGATGGTATGATCAGTATAGATGGTCACCTTAGATCCAATGATGTACGATCTGAACATATCTAGGGCGAAAACTACGGCTAGCATCTCCTTCTCAGTGACAGTGTAGTTCTACTGAGCGACATCCAAAGTCCGCTAGAGTAGTGAATAGCAAAGGCGACTCCATCCCTCCTCTGTCCCAGCACGGCCCCTACGGCAAAATCGGAGGCATCCATCATGATCTCAAATGGGAGAGACCAATCAGGCGGCTGGAGGACAGGAGACTCTACAACTAGACTCCTGAGAGTCTCAAATGATGCTAGACACTTATCATCCACAATGAACTCGGTGTCTTTCGTCAGCAGATCAGTCAATGGTTGGGCAATCCTACTGAAATCATGTATGAATCGTCGGTAGAAACCGACGTGTCCCAGAAAAGACCGTAACTGCCACAAGTTGGACGGTGGACTGAGTTTCCTAATGATATCCACCTTGGCCGGATCAACCTCCATGCCCTTGTTGGAGATGATATGGCCAAGCACCGTCCCTTGAGTCACCATGAAGTGACTCTTCTCCCATGAAAGCACCAGATGGACCTCTATGCATCGCTGGAGGACGCGATCTAGGCAGTCAAGACAAACATCAATCCCATCATCGTAGACCGAAAAGTCGTCCATGAAGACCTCCAAGCACTCCCCCACCATGTCCGAAAAGATGGACAACATGCACCTCTGGAATGTCGTCGGGGCATTACACAATCCAAAGGGCATCCGTCTGAAAGAATATGTCCCAAAGGGACAGGTGAAGGTGATCTTGTCTTGGTCCTCGGGCGCAATGGCCACCTGATTGTATCTGGAGTACCCGTCCAAGAAACAGTAATGGCTCTTCCCTGCTAGCCTCTCTATAATCTGATCAATAAAAGGCAGCGGGAAATGATCCTTCTCGGTGGTCTGGTTCAATCATATGTAGTCCACACAGACCCGCCAAGAAGTGGGTACCCGGGAAGCGATCTCCTCTCCAGACTCACTAACAACTATGGTGATGCACATCTTCTTGGGCACCACATGCAATGGACTGACCCACTTGGATTCGGAGATGGGGTATATAAAATCGGTGCTCCACCATTTCGAGATCTCCTTCATGACAACATCTCGAAGGTTCGGGTTCAGCCGCTGCTGGAACTCACGCGATGGCTTTGCGTCCTCCTCGAGATAGATATGGTGGGAGCACAGGGCCGGACTTATCCCCTGGAGATCGGCTACGCTCCATCCAATCGCCTTGCGGTTCTTTTCAAGAACCCCCATCAGATGGGATTCTTGCTCTCCAGTCAAATCCGTTGAGATAATGACTAGGTACATCTCATGCTCACCCGCAAGGAACCTATACTTCAGCGATGAAAGCAAAGGCTTCATCTCTGGACAACTCGGTGCTGGTGGATCTGGCCTCTGAAAGGTCTGAGTGAATGCGACCAAATCTGCATGGGAGAATGAGAACTCTCGCTAAACATCTGCATCTGAATCTGGTGAAGGCTGCTCTACTGGTGTGTCTCTACTCTGCGCGGGATCAGGCTCCACCCTAGCTGTAGGCTCTGTGGAAGTCAGACACGATATCAAATCATCAAACTCTGCCCAGTCTATATCTGACACCGAGGGATCTATATCAGAATCACAAGAAAAATCTGCCTCACGGTCAGGAACCGACTCTGCTGCCTGAGATGTATCCTGGACCAGGAATGCGCTCTCCAAGCTTTCCTCTGTTGGCGTCTGTGCATCAGTGAACTCTGAAGGTGAGAGGATGGCATGTGCTGCTGGATCTGCCCAAACTGCCTCATCATCTGTAATCACAAAATCGCAGTCCTGGTGGATGTCTCGCCCTGCCTCTGTCATCTGCTCTGAATCTGAATGTGGCTCTGAGCAAGTGGAATCTTTGGCTCTAGTCTCCTAGATCGTCTCTATTTGTATACTCTCGCCCTCGACGCGAAAGTATACCTTCCCGCTATCATGATCGGACACTGCCTTGGCTGTGGCCAAGAACAGACATCCTAAAATAATGGGGGTATCGGTCACGGACTCAGGGATCTCCATGTCCAACACAACGAAGTCCATGGGGAATTGTAGGCCCTGAATTGTGATGATAACGTCCTTCAGCAACCCCTTCGGCCTCTTGACAGATTGATCAGCAAACTGAAGGACCGTCCTGCTCTGTCGTAGAGGGCCTAGCTCGAAGCGGTCGAGTAAGGCTGTCGGAAGTAGGTTGATCGATGAACCACTGTCTAATAGAGTACGGTCGAACCTCTGCTCCTGAATGTGGCATCTGACATATGGGGCTCCTGCATCTGGCCTCTTGGCTGGCAGACGGTTTTGGATCGCAAAGCATGTGGCACGAGTGAGCACATGGATCTCTGACTGATGGTTCCTCCTCTTTTTCCAAACTGTGGTCCTGTCTCTGAGGGATCTCTGGAAGAGAGGGATGTGCTCCAAGGCCTCATGTAGAGTCAGCTGAATGTGAAATCGGTCCATCATCTACTGGTTGAACTCTAGGTGGTGTGATCTTTTTGGATTTTATTTGGTCCCCTTAGCCAAGCGGAGTGCTTGGGGAAAGGGGACTGCTGGGTCCTTCTCAGATGAAGGATTAGGATCGGGTCTGGGATGCTCAGGAAAAGTAGAATCCATACACAAATCATCAATCAACACATGTGGATCTGAAAATAACAAACCCTTTCCTTTATTCACATAAGTGTCCTGAGATACCTGAACTGAAGGGAAAACAACAAGACTAGCAGAACTGGAAATGGTGGCCTCAGCACCACCCTCGACATCTGGAATCACGACATCAATACTGCACTCTGGCTCAGAGACTGGTATGGTGGCATTAGTACCATCTCCTCCATCTGGTGAAGTGACGGCCTCAGTACCGTCAGCGGGATCAACGTCCTTGGTGGCATCAGCACCACCATCATCATCATGCGTATGAGCAGCATCAGCACCACTCTCCTCCTCATCTGGCGCTCCTGAAGGTGCATGGGATCATCGCTCAGACGAGGCGCCGCCTGCTGGCATCCTACCGCTCCTAAGTGTAACAAAATCAGCATCAAACATATATGCAGTAATATCACCAAGGAAATCACTATGAGTGGTGGTCTCTGTGAATTCTATCTGCTCAGACTTTCACTTGAGGTTGTTCGGGTTCGGCTCTATTTGTGCAGGAATGGTAGCCTTCCCCTTCACTATCTCTCGCATCTCCCGTCTGAACTCGTCCATCTCCCATCTGAAGATAGCCTGCTGATCGGAGATGAGGCGGGCTAAGTCATCCAAGGTGGGGTTCTCATAAGCAGGCCCATGAGAACCTGATGGGTGGCCTCATTGGTAATGAGGCTACTGCTAGTGGTGTGAGAGATAAGGGGGCTGATACTGTTGGGAGTGATACTGCCGAGGCTGCCTCCAAGACTATCCCTGGTGATAGGGACAAGCACAATGCTGTTGCTGCTGTGATGGTTGCTGGTGTGACGGGAACTGGGGCTGCTGGTGGGTCTCTCGCTGCTGACTGTATTGGCCACCCTGAACTGGAGGCTGCTGCTGGGAACTGGTGCCTCTGGCCAACGGAATTCGAGATGGTCTCGTCGGATACCGAGCTGGGGTCAGTCGTACCATATCCCGTTGACATCCATCAACGGCTCCTTCTCGTACGTGGGTGGGGGAGTACTGCCAGGGGTTGGTCAGGATGATACACCACCATCTGGTTGTCCTGAGATGGTGGCGGCTGCACGTACTGCTACTACGACTACTGCTGATACTGCTCTACCTGAACATGGTGGACCTGTCGGTACTGGGCGGAGATCTGGGTACTGCTGCTGCTGCCTGGGTCTACCCGTGACCTAAGATGGGGCTGAGAAGCCGTCTGTGCCTCCTGGAGACACATGATCTGTGTCTTTAGGTCACTCAGCATCTGTACCATCTGATCTATCTGTGTCATACCCTGGCATTGCTTCTTCTCGATCAACTCGATCCGGTCTAGCTTATCGCTGATAATGCCCATGTCAGCGACTGTCGACTCTTCCTGTGCTGTTGCCGCTGATGAAGTAGAGGGACCGGCATCGACCTGTGTTATCCTTTGATAGGACACGGCCTGTGACTGGGGCTTCCCTTGTGTATAGAGGCGGGTCTGAAACATCACTGTATAGTTCTCGGCCATCTCCTCGTAGATGGCCCAGACCTGGTCCTCATCTTTGGCAAAATATGATCCTCCAGAGGATGCATTCACCAACCCTTGCAGCTCGGGTGTAAGTCCGCAGAAAAAGCTCTGAACTAGGTTTGGCTTCGAGATATCATGGTGCGGACATCTGTCTGTAAGCTCCCTGAAGCGATCCCATGCCTCGTGAAACATCTCGTTGGGGAGCATGGAAAAGTTGCTGATCAGGGCCCTCGCTGCATTGGTCCAGCTGAGTGGGTAATACTTGTTGAGGTACTCGTTCCGGAGCTGCTCCCATGTCGTCACAAATCTCCCTAAGTCCTTCAGCCAGTTGGCTGCTCTATCAACGAGGGAGAAGGGAAATGCCATCATCTTGATGGTGTCCTCGTCCACCTGGTGATTGTGGATGGTGCTGCAGATCATCTCGAACTCCTGGAGATGAAGGTGTGGCTCCTCGGTGGCGAGTCCGTGAAAATGAGGAAGGAGCTGAATCGTCTATGGCGGGAACTTGAAGTCTGTGCTCCAGCTGCTGGCTGGACTGGCTGCTCTCCCTCAGGAATATCTGGTCCATTCCCTCCACCGGGTCTGCGCTGCTCTCTATCGGCTCTCATCTACTCCATCTCCCGGCGCATGTCCACCATGAAAGCTCCCCGGTCACGTATCTGTCTATGCATCATCTCCAGGGAGGCTAACAGGGTGTTGTTGATCGCACCCTGGTCCAAAGCATATGTCTGCTCCTGTTTGGGGCCCTCGGTGCGGTCCTCGCTATTGGCCATGGTCTCTGCAAAGGCAAAAGACCCAAACTCAGGTGCTAAAATATCATCTGGCTGCTGCTCTCTCTGATCAGGCACCTCAGGACTAATAGTAGAAGGATGGTCGGGGGAACAAGATGGAATCGAACTCGAGTTCGGAGAGCGGGTCTTGGCTCTTGCGAACCAACCTAGATGAGTGGGTCAGAGTGCTCGAAAGCGGTGCAACCAAAGGCTGCCTAAGGGACCTCCAATCCATCATCTTGATCGTGGCGAGTATGACGGATGAGATCTGGAAAGCAAACAGGATGGTCAAGCAATACCCCAAATTCACCAACACAATGCAGAGCTGATGACCGTAAGAGTTCGGTCTTTTATCTTGTCATTTTTATTTTGGTGATAAGACAGTCTATCAGAGTGATTAGCGAGCTGTTAGGAATCCAACGCCCTGAGGAGACTGTCCCAATCCCAAACTAGATCTTTCCCAGCCAGTACAAGCCGCGGACTGTTTACCGGCTACCCGATCAACTCGCTATATTAAGGATATCGTGGCCCGCTTTACCGGAGACCGAAGCGATCCTCACTGGAGAACGACTATCCCAGAATCAGTAGTCTGAAAGAGGTTCAGATATGTCTCTAGCCTAGTGTGCGTGTCACTCTCTCACCCAATCAAACCATCCAATGAGGGGATTACTCTCCCAATGCAAAATTTTAGGTGAGGTGATTTTTAAGTCCAGTTTGCTTTAGCAGTCCCAATTTTATGATCTCTCTTTTTTAGGTATTTTTCAAATAAAAACAACCGCCTAATGAATTTTTCGATTCTCCTGATTTTATTAAGTCCAGAAAACAGGGGGAGAAGACGAAAAAGCTGATGCACGATGAAATCAATGATGCGTGCTGAGTAAGAATGCATACCTTTCCTCGAGCTCTCTACATGCAATATGATCCGCGCATAATTGAAAGACATGAATAAAGTCTAACCTAAATGATGCAGCGAGGAAAACGGCCTTAACATGAATTTCTACACGAGAAGAATGGGAGCTAACGGGTCAACGGGAAGGGTCGGGGTCCGGTCTCTGATTCCGATCGGTGTCCGCCACAACGGATCCTGCCAGCGCTGTATACGGCCTCTAGCAGCACGTGACTCCTCGAGTGACCAGGTTATCTTTTTTCTTATTAATTAATTAATTAGGTCCAATTAAACGGTCTATAAAAACAAGCAGTCTAATTAGGTTGGGGCCCTAATCAATTATGTAACAGAGCAATAAAAATTCCTAAGCTAAGGCCAAATCCTCGAGAAACAAAATAAAAGGCCGTAAAAAACAAAAACCGGCGAAAAAGAGTGGTGGCGTCCCCCGAGCACACCGGTGCTCGGCGAAACAGACCCCGAAAATCCACAAGTCTAAGAGTCCTAGTTTGTCCCTGTATTATTACAATAATATAGCTGGAAATAAAAACTAACTACTCTACTCTAAGTCTACAGCTAAACTCCCAAGCACTTCTGCCTGACTCCTCTCTCGCGCTCTCATGCGGCTTTGTACAGAAGAAAGTCGCCCCCGATCCCCGCGGTTGCATCGGCTTTCCGAAGAAAGCTGCCTCGGTCGTCGGGCCCTCGCAAAAGAGACAAATAGAGGTGTGTCAGTCCACAGTTATTATAATAAAAAATAAAATAAAATAAAATAAAAAGACAAATATATGCAAAAATAAAAATAAAAAACAAGTAAAAATAAAAACAAAAATAAAATAAAAGAAAATCAAAATAAAAGAAAACAAAAGAAGACGAAAAAGCTGTGAAAACCCGTGAAAGAAACAAAAACCGCGAAAAAGTCGCGAAACTGAAAATTGAAAAGAAAAAGACTTCTAAGTCGTGCTCCTCAGCAACATCGCCATTCTGATGATGAGACTTTCGTGATCCGGGTAAAGGTAAAAATACGGGTCGTTGCGACCTGAACCTCGAAGCTCAGTCAACAAGAAATCAAGACCACCAAATAGAGATAAATCAAACAATGAAAACAAATAGCGGTCTGGCTATTTTATTTAACTTGGTATAGCGACCAGGATCGAACTCAAAGAGCACGAGCTGGCTAACATCCTACGAAGTAGTCATAAATCAAAGTAAAAAGAAATAAATATTTTTGGTGGATTTTATGGGTTTTTAATTTTTTTTGTGATTTTTAATTATAAAGAAAATGTAAAACAAAGCCAAAAAGTCACAATAAACTAATTATTTAATAACACAAAAATGTTAGAAAAATAAAATAAAATTTTTTGGATTTTATAACTTTTCAAGTGTTTTTGGTAATTTTCTCAGATTTTTATAATTTTTAGGGAATTTTCTAAAAATGAAAGAAAGCTAAAAATAGAAGCTATTGTGCAGCCAGATTTGAAAGGATAATTAAAAATATAAAAATAGCCTATAAAAATCTAGCAATAATTTTATGAAAGACTACAAATAAAATCCTAATTACAGAAAAAGAAATTATATTTTTTTGATTTTTCTGGATTTTTAATGATTTTTATGAGTTTTTTAGTGTTTTTTAATTTTTAGGTGTTTTATATATATCCGAAAGCCACAAATATTGCACAGAAAAAAAGAGACAACAAAACACATACAAAATATTTTTTTAGAATTTTTGGGGTCTTTTTAATATTTTCAGTTGGTTTTAAATTTAGACAGTGACAAAAAACAAAGTGTTTTAATTTTTAAAAATATAAAATGAAAAAAATATCCCAAAAAATCATTGAATTTTTTACACGTTGGTAGAGGCCATGTATCCAAATTTCATGAGATTTGGAATTAATTTGCTATTTTATTCAAGCAATCAAAAAGACACAGCACATAGGGACCTAAGTGCAAATAATGAAAACTTTCCAGCCAAATACTAACATGTGAAATAATATGGGGCAGAGATTGCAAAAAGCCTAGGCGCGCACGAGGGCGGCACGTGATTCACACGCAAAGGGGCATAAATGTAATTCCTATTTATAAAAATGCAATCAGTAACAGTTATAAAGTCTAGGGAAAACATGCAATTAACCCACAAGTCACGTGTCGATGCACGTGCTCCACATTCAAAGGGACTATATTGCAAATAAAAGAAGCCTAGGGTCCTACGTGCAAAATGTCCAAAAATAAAAACACTTCTAAAATTATTTACTGGACTAAAATGGAATGTAAACAAAGCTAAGGGCCTAAGAGTAATTTACCATTTATTACAGATCCAACAGTCGAAGCGGGTTCCACAAAAGATCGGATGGTCCTGATTCGCTGATACCCCTTCGACGATGGATGCTTCAGATCAGATCCTTAGATGGATCGGACGGCTACAAGCTCTCCGTGAATGGATGGCTGAGATTAACCTAGCGGAGGAGCTCGATCGGACGACGGTGGAAGGTCCTGGATGAACAGCTCGCCGGCGAACTTCGACCGGCCAATGCGCGCACCAGGGGGTCCTTCAAGGCTGCTCTGAGAGAGAAAACGATCCTGGTGGTGGTCCACAGCTGATGGTCAGCTTCGATGAGGCCGGGAGGTCCTGGAGGACCCCGACGATGCCAAGAACCTAGAGCACTGTGCTTCAATGATAGAACCTCCAGATGAGGTCCATTCGCCTTCGAATCTGCACAGAAAGGAAGCTGGGTCGAGGGCAAAGTGCCTCGACCCGGTTACGGGCGAAGTGGGTGAACGTGTGAGGCACCGCAGAGCTCTCCAGCGAGGCGACGATGGAGGAGAGCCGATAACCCTATTCCTGGGCGAACTAGGGGGAACGTAGGATTGAAGAACATGGAGAGGAGTCTGACGAAGGTGAACAACTAATCGAAAGGATGAATGGATGATCGGAGAGTGCGGGATGATCCGATGAAGGTCCGGTGGTCGGAAATCGAAGAATCGAAATCTACAGAAGGCTAGAGGTTATCGAGGGTACCTGATGGCCGAAGGCGTCTATGCTGGAGATCATCTACCTCCTGGGATCGTCGCCTCGATGGAATGACGCTTCCAGAGGCTCGAGCTCACCGGATGGCGGAGCACGGCGAGGGGGCTCGCCGGACCTAGGGCTAAGGGCTTCAAGCTCTCGCTGCAACACCCTCCTAAGCTCGTTGTCACTCGAGGAGAAGAATGGAGGTCACTGGCGTCGAAGACAATGGCCGAAGATGCGGAAAATGGCGGCTCCAGGTGAAGCTTTATACGTACAGGGGTCCGAGAAGATGGGCGTGACGTGCGCGAATCGAGAAGCGGACCCCTAAGGAGAATATCGGCTGTGAATCTCGGGTCCGCCCTCGACATTTGGAGCCTCAGATTGAAAAGAATGGAAGGTGGATCGAGGCGAGAAAATTTGGCGAAGACAGGTCAAAACCGGATCCGGGTGAAAAGTGGTCCACGGGGGAGAGTTGATCGGGGGTCAACAATCCCCCATGGACCAAACAGATTATTCCATTTCAAAAATATTTAGAAATTCAAAATAAAATAGAAAACGATTTTATTTAAAAATGTTTACAAATAAAAGAATGTTTATTTATTTTCAAACTATTTTTTAGTGATTTTTATTTATCTTTTTGAAAAATAAATTATGTTATATACATTGTATTATTTTATATACAGGTATAAAATACCTATGTATATATTTTATACTTTTATTTTTAATTTCTTATTTTTGTACAAATATCCCAATTTTATATTTTATTTATTTACAACTTAAAATTTAGAATATAAAATAATTTTTATTTGATTTTTATTATTTATTTACATAAGTAATATAAATAGATATATGTACATATGTACATGGTATGTACAAGGGTGAGGGTGAGAATTTATTTTCTTTTTGTTTCTATTTTAATTTTTTTTTATGATTTTTATTTTATGAATTTTATTTTATTTTTATAAATATTTACAAATTAATAAAAACCCATTTTTATTTTTGTTTTTATGAAAAATAAAATATATACATAAGAAGGAATATATACATGGATGAATGGCCCTATCTCTCTCTACTTATTTTATTTTGCAATCAGGCCCACATTGGGCCCTCTCTTGGGTTCAGGTCACTCAATATTTATTCTAAATATTTCCTTCTTTTTCTTTATTTCTTTATTCTTTTATTTTTGCACAAAAATATGCTAATTATTGATAATTACACAAGCATGCCTATTTGCTAACTTATTGTATTTACAACTATCTACATGGTGTTTTGCAAAGATAAATAGCTAAAATAAAAGAATAAAGAGTGATGAATGAGGATTCATCAGTATTGAGGCCACCCATTCTATTCCTGTTGCATTTCCTTTTGCTTATGTATCTCATGACTATTCTGAAAAATGTAATAAAGGAAAGAGTCTTCATTTGTGAGTCCATCTGTGATGCATGGAGATGTTTGTATGGATTCTACTTGCCATAGTAGCAGGGACCTGATCCATGCCCTCCATCTGAGGAGGGGGGCAGCCATTCCCTTCCTCCAAGCACTCTGCTTGGCTAAGGGGACCAAAAAAGAAAATCCAAAAAAATCTCAGCAGCTAGAGTTCAGCCAGCAGATGATCGACAGATTCCAGATACAGCTGACTCTACAAGAGGCCTTAGAGCGCATCCCTCTCTTCCATAGGAACCTTAGAGAGAAGACCACTATTCGCAGAAAGAGGAGGAACCATCACTCAGAGATCCATGGGCTTACTCATGCCACCTGCTTCGCCATCCAGAACCGTCTGCCAGCCAAGAGACCAGATGCAGTGGCTACCTATGTCATATGTCACATACATGAGCAGAGGTTCGATCGGACTCTATTAGACGATAGTTCTTCCATAAATCTACTTCCGACAACCTTACTCGACTGATTCGAGTTTGGCCCTCTCCGACAGAGCAGGACGGTCCTTCAGTTTGCTGATCGATCTGTCAAGAGGCTGAAGGAGTTGCTGAAGGACGTTGTCATCACAATTCAGGGCCTGAAATTCCCCATGGACTTCGATGTGTCAGACATGGAGATCCCTGAATCAGTGACCGATACCCCCATCTTCTTAGGATGCCCGTTCTTGGCCACAGCTAAGGCAGTGTCCGATCAAGATAGAGGGAAGGTATATTTTTGCGTCGAGGGCGAAAGTATACAAATAGAGACGATTGATGAGACTAGTGTGCGAGATTCAGCTTGCTCAGAACCGCTTACCGATTCATAGCAGATGACAGAGGCAGAGCGAGACGTCCACCAGGAGTGCAATTTTGTGATCACAGACGATGAAGAAGCTTGGTCAGACCCCGTTTCATGAGCCATCACCTCACATTCAGATCCCGTTGATGCACAGATTCTAGTAGAGGAGAGCTTGGAGAGCGCATTCTTGGCAGAGGACACATTTCAGGCAGCAGATCGCGTTCAGGAGAGAGAGGGAGTAGATATTTCCTTTGATTCAGATTCAGATCCCTTGGAGTCAGATATTGATTGGGAAGAGTTTGATGAATTGATTACATGTCTGATTCCCACAGAGCCAGCAGCTAGGGTGGAGATTGATCCCATTCAGAGTGCAGACACACGAGCAGAGCAGTCTTCACCAGATTTTTAGGTTCAGCGAGAGTTCTCCCATGCAGATTTGGTCACTTTCACTCAGACCTTTCAGAAGCCAGATCCGCCAGCTCCCAGTTGTCCAGAGCTGAAGCCCTTGCCGTAGTCGTTGAAGTATAGGTTTCTTGCGGGCGAGCATGAGATGCATCCAGTCATATCTCAACAGATTTGACTGGAGAGCAAGAATCTCGTTTGATGGAGGTTCTTGAAAAGAACCGCAAGGTGATAGGATGGAGTGTAGCTGATCTCCAGGGGATAAGTCTGGCCCTGTGCTCCCACCATATCTATCTCGAAGAGGACGCCAAGCCGTCGCGTGAGTTCCAGCGGCGGCTGAACCCGAACCTTCGAGAGGTTATCATGAAGGAAATCTCGAAATGGTGGAGCGTCGATTTCATCTACCACATCTCCGACTCCAAGTGGGTTAGTCGATTACATGTGGTGACCAAGAAGACGGGCATCACTACAGTTGTGAGTGAGTCTGGAGAGTAGATCGTTACCTGGGTACCCACTTCTTAGAGGATCTGTGTGGACTACAGACGATTGAACCGGGCCATCAAGAAGGATCATTTCTCATTGCCTTTTATTGATCAGATTATAGAGAGGCTAGCTGGAAAGAGTCACTACTATTTTCTTGACAGGTACTCTGGTTATAACCAGGTGGCCATTGCGCCCGAAGACCAAGACAAGACCACATTCACCTATCCCTTTGGGACATATGTTTTTAGACGGATGCCCTTTGGTCTATGTAATGCCCCGACGACATTCCAAAGTTGCATGTTGTCCATCTTTTTGGACATGGTGGGTGGGTACTTGGAGGTCTTCATGGACGACTTCTCGGTCTATGGTGATGGGTTTGATGCTTATCTTGACTGCCTAGACCACGTCCTTCAACGATGCATCGAGGTCCATCTTGTGCTATATTGGGAGAAGAGTCATTTCATGGTGACTCAAGGGACGGTGCTTGGTTATATCATCTCCAACAGGGGCATGGAGGTCGATCCGGCCAAGGTGGATATCATTAGGAAACTCATTCCACTATCGAACTTGCGATAGCTACGGTCTTTTCTGAGTTATGTCGGTTTCTACCGACACTTCATTCATGATTTCAGTCGGATTGCCCGACCGTTGACTAATTTGCTGACCAAAGACACCGAGTTCATTGTGAATGGTAAGTGGCTGGGGTCATTTGAAACTCTCAAGAATCTAGTCGTTGAGGCTCCTATCCTTCAGCCGCCTAATTGGTCTCTCCCATTCGAGATCATGACGGACGCCTCCGATTTCGCTATAGGGGCCGTACTGGGACAAAGGAGGGATGGAGTACCATTTGCCATTCACTACGCTAGCCGTACATTGGATGCCACACAACAGAACTACACTGTCACTGAGAAGGAGATGCTAGTCGTAGTCTTTGCCCTAAATAAGTTCAGATCATACATCATTAGATCTAAGGTGACTATCTTTACAAACCATACCGCCATCAGGTACCTCATGGCAAAGAAGTATGCCAAAGCGAGACTAACTAGATGGATCCTTCTACTCAAGAAGTTTGATATTGAGATTAAGGATAATCCTGGAGTCAAGAATGTGGTGGCAGATCATCTCTCCCGATTAGAGAATCTTGAGGATTCTGAGCAGATTGATCCTATTTCTGAGACCTTCCCATATGAGGCGATCCTTGCTATCGCTTCACTCCCGTGCTACGCCGACATTGTGAACTATCTTGTTGCCAAGAAAGTTCCACAAGGTTGGCCCAGGCAGCGATTTGAGACCTTTCTCGCGAAGGCCAAGTTCTACCATTGGTAGGATCCCGTCCTTTATCGTGAGGGAGGGGATAGCATCTGGCGTTGGTGCATTCCTCAGGAGGAGCACCATAGCGTCCTCACTTACTGCCACAAGCTTGAGGCAGGAGGACATCACTCTGGAAGGAGAACGACACAGAAAGTGCTTCAATCCGACCTATGGTGGCCTACCCTCTTCTAGGATTCTGATGAATTCGTGAAGAGGTGTACTAATTGTCAGAGGATGGGCACTTGTGGACATCTTGATATGATGCTGATGCAACCCATTCACTTCTATGAGGTTTTTGATGCATGGGGCATCGATTCCATGGGTCCATTCCCTAAAAGTCAGGGATTTGAGTACATTTTGTTGGCCATTGATTATGTGAGTCGTTGGGTTGAGGCCATCCTCGCCCGAACCATAGATGCTAGGACTGTATGCAGATTTTTGAGGAAGAATATCATTTCACGGTTCGGGATGCCTAGAGTGTTGATATCTGACGGGGGGTCTCATTTCTTCAATGATAAGGTAAAGGCCCTTGCTAGCGAGTTCAACATTGACCATCGAGTAGCCAATCCATATCATCCTCAGACCAATGGTCTTGCTGAAGTGTCGAACAGGGAGATCAAGATGATATTGCAGAAGGTAGTCTTCCCTGATCGAAAGGATTGGTCACATCTTTTGGACTCGGTCTTGTGGGCATATCGGACTTCCTTCAAGACTCCTTTGGGTACATCTCCCTTTCGCCTCATTTATGGCAAGCCCTGCCATTTACCTGTTAAGCTTAGGCATAAGTCACTTTGGGCTGTCACAGACATACTTTTTGATCCAGTGAGTGTAGGAGATCAGAGGAGGGCAGAATTGGCAGCCTCGGAGGAGCTTAGAGATGCAGCCTTTTCGAGCAGCCTACAATACAAGGAGAGAGTAAAGGAGTGGCATGATTCTCATATCAGCCACAAGTAAATTGAGCCAGGACAGAGAGTATGGTTGTTCGATGCCAAGCTTAGATTATTTCCAGGGAAGTTGCAGAGCAAGTGGAAGGGACCATACCTGGTCCGAAAGGTACATGACAATGGAAGCATTGACATATCTGAGATGTCATTTGAATCTACCTTTTGTGTTAACGGGAAGCGGCTCAAACTATATCTAGATCATGAGCCACTAGTCATTGACATCGCCCCTATTCATTTTGCGTGAGATGTGGTCTTTGACTCACATCTATTGCATCTCACGCCTGATTATCACTGTCTTCCGCTTTGTATAGATCCATATGTCCATATCATACTATTCTTCAGTCCAACACCCCATTTGCATCTTTGATTATGCTATACTTAGGGTGTACTTTACCCTAAGTATAGGGGGTGTCCGACTTTTTATTTCCTTTTTGATTCTTTCTACCTTTGTTTTGTTGCCTATACTTAGGTATATTTTACCCTAAGTATAGGGGAGGTAGGCCCTGTACATCCTTCCACTCAGATTTCCCTTCATGAAGCCGGTTATACTTAGGATTACTTGATCCTAAGTATAGGGGGAAACACCGAGATCCGTTTTCATTCTATTCTTTGATTCATCGATGTAGTATAGTTTTCTTTTCACTTCCCTATACTAAGCACGAGTTATGTCTTCTTCATCGCTCTTGATCCACTCTGAGGACATCGTTTGAGCTAAGTATAGGGGGGTGTCATATATATTTCATATATACTTTAGCCATAACTCGTACTTTGTGTGAGCGTGTTAATAAATAAAATGGCTAAAATCCTTAAAAATCCTAAAAATTTAAAAAATTTTCCTTGTACATAAAATTCTTTATTGCACATACATAGCTATTTATAAAATTATTTTTGTACAAATGTTTGTAAAAATATTTTGTGTAAAGCGTTTGTAAATATTTTGATATCAAAATTATGTATATAGTACAAAATTTTTATAAAATATTTGAAAAATAAAAGTTTGCAAAAAAACCTGGTGTAAATGTGTGTAAATATTTTACAAAACTTCTGCTTCCATACATTCATTCATTCAAACATTTTTCGAATTTTTTGCACGTTTTTAAAATTGCATAAAAACATTTTTCTATATACTTGTATAGTTTTCCTGAATCATAATTGACATTTAAACTAGCCTAGAATTAAATTGAAATATGGAGCTTGGTTAAGACCTTAATCCACCTAATTATAAGAGGAACCTTATAGGGCATAGGGTTAAGACTTTTCAGGTCCATGGTGACTTAATTCTTTGAGTCCACTAGGCTATGATCATATGTTGTCTTGATGAGCCTAAGTAGAACACTTAACAACGCACACATGACTCTCACAGACAATGGCTTTACTTGCACCAGCACCTTACACATAGCTCTCTATAGAGGAGGTGGTGAAGAGGCAGTCTTCTTTGGCTTGGGGTAGCATACGAGGGTAGTACTTCTAGGCAGAACCTCTCGTCTTCTTTTAGTGAAAGAAGTGCATCTCAACTTGGTCTGACGACATTGACGTCTAAAGACAGGAGTTGTGGGTTGCAATAATGCTTTAAAAGAGGGATAATCTACTGGCTCAAGAGGAAAAACTCCTTATGTATAATGCTGCACCATGTAGATATGTGGTACATATGCACATCGAAAAAAAATGTGCAAAAGAAAGAAAAAATCCAAAAAAAAGTGGTGGGTGTGATAGAAAATGAAATACCCACCGGAGTGTATATAGCCAAATAAAGAAAAGCTTATGTTACCCATTCCCATCTCACGAAGCTTGCAGCAGGAGACATAGCTACACTGGTTGGGCTCCCTAGGATACATGGCTACATTGGCCATGGTCCATTCTCTTCTTCCTCCTCTTCTTGAGCCAGTTGCACTTGAACTTAGAAGGGAATACCCGCTCCTCGAGGAAAAGCTTCCAGACTAGGGCATTAGAGTTACCTTGTTGAGGGGGGTTGTCACTTTGCCATTTCTGAGGTGGGGAGCTACATATCACTTACACAATACAAGGAAAGATTCATGGTCATTAGAGTTTGTGCATGTAGACTTGTTCTGATCTGGATTATTGAAGAGTCTTGATCATAGATTGGTGGAACTTAGAGGCTGTTAAGTTTTAAACCTAAGTCCAAATAAGGTTCCGATAAACTAATAATCCAAAGGTCTGACTGAGCTCCATATTTCAATTTAATGAAGGCAAGTTTAATAATCAACCTTGACTTCTCTTCTTTTTCTTTTCACTTCTTTTTCAAATAAGTGTTTGCTAAGGGACTAGCAAACGTAAAGTATAGTGGGGTGATGAATACTCATTTATCACTCTTTATTCTTTTATTTTAGCTAAATATCTTAGCAAAGCATCATGTAAATAGTTGTAAATACAATAAATTAGCAATAAGCATGCATTTGTTAATATCTAATAATTAGCATGTATTTATGCAAAAATAAAATAATAAAGAATAAAAGAAAAGGAAGGAAATATTTAGAATAAATATTGAGTGACCTGAACCCAAGAGAGGGCCAAGCATTGGCCTGATTGCCAAATAAATCAAGTAAAGAGAGATAGGACCACTCTACCTTGTACATATATACACCCTTTATGTATATAATTTATTTTTAACAAAAATAAAACTAAGAAGATATTTTTATTTCTTTGTATATATTTCTAAAAACAAAACAAAAAATTACAAAAATAAAATAAAAATAAAATAAACTCTCTCTCTCTCTCACCTTGTACATACATCATGTATATATATCACTCTCTATTTATTTTACTTGTAAATAAACAATAAAAATAAAACAAAAATTATTTTATACTCCAAATATTATGTTGTAAATAAATAAAATATAAAATTGAGGTATTTTTGTAAAAAAATAATAATTCTAAAATAAATGTACAAAAAAATAGGTATTTTATACTTGTATATAATATACTATAATGTATATTCCATAATTTATTTTCCAAAAAAAATAAAAATCACAGAAAAATAATTTAGAAAATAACAAATATTACTCATGTTTTACACTTTTTAATTTAAAATCATTTGTTATTTTTAATCGATTTTATAAATATTTTCACTATCTATTTTCTGATTGATCCAGGAGGAATGTTGACCCCGGTCAACTACCTCTCCCGGACCTCCCCTCGTGCAGATCCAGGTTTTGTGCTCTCTTCGCTGATTTCTACAAACCTGATCCGACCACCTCCGACTCCATTCCAAGACTCTGATTATCGAGGGGGATCCAAGACCTTCGCCCGTTGATTTCCATAGGGATCTGCCCTCGGTTCGCGCGCTCGATCCAATTCTTCCAAGCTTCCTGGGACATTCTATAAAGCTCTTCATTTGCTCTCCCAGCTAGCCAGCTCGCGCCGCACCCTTCTCTGCTACCCTAAAAACCTCTACCTTGGTGACAGCAACCAGAGGCCACCTTTGGTCATCGGAGAGGAGCTGTGTAGTCGATGGCTCAAGTCTCATGGCTGGAGCACCGCCGCGACGAGCCTCCTCCGCCAGCCGCAGCGAAGTCTAGGCAAAGACCCCGTCGTCCGACTCCCCTGGAGCTCAGGATCACGTTAGGAACCACAGGTACCTTTCAGATCGATCCTGGTTTCTTTATTCCGTCAATCTTTCAATGGCGTTCCACCGCACCTCCGCCAGCTCCGACCAGCCGATCGGAGCCTCGTCACAGTCATCCACCCGTTCTGATCGACTATCCCGCTCACCCTCCATCTTCCCACACCGTCTGATCACCCTGACCTTGGATCAGATTGCCAAGATTAGGCCATCGGTCTCATCTATTGCCTTCACCGGAGACCCCCCTCCCATTCACCACCGCTTCTCTTTATCTTAGGTCCAATAACCCCAACCGGAGCCTTGCTCCGAGTCCGAGCTTTCTCTTGCAGGACTTAGCGCGCATGGAGACACCCCAATTCCCCTTCGACCACCTTCGTCGGAGCTCTCCCAGGTCTCAGTCGACGCCACGATCATCCGACCGTCAGCGACTCCATCCGAGCCAATCACCCAACGCGGAAGGGCCTCACAATTCTTTTGATGCCGGCCGATCATTCATCGAAGCTTCGGATCCTCGCGGGTGCTCTGGCGAAGCTCGTCCATGCGTTGTTCTTCCAGAGCCTCCCTCTGCCGTCGGATTGACCCCATCTTCCAGACGCCATCCCAGTCATCCATCACCTGGAGCTGTCAGGCCGTTAGATGTCAGATCTAACGGCCCCCGTACCAGCCACATCCCCAACATCTGACAGCCGTCAGATTTGATCTCTGATGCACCAGAGTCGTACGTTCACGCCCAATAAGCGGCCGCCACCTGTCTCGCCATGCACAACTCACGTGTATGCATGGATAAATTGCTCATTTTACCCTACCTTTATTTTAGTTTGTCTTTTAGTCTGTAAAATAAAGTATACAGTAGACCATTTTGCACTTTGGCACATGAAGTTTTCTATATTTGCATTTCAGTCCTGCCCGTGTGGACCCACGTGCTTCGTCACATGTTTTTCTAGGTAATTTGCAGTATGTACCGCAAACATTCGTTGATGTTATTGATTGCATATTTAGTTTCCATATTTGCAAATATACCCCTGTATGTGTTGTTTTCCAACATGTGCGAAATTTAGTGGGAAATTTACAGATCAGACCTTAGAGTTTTTGTGCATGTTATTATTTAGTCTCAGAACATGTTTTCTTTGCAGTTTGGTCCCTGTATGCTGTGTGTTTTATCTTTGATTAAATAAATAGCATTTTATACGAGGCTCCTGCCACTGTATAGGAATTTTAGTGAATTTTTAGTTTTGTTTTGTTTGAATTTATTACTTTTAAAAATTCAAAACCCTTAAAAAGTGTCACTATTTGTTTTAGAAAATCAGCTAAAAAATTAAAAATGCTTGAAAATTATAAAAAAATCTTGATTACTTCTTTTGTGTTGTTTGAATTTCTATCCAATTTTTACCTTATTTCCATTTATAAAAACCATAAAAATTTAAAAAAGTAAAAATCTTAGAAAAATCAGCAAAAATTCATAAAAAATAAAAAAAATGTGTTTTCAGTTGCTGTAGTTAGGTTTGTTTTTATAGTTTCTCATAAAAATATTGTTGGGATTTTATAGGCATTTTAAGTAATTTTGATCTGCCTTTAGATCCCAACTGTACATTACTCTCTATTTTTGGTTTTATTTCATTTTTAGAAAATTAATTATAAATCAGAATAACCCCATAAAATTTACAAAAACATTTGAATATTTTAAAAACAAAAAAGATATTTTTATTTGATTTTTTTGAGTATTGTTGGTGCTTGAAATAATTGTTTGAAGTTGCTTTTTGGCTCTCTTTTATTATTTTCTCAATTTTAAAAATCATAAAAAATTAAGAAATTATAAAAACCACCATTTCTTTTCTTTTCCTGGATTCCCGACTACTTCATAGCTTTTGTATTATGTGCTCTTTGTGTTTGACCCTGGTAGCTATACCAGGTAAAATAAATTAACGAGACCGCTTACTTGGTTTGAGTGTTTGATTTCTTTATTGGTGGTCTTATTTTCTTGTTGTGTCTGGTCCGAGTGATTGAGGTCGCAATGACCCCTGATACCATTTTAATGTTAGTCACTCGGGCCGCTCATCAGTTACCTACTCCATGGAGTAGAATCCTAGGGGGAGCTGACTTAGCTCCCATCGCACCCTGTTACTCCCTAAGAGGAGCTAACTTAACTCCCATCGCCTCATTTTCTCCATTTTTATTTTTTTTGAAAATTTCTTCTGTGAATATTCATCACTATATCCCTCTATTATGCCATTCAAATTTTGTATGAAACAAAGACTCGTGCGGCCTCCATTCAGACAATCATTTTTGAATGGTCTCAAGATTTTTTAAATCGACTCTTTCTGGATGAAGGTTGTAGGAGTCTTTGTTTCGCATGAAATTTGATTGACATAATATTGGGATATAATAACGAATTTACACGGTTTTTATTTTTCAAAAAATAAAAAAAATATGTGAAAAATGAGGCGGGGGAACTAACTGGGGGCATACACATTTACCCTATATATATGAGATAAATGGGGTTGCCCCCTAGGGGGAGCTAACCTTCCCATTTCTCCATTTTTTTATTTTTTTTGAAAATTTCTTCCGTGAATATTCATCACTATATCCCTATATTATGTCATTCAAATTTCGTGTGAAACAGAGACTCCTACGGCCTTCATCATTTTTTAACGATCCCATGATTTTTTAAATCAACCCAATCTGGATGGAGGTCGCAGGAGTCTCTATTTCACATGAAATTTGAATGACATGATACAGGGATATAATAATAAATTTACACGATTTTTATTTTCAAAAAAATAAAAAAATATGAAAAATGGGGGCGGGGGGAACTAAATTAGCTCTCCCTAGGGGCATACACATTTTACCCTATAAATATAAGAGTGATCCTATGAGAGCAAAAAGTTGTAAGAGCATGAGAGGAATGATTCTTAACCACTAGATCATGTTTTCTCTCTCCTACTCTCATGCTCTCACATCTTTTTGCTCTCACAGGATCACTCTTATATATATATAGAGAGAGAGAGAGAGGACTGATCATGTGAGATGGTGAGATGGGAAATTATAGACCACTAGTTTCGACCAGCAGAGTGAAAATCAGGAGAGAGAGAGAGAGAGAAAACAGAATCTAGTGGTCTAAAATTTCCCATCTCACAATCTAACAAAAATCGCATCTCACAGGATCCGTCCTTTATATATATACATATATAGGATTGATCATGTGAGAGCAAAAGAACTGTGAGAGCATGAGAGTAGTGATTATGGACCACTAGATTCAACTAGGAGAGAGAAGGCAGGAATCCAAATATTCCAGAATCACTGTTCCCATGCTCTCACAACAGTTTTTAACTCTCACAGGATCACTCCTAATGTGTGTGTGGGGGGGGGGGGGGGGGTAAAATGGGGTGCCCCTTGGGGGTGCTAACTTGACTCCCCACCTCATTTTCTCTATTTTTTATCTTTTTGAAAAATAAATCCATGGAAATTCATTACTACATTCCTATATTATGTCATTCACGTTTCGTGAGAAACAGAAACTCATATGACCTCCATCTAGACAGTCATTTTTAACGGTCGTAGAGTTATTAAAATCGATCATGTCTGGATGGAGGCCGTATGAGTCTCTATTTTGCACGAAATTTGAATGGCATAATAATAAAAATCCACGAAAGAATTTTTTAAAAAAAATAAAAATATAAGAAAAATAGGATGGTGGAAGCCAAGTTGGCTCTCCCTTGGGGGAGCCTTATTTTACCCATATATAAATATATGTGGGTAAAATGGGGCTGCCCCATGGGGGGAGCTAACTTGGCTCCCCCCTACCCCTATATGTGTGTAAAATGGGGCTGTCCCATGGGGGGAGCTAACTTGGCTCCTCCTACTCCATTTTCCTCGTATTTTTTATTTTTTTTGAAAAATACTTCTGTGGGTTTTCATTATTATATCTCTATATTATGTCATTCAAATTTCATATGAAACAGAGACTCATATAACCTTCATCGAGACATAGATGATTTCAATAATTCTACGACCGTTAAAAAATGACTTTCTATATGGAGGTCGTAGGAGTCTATGTTTCTCATGAAACTTGAATGAAATAATGTAGAGATATAGTGATAAATTTTTCACTGATTTATTTTTCAAATAAATTAAAAAATATACGGAAAATGGAACAGGGAAGCCAAGTTAGCTCTCCCAATGAGGTAGTCCTATTTTCATATGCATGTATGTATGTATGGATGGATGGATTTATGTATGTATGTATGTATGTATGGATCATAGAGGACAAATGTGATTGGAAATGTTCACACAGGACAAGTGTAACATGCCCTTTTATCTTAAAGTGGCCATTTACATTTTGGAATTAATATGATACATCAACGGTATCCTTGTTTCTTCCTTAGTTTTTGTTGTAATCATTACTTAAATAACAATGACAAGAAAGAAAGCAATAGATATGTAAAGATACTATGCATTTAAAGCCATGGATATAGTACATAAACTACTTCTTGGAGGCATGATTTTTAATTGCAGAAAATAAAGAATACACGTATAAATTTGCAATACTTTGTGTTTAGTTACACAAAGAAAACTCGAACATTTAAGCTGTTGATAAAAAGGAAAACTATTGCTAAGATGCCAGAAATGGTCATATTCTTACATTCAATTGGACATTTAGACTTATGCATGTGGTCGATTTTACACCAAGGAGTGATGTGCAAATCAATGTTTTTAAAATCGATCTGAATTAGAAATCTTATCAAAAAAAGTTGGACCGTGTTATGGAATCAAATCAGTTCAACCGAACGATGATGACATCGTTTTATAAAAGTAAATCAAACAGAACCAATAAGAAAAAATACTTGAACCGGGTATTGAACATGGTAATTAAACATGAATGAATTAAATTATGTACAAAATAATACCCGAACTTTAGAAGGTAACAATGTTGTACCCGATCTTTAATATTTATCTCAATGATGTTTTAAGATGTTATTGGAGTGGTTCAATTTCAAGTGAACGGGACTAAACCATGTTGTAAACAATCGACTGAACCGATGGTTGAACCAAAATTGCACCAGTTTGATCCAAACCATCAAAATCGATTAATCGGACTGATGTAAGCCGGATTCACTGATCCAACCGGTTTAACCGACCGATCAGTGCAAATAAAGGCCGTCCAAATATGGCCTGATGCTAATCAAAATAGCTAAAAATGAACAAGCAATTGACTCAAAGGCTGAAGACAGACGGATCATTTTGGAAAAGGAAAAAAATGCGGTCGAATTTGGTTAGATGGTTTGATTCAAACCCGTCACACGAATATCACGGGTTTAGGTCAGGTCAAAGTAAAAGAGAATGGTTCTCCATTTAAACATGGCCTGAAGAAGAGGACAAACTACTTCATCCCTTTTTGTCTCCCTTGCCTTCGTAGTATGAACTTGTGAAAAGCAATCTGTCCACCCCTCTCTTTCGGTGATGAAATCGAACCCATCTCTGATGTGAGAAACAACGGCCTGACATATTCAATCCTCCAACCCCTGAGGAGGGACCAAATCCTCTTCGATCATGTGCTGCTATCAACCACAAACTCATCAAAATCCACCCAACGGGACAACAAATGAGTTCCAACAAATGAGAGGATCCCCGACCGGTCCTAGACATTTCGTGGACCCCAGGCGAAATGAAAAAGTTCTTAAAAAAAACTAATACAGTTTTTTAAAATTTCTAAACTTCTTATAAAAAAGTTCTTAAAATTTTATAAAGATCTATGGATGCTTTATGAATGACGAGCATGAAACAACGGATCATAAATTAAAAATCACAAAAAAATAATTTCTATGAGCATTTCCGGATGCAAAATCACTAATAATAACATACACATCAGTTTTTTTTCTAATAAATCTTTCTCAATTGATAATTTTGCCAAATCATTCAATCTTTCAAGTAGGTTTTTAACAATTTTAGATTTGAAAAACTTATTTCAACGGATGCCACAATCACATGCATAGTTTAAAAAACTCTATATGCAATGAAAACATTCGGATAACACTCCCCGAGCTCTATAGACTTAAGGATTTTAATAACAGACATTGACTCATTTGGCAAAGTCATTTGCAATACTTTTAGTTTAAAAATAAACATCATTAAAATCTACATGACACGTATCGTCATGAGAAAATTTGGAACGGAAATTAGTACAATATTCTCTTAACTCTTTATCATACAATGCCTTTAACATGTTTGATCAAATAAAAATTCAAAAATATTTTCAAATTCTTTTAATTGCTCAAATATACTTTTTAAAGATGTGATTGTCATATCTACAACAATTAAAAGTAACCAAACTTTAGATAACTCATCGGTGGATTGGATACCTTCATCCTCATTAGTCTCATCAAATTATTTTTTCTAATAATACGTCGCTTTACATGATGACTTGAGTCTACACCCATTTCAAATGTAATATTGTTAGAAATTTCTAAACTAGTAGAAAAATATTCAGTGCAATAATGTTAGTAATTTTGAAACTAGTAGAAAAACAGTCTGTGTACTTAAA